>JANAVB010007196.1:4391158-4771901 GCA_029216955.1 Iris pallida | reverse complement strand
TGAAAGCAAAGAGAATGGCCATTCTTCCAAAAAAATATTCTTCTCAAAAATATTATCTTTATAAAAGTTAAAAAATAATCCGCCCGACCTCAGAAGAAGGTTTCCTCAGTTCACCACCACCACCATGACATGTAGCTTTATTAACAAAATATTAAATGTTAAATGAAAAATAAAATTTTAGACAATGGCATGGGCAGTAAAATTAGAGCGGCGCCGCTGGTACTTCTTATTGTTCGAGGAGGTCTCGATGACGTCCGACGCGAAGCGGATCGATTCTTCTCGGCGCAGCTGGTATCCTCGTGTTTTAGGAGGGCTCGACGACGTTCGACGCGATCTGAACCAATTCTTATTTCCTTCTTCATCTCCGTTTCTCTTTCCACCACCCAGCACCACCACGACTACCATGGCCTGTAACCAAAAAAAGGTTCAGATTAATTTGGATGGACAAAAGATGAGTAAATATGAGTTAATTAGGGTGTTCATTGAAAAAATTAAAGTGAAGAATGACCTGCTAAAGCAAGTTACCAACAGGTCAAAGTCTAAATCAGTATTAAATGATTCTCCTGTATTATTTTATCTGAATTTAATCTGAACCGTTGGATTAACATCCAACGGTCCAGATTTCGGATGTATCGATACATCCATTTCCAGTAGATGTATTGTAAAATTTTCCATATATATATATATATATATATATATGGTCGTTCTACAATACGTCCGCTGGAAATGGATGTATCGATACATCCGAAATCTGGACCGTTGGATGTTGATCCAATGGGTTCGGATTGAATAATAGTGTAGAAACATCATTTAACGCTGATTTAGACATTTGACCTGTTGGTAACTTGCTTTAGCAGGTTATTCTTCACTTAATTTTTTCAATGAACACCCTAAATTAACTCATATTTACTCTCTCAAAAGTCCATCCAATTTATATTTCGTAATTTTTTTGGTTATAGGCCGTCGGTGGTGGTGTTGGTGGTTGTGGTGGAAAGAGAAACGGAGATGAAGAAGGGAATAAGAATCGGTCCGGATCGCGTTGAACGTCGTCGACCCCCTAGAACAACGAGGAGTACCAGCTGGTCGAGAAGAATCGGTCCGCTTCGCGTCGGACGTCGTCGAAACCTCCTCGAACAAGAAGAAGTACTAGCGTGCCGCTCTAATTTTACTGTCCATGCCATTGTCAGAAATCTTATTTTTCATCTAATAATTTTATATTTTATTAATAAAGCTACATGTCACGGTGGTGGTGGTGAACTGAGGAAACCTACTTCTGAGGTGGGCGGATCATCTGCTCACATATTTTAAAAAAATTGTATTGATCGGAGGAAATATTTTTTTACTTTTCTAATGATAATTTTTTCGAAGAGAAATTTTATTTGGACGGTGAATGGCCATTTCTTTGCTTTAACACGGAGGATGCCATTCTCTTTGCTTTTAACACGGCGAATAGACGGAGAATGGCCATTCTCTTGCTTTTAACACGGCAAATGGACGGAGAATGGTCGTTCTCTTGTTTTTAACATGGAGAATGGCCATTCTCAAGGAGAATGGCCATTCTCCGTTCCTTTAACATGGAGAATGGCCATTCTCCGTTCTTTAAAAACGGAGAACGGACACTCTCTGTGTTTTTAACAAGTATGGTACATTTAGGACTGGAAATGTTCAAGTATCTCATATTTTTTTACCAAATATTACAGTTTAATATCATTTAACATAGTACATTCATTTAATATTAAATCATTTTCAAGATAATCCGAATATTATTTATCAGGCTTCCACTGTATGTCTGAACAAAATTTCTTGCAAATGTTTGAATATAATTAACCTACTATCAAAGAATTTTCTTACATTACATTATGCATTAAACTGGCATCGACTTCATACTGATGGCATCGATGTACTGATGGCAATAACAAAGGATGAACAGGCAGGATTAATTATGTTTCCGCAAAAAACAAGGGATGAACAGGCAGGATTACAATTTTGCTTCAGCAATAACAAGGGATGAACAGGCACTGGCATCGAATTCATACTGATGGCATCGATGTAATGATTTTGTAAAAAAGTAAAACTCATTACAATCAAATAAAGTTTCAGTGATCCCAGGAATGCATCCGTAATGAGGCCACCTGTAAACCCTAGCAATGCACCCAGGACTCATGAAATCTGTGATGGGCATCTGCAAATCAAGCAATACACCAAAATATCAATATCATCTATGAAGGCCAACTGCCAACCAAATAAACGCTTCAACCAAAAATCATAATCAGATTAAGTATACTTCATTCCAAGTCCCAATAAACGGCATAATTCACGTTACAGTAATCTGCCCAACCACGTTAGTAATTCAACATAGAACCTGCATAATTCACAATACAATAATCCAAATAAATATCAGACCTACTCTAAATTCAAGACCATATTACAATTCAAAACAAATACGGACTATGCACTTAGTACAAGCAAAAAGTTAGTCTTACAATATTTCAAACAAAATTTGTTTGTCCGCCATGACCAACAATATTCAGAACCATATTACAAGTCAAATATTACATCCAAATTGAAATAAGAGACATTCAAAACTCAAAAGATGATCTGCATAGCCGTCTCCATCTTCTTCTTCTTGTTTCTTTTTTCTTTTTTTCCTACTTCTTCTTCTTTATCAAAATATCCTTTACCTACACCTTGAGGGCCGGATTAAGAAAAATTATAGTCAGTATGGACTCACTTTATATGTAGAAATGACATCCAGAAATATAAATAGAAGTATCAAAGTGATGGCTAGCATTAAAGTGTCATATGCACAGTGTGTATTTTTACATAAGAGTTTGGGCTAGCCCCATTTACCTTCTTCACGAGGGAAGGAAAATCTTATTCTTAGTCAGCAAATTCAACCTCTATCTGGTTAATCTTATCCAGAATTAATTTCTGGTGTCGGATATAGTCTTCATCTCTTGAAGACATTCTCAAAGTTGCAGCAACAAAATTGTATAGATCATCAATCCTGTCCTTAGTGTTTTGATTCCATAGTTGATGGTTTTCCACATGTTGATGATTTGGCTTGCAGCTGCTGCCCATTTTCCAAACATTCGAGTGAAGGTTAGTTTTCTCATGGGGCCTTTGTTTTTAATATAAACAACCCTCCTAAGCTTGGGACAGAATATTTATTAGCCATCGAGCATACAAATCCTCCGAAAGGGAGAGCTGTCCTTGCAGTTGGTTTTCCACGGATGCTCATTCTACTGAACATGTAGGAAACTATATCCATCCTTTTTTTTCTTCCCCATATATAAAAAATTTTACTCTCTCGGGATGGATGGAAAACTCTGTCCAGTAGGGTTGAGTGTTTGAGATACGTAGGCATGCAACAATTTATACAAAGTTTTTAATTGATCATTTTATACATTTTGAGGGGTCTTAGCACCCATCGAAACACCTGTAATCTCATGAATTGCATCCTTCATGGAAAATTATCAATATCTTTCATATCAAACTCAGGAACTGGATCAAATCCATAAAATTCTTTGATGACAGCAGCATTTACCCTAATCAGTTTCCCTCTCAGAAACACCAGTTGTGATCCTTTTTTTTTTAATTTCAGCCTGAAGATTTGAGTAAAATTCTCTTACTATTGTTTGGGAGATTTTTTAAGACAGGATTTGTCAGTTTCTCCAATTGATAGAATTCATTATATCCAGGAAAGCTTCGTCTTCGATCACCATCTTAATTGATCTTTCAGGCATAAACATTTTTCTTAAAAATATTTAATGTAAATCTTCTTAGTTTTAGAGTCTTTAAATTTTTTTACTCCTCTCCAGCCTGGGACTTATTTGATGATTGCTCTTCCTCTTCTTTTCCTCTTCTGATGAGGATTTAAAATCCACGAGTACGCTGATGACTCTGTATCCGTTGCCACCTTAGCCTTCGCTTGAGTACGCCTTCGATCTTCATAAGTTGAGTCTTCTGACGACTCGTATCGAAGATATATTTTCTGGTCTTTTTAGAGCAATGAGTATTTTTAGCCTTTTTTGCATGTGGCTTGGCTGCCGCCTCCGCTTTCATCGTCGCTGCCGCCGCCGCTGCTTCCGCCGCTGCCCTTTCGGCCTCTGCCCTAGCGACCATAATCTTGGTTTTTGCCGCCCTTGCAAGTTCTGCCCTTCGGGCCTGTATCGCATCCCTTTGTGGATTCTTCCCCTTCGGCGACGGTCGTTGTTTCTTCGACGACATTTGATTAGAAGAGGGTTTGGGAGAGGGTTTGGCAGAAGGAAGAGGTTTGAGAGAAGAAGAAGAAGAGGGAAAATTCGACCGTCTTATATGACCTTGGGAAGTGGAAAAAATTAGAATAGTTTTGAGTCTTAAATTAAATTTATTACTATTATTACTAGTAAAGACGGTCGAATTTATTACTATTAAATTTAAAAAAACTACTTTCCAAAATTAAATTTATTTCTATTATTAAGTATATATCCGTGAAATTACTACATAAACCTTTGGGATTTTGAGCCTAATTTTAAAAACTACTTTCTAAAATGAAATTTATTACTATTATTACTAGTATATATCCACGTGTTCCGTATAAATTATTGAAAAATTTGGCAGAAAAAACGTGGTGGAAACATATTTATTTAAAAAATTTGACAACATATTTAAGAATGTGAAGTTTAATCTCAATATTTCCATTTTTGAATATTTGATTAAATTTTTGAAAATAAGAAGACTATGTACTTGAAAATTGTAAAATTGAAACACTCAAAGTTGTCCTCTACTCCCTCCGTCCCAAAAATATAGTCTCATATTTCTTTTTGGTTTGTCCATATTATAGTCCATTTCTTTTTATATAATGGATGTTTGTGGAGTAATTTACAATTTTAGCCTTATTTAAACGGCAATTATATCAAAATAAACTCTACAATTCTCTATGCATTTTGAAAATATACTTGAGCTTTAATGATGGATACTGAAAAGACACTTTAGTTTATATAATTTGCCAAAATATTGCCTCCAAAGTTTAATTTACATAGTAGAATGTGATGGCATTAAATAAACCCAATTAGAGATTTAGTGGCATTCATTAACCCAATTAGAGATCACAATAAGTACAAAACGTTCATGCAAAATTCAAAACTTCTATGAGGGGCAAATTGGAGAGATTTTGTTTTGTTCGACCATATTAATTGGATTTTCTTAATATTGGTGAAAATAGAAATAGGACTATATTTTGGGACGGAGGGAGTATTTTACTTTGTAATCATATTTAAGATGGATTTGACGCAAGATTGACGCTGGCAGCATAATCAATTCTATGACGTAACAAGTCATTGATGGGGATATGTCGCTGATATATGGATTTGACGTAACAAGATCTGTTAATTATAAAGAGCAATGCTATAGTTAGCAAATGGGGTGTAAGTTGTAAGAAAGTTATAAAAGTTTGATTGTAGCCCGAAACCAAATTGAGTAAACAAAAATATATTTCATTAAATCCCAGCTTCGTCGCCGGAACATTCTCCGGAGAAGTATACAAGAGGAGGACAAAAAAACTATTAAAAACGAAAAAAAAAACAAAAAAAAGGGTCTAGCCCTCACTGGCCTCGCGAGGATCTCCGCAAAGTCCTGCAGGGTGCGCACACCCGCCCTATGGCACAGGCGACAAAAACGCTTCCCTCTTGTCTAGAGAATCCCGTTCCTCTGGAGTGATCGACAACAGGTCAAAGTTGGGCGCGGATGAAGAGGTCGAGCGATGACCTCCAGTGACAACCGCAGAAGGTCAGGAAGTCCGCAGCCGCAGCCAGCCAGTCATGGGCCGGAGGCGGCACAGAGGTGCTCCATGCGGGAGGCGCGGGGCGACGACTGGAAGAAGACTCTGGCAATGGTTCCCAACCAAGTGATCTTTTTGGAGCCATGTTAAATGTGCAACCTACTCAGATGAATGGAGACCCCTTTGTATATATATATACACGTTCCTAAACCGACTCTTCTTATTCTATTGGAAGTTGGGGATATTCATTTTTTTCCCTTATTGGAAGTTGGGGATATAATGCTAAAGTACAACCAAATGCTTACAACACTCTTACAACCTTCACCCATACTGACATGTGGGCCATGGCTCACATGTCAGCAATAGGTGAAGGTTGGAAGAGTGTGTAAGCATTTGGTAGTAGACTTAGCATTATTGATGTCTTATTCCAGGTTTAGTTGGTTGTGCTGTTTGGCTTTTACATGGAAGGCCAGGTTCGAGTCTGGTGTTTGGGTTCTGTAGAATTTTTTCTATGTTAAACTTTTGGGTGCTATTATATGCTTTTAACTTAGTATGGAACAATTTTGGGACTGTTAATGGCCATTCTTCGTTCATCTAACACGGAGATGGTATATTTAGGATGGAGAATTGTACATTTAGGATGGCGAATGGTACATTTAGGACGTTGAATGGTAAAGTAGGACGGAGAATGGTCCAATAGGACGGAGAATGGTACATTTAGGACGGAGGTAGGACGGAAAAATGATACATGTAGAACGGAGAATGGTACATTTAGGACTGTCTGGTCGGGTTGTGAATTTTAAATAGTTTGGTTGTTTGTTTGTTTTGTTTTGAATCTATATAAATTGGTTTTGAAGGCTCATGAAGATGAATTAGGTTTGGCTGTTTGGCTGTTAATGGCCATTCTCCGTTCCACTAACACGGAGAATGGTACATTTTAGGACAGAGAATGTACATTTAGGACGGCAAATGGTACATTAGGACAGAGAATGGTAAATGTGGACGGAGAATGATACATGTAGGACGGAGAATGGTCCATATAGGACGGAGGATGGTATTTCGGACGGAGGTAGGACGGAGAATGATATATGTAGGACGGAGAATGGTACATATAAGACGGAGAATGGTACATTTAGTACTGTTCTGTAAGGTTGTGAATTTAAATAGTTTGGCTGTTTAGTTTTGTTTTGAATCTATATAAATGGTTTTGAAGGCTCGTGAAGATGAATTAGTTTGGCTGTTTGGCTGTGTAAATAGATTTTAAAGGGTTGTGAAAAGAAACCAATGTTTTCGTATCGATCACCATTAATTATATTGAATGGCACTGATACCACTAATATAAGTGGAATTTGCACCGCCAGAATTCATTTTGAATAAGGTAAAATTTGTGTTAGAAAATGGCAAAATCTTTGTGGATATGATTACACTGAGATATTGTATTAATGGTAAAATCTGTGTTGAGAAATGTAGAAATCTCAGAAGTGAGCCGTCTTAGGCGTCATTATATCACAGTCCATTTTATTTATAAACAAAATTAATCATGTAAAAAATTAGTATTGACAAAAGTAAAATTTTGTCAAAATGGGAATCGAACTCATAAAAAATATTTGTATGTAGACTAGTAAAAAATATAAAGAAATGCATGCATGCATGCATGCATGCTAACGTTTTCACCATTCACCCCAGGAATGATAGAACATATCTAAATCATTATACATCTCGTATACAGGTTCCATGGTACTGGGATTAAATTTCAAAGGGTTTTTAAACGTCTGTATTGAATAACAAATTTTCCAGAGTTCGTCGTCGAAGATCACGTTGAAGCACCAGTATGTCGAGCACGCGAAGACCCTTGCAGTTGCATATGATAGATCGCAGCGTGTCTCCATTAAACATGCCGAATCCCATATGTAGGTGCTCGAGACGCGGCATCGAATCAGCCACGGCCTTTCCCTCTGCCTCGTTTTTCGTGTCCAGCACGAACATGTTCCTGAGCATGAAATCTGGAGGAGGCATGTTCCTACTCAGCTTGACCAGATGTTTGCAATACTTTTCGGCAGGGAAGATTTCCAGTCGATGTGATATAGAGGCAGTAGCTAATGTCGAGTTCTTCCAGCACAGGGAGAAACTCTAAGTGTCTCACGAATTTTATCACTCATGTCGCACTTTGGAATGTGCAGCACCCTTAGAAATTTCCCACTGTATTATAAAAATGGGAAAACATCAATAGAATTAACAAATGTATACGTAAAATTAGGTAATAGAAAAAATAAAGTATTAGAATAAGACCAAATAAAATATTGCACTGGCCTTAAACATGCAAAAGAGAAGGCTGCTTCGTCGAGTTTGTACGCGGAGAAGGACCCTAGATATTCCCCACTGCGAGCCACGAGCTTCATTACGGTCAAACTAATATCAGCGATTTGCTGGGTCCTCCGGCACCACTGTACCAAGTCGACGTTAGACCAATAGTCTAAGGGACCGTTGAGCGCCTTCCACCAGAAGGCAAACTGGGGCCACGTTGCACATTACCTCGTCCGCCGGCATCTCCGACAGTACCAGTATCATCGAAGAATCTCGGTAGGGATGACGGCCCATCCGCTGCAGTTGATCTTGCTCCTCTCCATTGCGACTGTTCTTCTTCTTCTTTCCTTTGTTTCTCTCTAGTCGGATGGGTTCTCTTCTTTGGAAAAAGGCTATTTAAACCCCTCGTTTACGGGGTGTATGTAACCCGCTTGTGGGGGGTGTGACCGAACAAGGCACGAATCTATTGGAAATAACGGTAATACCACTGTATTAATATTAGCAATTAGTCGTTTGGGCTCCCAACATATTTGGGTAATGCCATCTCCCATTATGTGGCATCTGACATGGCAGAGACATAACAGCTGACATGGCAAATTTTAACCCCAAAAATTAATTACCCAATTTTTTTAATGTTAATGTTAATGTCAATATTAATATTAATGTTCATGTTAATGCTAATGTTAATGTTAATATTAATATTAATGTTAATATTAATGTTAATATTAATGTTAATATAATCAATGTTAATTTAATATTAAATTATTTATTTACTATTAATGTTTATTTTAATATTAATTTTATTGTTAAATTTGTCATGTCAGCTGTCATGTTAGCAACCATGTCATATGCCACATAATGGAAGATGGTATCACCCAAATTTTTGGGAGCAAATAGCTTTTCGTAATATTAGTTTTAATTATATTGTAAATTTTAAATTAACAAAAAAGCCAATGTAGATTTAATATTAATGCTACTGTAAAAAATTTTCGATCATACCTCGATATACATTTGTCGACCGAGTTACCGTCTTCATCAATTATCAAGTTTTCACCCGAATCATCGTCATCGCTGGGGCGTGATGCCATACGAGCCTGGAGTTGCGCTCGTGCAAGGCAAGATAACAGATTCACAATAGTGTTTATAGCTCAAATTGATAACATAAGCAGCGGAAGAAAAACGTAGTATACAACAAGAATCTCTTTTTATTGATAATGAACTGAAGGTTACAATGGCTCTGAATAGCCCAACTTAACATGCCAATTGGCTACAACGCTCATGATCTCTCTATCTCACAAGGAGTACATTGTTCCATACATTATGCCTCTTTATAGCCAACAAGTAGTCTTCGGCTGAACATCTCCATGTCGCAAGTCCGAACACCAATGCGGTAGCTCCTCTTGAACGCTAAGGACTCCATGCCTCGGGACGTCCAAGCCGAGCCCGCCTCGAGCCGGACATATCCTGAACTTGTCCACCACCGTGTCCCTGTGGCAGATACAGTTAGACATAATCTTAACATAAACATAGTGATCGTGCTCATCTATGTCCCATTTCGCCTAGCCTGCAAGGTTAGAACTTTACATAAGAAATCATATCATTTACTCAACCAACCAACCGTAAACTTAAACATATGCATAAGGGTGGCAGGGGCCCTGCGCTGCACCCAGCGCTAATCTCAGCCCACCGGCCCTATCTATATGAAGGTCACGATGTTTCTGTCACGACCCGCACCCTGATTAGGGGCACGAGTACGTGGTTACGTCCAGCCTACGCCGTAGCATCGGCTGTAGAACGCTGTCTAGGTCATCTATAAATACTACAACTAAACAGATAAATGTACCTGTACAGTATATACACTCCGAATGGAGGTGACATAGCAATACAGTCTCAATCACAAATATAAAACTAAGGTAGATAGTATGGAAAGGAAAATACGAATGATGAGAACAAAAATAAGTCCAAGATCCAACAAGTCCAGAGCTATACACAAAAACCCAGAGAATCACATAATTATAAAAACTACTATAGTCTAAAAAGTACTAGCTAGCTCGTAGGCCAGGCAAACCTAACTAAGCTACACTACTCAGGGTGAGCAAAGTCTAGTGGCTCTACTAATAAGCCACAGCCCGGGTCTACTCCATCAGACTCGACCCCATAATAGGTCGGGCAATCAGTCTCAAAATCATCTGTAATATGTCAACGGTATCCTGTCAGAAAAAGAGCAAGTACAAACACCAACAGCAGTTCCATATGAATTAATAAATACTATAAGAGACATTATAATGAAATACAAGACAAAGATATAGGCGACTTGGAAACCATTTGAAGCCGAGTTACAACCCTTGAACCAAACAAGGACCGGGGTTGTAACCCTTCTTTCAAATAGAACTTAGTCTCAAATCATGGTACAGTATAAAAGCAGGGTAGAGCATGTGAGTAATGGAAATATAGCATGGTGAGAAATACGAAAAGTAAAGCTGAAACTGGAATATAAGATACGACAATAAATGTAAAATATGATTTGAATTATTAGAGCGATATGTATCGGCTAGGGAGTCATGGTGCTCCCTGAACTGTAACCGGTGCACCTCTCTCCACTGCTGCCATAGCTAGCTGATGCAAGTTCTCCATGGTCTGTCGCAGCAATGACCATGGTCTGTCATCACGCAATGACCATGGATGGTTCGCACCGTAATGCATCTTTGGCATCCTTATGTGTAAGACTATGATCGCTTCGATACGGGTTGCTAGCCCAATATCCGAAGGATCCCAAACTTACTGATATCATAGCTTATCACAACTGGACGGTCGCAAACCCGTCCTAATGATGTGCACCATAAATACCATACATAATTCCCTCCTTTGAACCACTCGGATGAATAAGATGATGTGCACCATAAATACCATACATAATACCAACACTGGGTGGTCGCAATAATATCATAGCTTATTGAGTATATTATATTGACATTGCTTGTCCTCCATTCGGAGTTGACCGTTCTCGACAGGTTTTGATATTATAACTGTTGTTAGATAGTAGAACTAGACAGCGTTCTACGTCGTTTCTGCGGTGTAGGCTGGGACGCTGTCGCACTCATGCCCTTACTCCGGGTGTGGGTGTAGGGTGCACGAGAAAGGAACAATGTCGCTACCGATTCGGTTGGGACCGATAGGTCAGAATCGGCCGGGTAGATCGAACGGGAACGATTGAATTAAGATCCATTCCACGTTATGGAATGGCTTCTCTGGAACCAAGTCCTATATTCAGCGGGTTGCAGGTGATCGCGTAGGCGACGTCAACGCAGCCAACCAGTCGCTCGCTTAAAGCAAGTCTAAGGCGAGTGGCTGACCTCCTTCGCCTCGTCCCTCTTCGACGTCACTGGCATCACAAGCCATCCTGGACGTATAGCTTTGTTAATCGGGTCCTTTCAACGCAAGTAGCTAGCTCCGATGCAAGTCCCCGCTTAACCTGTGCTGATGAGGAAACTACCGCCTTGTCGACAAGTTGTCCAAACCGTACGAAGACATATTTTCCTTTTAGTTATTAAGACATAGCCTACATTATCTTTGAAAATCAATCCATTTCCCGTGTTTGTGCCCTTGCATTTATCCTTTCATTCGCAACAACATTATCGATTTACCTAGGAAGGGGGTCGAGAAGAGGAGGATCAGCCACTCACCTTGAGTTACATCAGGCGAGAGAATGGATCTTAATTCAACCGTTCCCGTTCGATCGAGTCAATCGATCCCGACCTATTGGTCCCGACCGAATCGATAGCGACAGTGTTCCTTTTTTTGCGCACCCTATCACGACCCGCACCCGGAGTAAGGGCATGAGTGCATGACAGCGTCCCAGCCGACACCGCAGAAACGATGTAGAATGTTGTGGTTCTACTATCTAACAACAGTTAGATATTACAACCTGTCGAGAATCAAGGGTCGTCGTCTAACCCAGCTATGGCAGTCTATTCTTGTGTATTGGTCCTTCAACCAATCCATTCCTAGGCCAAGGGACCGATTCGACCCGCAGCAAAAGGGTCGTCGTCTAACCCAGTTATAGTCCGTGATGGCTTGACATTGCCAGTGGCCTTCACACCCTTTCACTGCTTAACAAATGAACGTGACACGGGACGGTGCTTGCTATACTTCGATAGCCTAACAAAACTCTTTTCTAATGTGTTCGTGCAACGACTTGACAAGGAAGGGCTACGTCAGCCTAGCATCGAGGGAACGTGCTGTGCACGCATTCGACTTGAACAATCAAGTTCTTTGGGCGCATAGACTTATGCAAGAAGCGGTGAATGAAATACGACTTAAACTAGGGACAAGCGAATGTTAATATTAATTGTAGTTCCAATTACATTTTAAATAAAAAAGAATACAATTTTAACTTTAACTAGTTGAAGTAAATGTTAAATCCAAAACTATTTTAAATTTTAGTAGTCATATTAGTTTCAATAATATTATAAATTTTAAATTAACATGAATGCCACGGTATTAGAAACCTAGCAAGCTGATGTCACGTTGCTCGGGGCTCGGTTAGTGTTCGTCTAAACTCGTGCGTGCGAACTAGTTATTAGTAATGATAACCAAAAATTGAATTTTAAGTTTAAAATCTAGTCGAGCTCGACTTCCTCTTTATCCCATCTCCCACACTCTCTTTCTCTCTCGGGTTCTCTCTCACATGTTGTGTTCCTTAACACAACAGATCCCGTAGCATTAAATGCTCTGCATGCGTTATCCTACACAATTTAATAATAAACACTGATACCATATCATTAGAAGAGCAAAAGTTGTCTTGGAAGTCGTAAAAAAATACTTTGTATTGTCTTCTCAGTACTTTTTTGCATTGGAGATGACTTTTTAAACTTATTGTCATTTGTGAATATAGCCGCCTATGCAAGTTATTGTCTTCTGCCTCATGCCACATAGGATACACAACACATAACAAGACAATAGGGTTTCGTAGCATTAAATGCTGCTGCATGCGTTATCCTACAGAAGAGGGCCACGTGGAGATTGCTATTGCATGCTTCCTCATGCGTTATTAGCTACACAATTTAATAATACATGTACCCAGAAGACGAGAAAGTTGTGTTGTTGGAAGTTGTTTCCTTAAAATTATGCTTGCTCCAAGAATCACTCAAGATTTTTCATGAGCCATCAAAAGAGAGCCACGTGGCGGAGTTACAAGGAAGACGAAAGGTTTTGTTGTTGCCTTACTGGAAGTTGTTTCTTCCTGAATAATGCTTTTTGTACCTCCAAATTGCACTTTCAAACTGTCCATCCTTACGTGGCAGCTGACGTGATATGTTGATCTGGTAGCTGGCGTGGCAATTTTTTTTAAAATAAAACTAAAATTAAAAATTAACATTAAATTAAGTTAATATTCCAGATTAATATTAACATTAATATTAATATTATCGTTAACATTAACAATAATATTAATATTAACATTAACCTTAACATTAATTTAACATAAATTAATATTAACATTAAAATAACATTGATATTAACGTTAAATTATTATGGAGAAAATTGGGTAGTTAACTTTTTGGATTAAAATTTGCCATGTCATCAGTCATGTCAGATGACACACTATTATTTAACATGCCACATCAGATGGGAGGGCTATATATTAGAGGTCAATTTGGAGGTACGATAATAGCATTACTCTTTCTTCTTGTATTGTTTCTTGTCCTTCGTTTCTTCTGCTGGTTTCTAACACACTCTATTTTTTCAATGTCAACGTCACATAGAGAAAGTGATCGTCGTGTGGAAGATTTAGTCGATAAAGAAAGCCTCCTTTCAAGAGGACTGTCAGATGATTTGGATGATGAGCAAAGTTTGGAAGATGTTATCTTAGGAGACAGTAAAGAACAAGATGAATACATCAACTCAAACAACGAAATGTTTTTCGCATCATCCCTTTCTAATGGATTTAAGAAAACATTATATTTTACATCTATTTCTCATGTTTATTTTGTTTTATTCTGTTCTTAGGGACGACGATGAATCTCTATTGGATTTCGATGCAGCGACGATGAAAAAAATATTGCAATCTGTCAACATTAACAAAGATCCAACCATGCTTTTAGAAGAAGATATTGTTGGCCTACAGTTCAACTCTATTGAAGAAGCAGGACATTCTACCGGATTTATTCAAAATCATATGGTTTCAGTATTAGAAAGAACGAGGTAAAAAAAACAAATCTGGGAGTGACGATCCGTAGTTGGTGTTGTTCGAATACGGGATTCAGACACAAGAAATACAAGGAAGCTCCAAACAGGGTTCGTGAGCCAAGAAGTAAAAGCAGAAGTGGTTGTAAACAATTTTTCGTATTGGGTATACCCATAAAACAAAGATGTGTCCGTCAAAAAATTTCATGTACATCACAACCATAACCTGGCGAATGATTATGAAAAACTTTTTGAGACCCTATCGTACGATAACACCCGCAGAGTTGGAAGAAATTAAGCTTATGAAGCAATCAGGGATGGGGACTGGACAGATATGGAATTTAATTGTCCAGAAGAAAGGTGGCTGGGATAATGTTGGATGGACGAGAAAGGATTTATACAACGCTCTAGCTCAAGATAGTAGAGCACTAGACGATGTTCATGCTTCGACAACACTTACATTTCTTCAATCAAAGGATGTCAGTGACCCAAATTTCTTCTACGACTACAAGGTAGACGAAGATTCCAGATTGACCCATCTCTTTTGGGCTGACGGGTATGTCGATTCGATTACGAATTATTTGGAGATTCACTAGCATTCGATTCTATATATAAAAAAATAGAAGTCAAATGCCGTTGGTGGTTCTAGTGGGTACAAACAATCATGCGATGACTTGTGTGTTTGGGTTTGCAATGATCCATAATGAGACTGCAGAGACTTATTCTTGGGTTCTGGAAAAATTCCTAGAGTGTATGAATGGCAAATTACCAGTGACAGTTCTTACGGATGGTTACAGATCCATGAATAAAGTAATTGAGGATTTAATGCCCAGCGTAGTTCATCGAACGTGCTCATGGCATATCCTTAACAATGCTGCCAAACATGTACACCGAGAGGGTTTTCACAATAAACTGAGTCTTCTGATTAAAAGGTACATAGCACACTTGCTACTTTACTTTGAAGTATGTTGTTGTTACAATATCACAACTTTAGTTACTGTCCATGTTTTCTAAATAGGTACTATTCAGTCGAAGAATTTGAAAACCGTTGGCAGCAGATGCTAACAGATTATAATGTAGAAAACAATGAGTGGACCACTGCATTGTACAGAACGAGGGAGCGATGGGCGGACACATTCCTACGTGGAAATTATTTTGACGGTTCTACTGCAACAAATAGATGTGAATCTATGAACGCATTTCTGAAAAGGTTTTTGAATGAGAAGCTTCCACTATGGAAGGCCCTTCAAAATTGTGACTACGGTTAGGCGGCCTTACGTTACGGCCAGATGGGTAAGCATGTCAATGAAAAACTCTCAACACCAGTTGTGAATCAAACTAGAATAGCCGTAATAAAGGTAAATTTGCCGCAATTTACACTAAAACGGTGTTTATAGATGTAAGGAAGGAAATCACACGTTCTGATGCATATACTGTTCTCCATCATCACATCGTAAGAGAGGCAGAAGTTTGCACTGTCCAAAAGTATTTGTCGTCAAACAGTGTCAACCGGAAGGTTATATTTCATCCGGCCGCCAACATCATAAATTGTGAATGCTTGTGGATGGAGACCAAGGGGATTCCTTATAGGCATATTTTTTCAGCAATGAAGAGATTGCAAATTGGAGATATTCCAAAGAACTTGATAAAATCTCGTTGGCTCAAGGATTGCAAAGAGAGTTATCTCTCCGGACCTGGCTCAGAAAGAAGATTCATCCACCCAGACATTATTGAGAGCAGAAGGTATGGTGCTATTAATGAACAAGTTAATCTGTTTACATACTATTGTAAAAAATCAAGCAAAATTCAAGAGAGGGGAATGGAGTTGGTGTCGTCTGTTCTGATGGAGTTGAAAAAAATGGTGACCAATATTGGTGAAGAAGAACGAATGGTAGCTGATGCAGTTCATGGAGTGCATGAAGCTTTAAAAGAGCCAAATCCGGTAGTAAAAAAAGGAAGGCCTTCTCAAGGGAAATCAAGCCAGCCTACAGAAAATTATCCTATCCTGAAGCCTAGAGTATGTAGAGTTTGTAAAAAATTGGGTCACGATTATCGTAATTGTAAAGTACGAAAGCGAAATAGTGACAAAGAGCAAATGGAATAAAATGAAACGTCGTTGACTTAAGATAATGTCTTTCTTATGTGGCAAGATGTCATTCACACGAGACAATCAGATAAAAAAATATGTTCTCCAATACAAAAGTTTGAGAAGACAATTAGATAAAAATGGCGAACATTAAATTCCAAGTTCAAAACGTAGTACATCAAAAATAGAGAAAATATGTTCTCCGTGCAGTTCAAAACAGAGAATATCATTCTCCGTTTCAAATGACACAGTGAATTTCATTCTCCGTTTCAAATTAAAACGGAGAATGAACATTCTAATGTGTTTTTAACACTGGAAATCTTATTCTCCGTTTCAAAATAAACGGAGAATACCGTTCTCCGTTCCAAATTAAACGGCGAATAGAATCCTCAATCGTTTTAATACTGGAAATGGCATTCTCCGTGAAGTTCAAAACGGAGAATATAATTTTCCGTTACAAATGAAACGGAGAATATCATTCTCCGTTTTAAATTAAAACGGAGAATGAACATTCTAATGTGTTTTTAACACTGGGAATGCTATTCTTCGTGTAATTCAAAACGGAGAATGCTATTCTCCGTTTAATAAAACACGGAGAATGATATTGTGGTGTCGTGGTTACAATGCTAGACTTATATTTAAGAGGTCATTGGTTCAAATCTTGACTATAACAAAATTTTGTTTTATTTATACTTTTTTTGTAAGTTAAGTATGGGGCCCATTTAAAAGGGAAAAAACTTTGATACAGGAGAGAAACTTTGATACAGTAGGGGGTATCAAAGTTTTGATACCCCTATGTATGACATGTGGGCCATCTCAAAATTTATGTTTATATATATATGTTTACACGATTTACAAAGCAAGAGGGGACCACATGTCATACATAGGGGGTATCAAAATTTTGATACAGTAGGGGGTATCAAAGTTTTGATACCCCCTATGTATGACATGTAGGCCCTATTAAAATTTATGTGTATATATATATGTGTACACATTTTATAAAGCAGGAAGGGCCCACATGTCATACATAGGGGGCATCAAAACTTTGATACCCCCTACTGTATCAAGAAAAAAACTTTGATACAGTAGGGGTATCAAAGTTGGCAGAATTCTAAGGGGCATATTCATTGGTATTAATGTCATATAAATGGCAGTAGTTAGAAGAGTTTGTTCTAGTCTTACTTAGCTTTACTTGAGAAGGGGCAGATGCATTGGTATTGATGGAAATTAATTGAATTGAATTTGAAGTGGCTGCCTTTTTGGCGCATGAGTCCGAGTTGTTCCATGCCTATAAATGGAAGTAGTGTAGAGAGAGTTTGTTCTCGTCTCACTTAGCTTTTCTTGTAGAGATGGACTCTACCGATCTCCCGCCTTGGCAAGACTCTTTCCCCTTGGTTGTCGATCTCCTCGTTCGAAAAAGCTTTGGTGGTGAAGTCCTTCAGAAGACTGAGATGTGCCTGGGTTTGGATTTATTGCCAACCCACGCTCTGTCGAAGCGCCCGCACGTTGATTGGCTCAGACTATGCACGGTGTTCCTTTGCCGCCAGGAGTTCATTTCTTCAACATGTTCCATTGGTCCAACGATGCACGGTGGTGAAGTCCTTCAGAAGACTGAGATGTGCATGGGTTTGGATTTATTATCGTTCCACGCTCTGTCGAAGCGTTCGCCAGGAGTCTATTTCTTCGACATGTTCCATGGTGAAGAAGGATGCCTTTGCACGGTGCTCTGCCTCAAGGAATTCCTTTGCCTCAGTGAGTTACTTTGCTCGGAGGATGCACGATGAAGTGACTTGCCTCAAGGAGTCATCCAACGATTCCTATGCTCTGACGATACACGATGAGTACCACGTGGACACGAACTGAAAGACGACAGAGAACAACACTCCTTCACAGTCGAAGCTTTCAATTGAATTCTTTGAGGCAAATCACTTCATCGTGCATCGTCAGAGCAATGGAACTCCCTGAACAAAAGAACTCCATGCATAGTCAGAGCAATAGAACTCCATGAACAAAAGAACTCCGTGTATAGTCAGAGCGAATCAAAGTGTGAGCGCTCCGACAGAGTGTGGGTTTGGATTTATTGCGCTCGCACTTTGATTCACTCTGACTATGCACAAAGTTCCTTTGTTCATGGAGTTCCATTGATCTGATTATGCACGGAGTTCCTTTGTTCAGGGAGTTCCATTGCTCTGATGATGCACGATGAAGTGATTTGCCTCAAGGAATTCAATTGAAAGCTTCAACTGTGAAGGAGTGTTGTTCTCTGTCGCCTTTTAGTATGTATCCACGTGGTAGATGTTCTTCCTCGTGCATCGTCAGAGCATAGGAACTGTAGGATGACTTCTTGAGGCAAGTCACTTCATCGTGCATCCTCCGAGCAAAGGAACTCACTGAGGCAAAGGAACTCACTGCCTCAAGGAATTCCTTTGCCTCAAGGAGTTCTATTGCTCTGCGATGCCCGTACGCAGCTCACATTCAACTTTTTTCTTGATAGTAGGATTTTATGTAGTATTTCAGACTTTCATAATGTAAATGTAACTCAAAAAGTCAAACTTTTCGTGGTTTTCACAATATAAATGTAACTCAAAAAGGATTTTATTATAAAAGACAGCAGAGCAGACATTATAAAAGACAAAAGTTCTCTTGAAATCTAATTCTTAGCCCATACCAACCTCATCATTGTAGTCTTCTTAGTCCATACCAACCTCCTCATATTCTCATCAAGCTCATCTTCATTCTCCTTTTCAAACTAAATGGAGAATAACAATCTACGTTTCGAAAGACACGAAGAACGTCATTCTCTGTTTAAATAAAAACGACGAATGAACATTTTAATGTGTTTATTATCCGTTCAAGACAGACGGATAATGTTATTATCCGTTCCGAAATAAACGGTGAATAGAATCCTCAAACGATTTAATTTAAACGGGAAAGTTATTCTCCGTTTCAAGTAAACGGAGAATTCCATTCTCCGTTCCAAATAAAACGGAGAATATAATCCGAAGGGGCAGATTCATTAGGAATAAATGGCATATAACTGGAAGAATTCATTGGTATTAATGGCATATAAATGGTAGATTCATTGGTATTAATGACAATAAAATTGACTGCCACTTGGCGCATGACTTCGAGTTATTTCATATGTAAATAAAAGTCAAACTTTTTGTGGTTTTGACAATGTAAATATAATTCAAAAATGATTATATTATAAAAGTAGAGCTTATAAAAGATAGAAGTTCCTTGGCCAATTACATCATAATTATATTGTTGTTTTACAATGTCATTGCTTGGTTCGTGTTACATATTTGCTTGAAAGCAACTCCTTAGCCCATGCCAACCTCATCGTTGTCATCTTCTGGTGAGTTTCATTGTCATTTCCTCTCGGTATTTCGAAGGGAGGAGTCGTCAACATATTCATATAATACGCCGTGTACAAGTGGCAGTTGGGTGCCCGTTGTTGTGGGCAATTTAGAGAACAATTCAGCACTTTGCTCTAATACTCCTTCTTCGCTGGGCATCTCTCCCTCATCATATCAACTTTTCTCCTGATGATAGGCTCTAAGGTTTTCTTTATTAATTTTGCATCCACCTTGCACTTATCGTACGTGGTTTGCCTCAAGGAGTTGTAGTGTGTCTAGTTGTAGGAGATAAAGTTGAATGTGAGCAGAGTATAGTGTTTGATGGATGCATTAAAGAGTGGGATGAATAGCAACTCTATATCGTCCTCCAAATCCATGATGAAGTCTACTAACTCTGTTTGGATGTCTTCAAAGGCGCCGGCTTTTGCGTTTTATTCATTGCACGTTGAACGATGGTCTGTTTTCCAAAAACAATATACAATATCATGAGTAATTTTTTCTGTCATTTTTCATCGGTGTACACATGAATATGGATTTTTCTGTTTGAATTCTTACCAATGTGTGGGCCATCATGAATGCAGATCACTTATGTGATTGGGGTGCCGGCTTTTGCTTCTGGATCAATGGCACGTCCTTTGAACTAGACGGGGCACACCTTTTACTGCCTTAAATTTCTCTCAGCTTCCTTATTATTATGTCCAGTATGCCAGCCTCCATGTCGTCATAGTTGAGTATGTCTTGCATGTCTACTGCCGACAGCTGGACTGAAACTCCATTTACACCCTTTTTCGGATAAAATTTGTATACAATATCACTGCACATAAATTTGGTTTAGATTAAATTAATGAAGATAGATTCTCATTACATAATTATGAAAAAAATCTAAAAAAAACGGAAGAAAAAAGGGTTCAGAATACATACTTTGGAGAATTCATTCTGGGAATTACGATGTCGATGTATTGTTTTTCAGCTCTTCATCCGCATGTTTCCAAAGTAAGAGTTCATCGCATTCCCTTAGTATGACATGGTTCTTCTTTAATTCAGCCATTTTGGCATCTTCTTGGGATTTCGGAGCGGCATTAACCTTCCGCTTTTTATTAGCCTCTCCAACTGTATTGCTTTTTATTAACCTCTTTCCCTCCGATCCTCCTCTTCTTCTGACTTCTCTTGGAGCAGCAAGTTCAGCAACTGCTTGAAACTCCTCACGCTGAAGTGCTACAACCATGGCTTCGAGATCTTGAATTTTCCTATCCTTTTCATTGGCTTCAATATTAAACGATTCAACTTTATTTTGAAGCTCCCTTTTCTCCTCAACGAGCCTTTCATTTGTTTTTCTGAGTTGCTCGGTTGTTCGCACTGAAATAAAACAAACAACAATAAAATGTATGATGTGAACCTAACACGGAGAATGATATTCTTCGTGTAATATAATACGGAGAATAGCATTCTCCGTTTGGAATTACACGGAGAATAACCTTTCCAGTATCGAAATGATAGGGAATAGCAATTATCCGTTTCAAATAACACGGAGAATGACTATTCTCCGTGTTATAATACACGAAGAATAGTCATTCTCTTAGAAGATTACAAATCAGAAATTTGAAATAGAAAAGATTTTACCTTGTGCATGTAGCTCTGATTTAAGAACAGAATTCTGCTTTCTCAAATCCTCCAGTTCATGCACAGAGCCCTCCATCACAACGTTGACTGCACGTTGTTGTGCTTTTTGTGCCTCGAGCTCTTTCAGCTTTTTTTTGAGTTTCTTGTTCTCAAGGTTGGCTGTACGTAATTGCGCTCCTTGTGCCTCCATCTCTTTTAACTTTTTTTGAGTTCTTCATTCTGCGTAAGAATATCAAAATGATGTCTTCTCAAATCCTTCGGTTCATGCACAGAGCCCTCCATCACAACGTTGACTGCACGTTGTTGCTCTTCATCTGCCTCGAGCTCTTTCAGCTTTTCTTTGAGTATGGCATTCTCAAAGTTGGCTGCACGTAACTGCGCTCCTTGTGCTCTATCTCTTTTAACTTTTCTTTGAGTTCTTCATTCTGTGCAAGAATATCAGAATGATGTCTTCTCAAATCCTCCAATTCCTTTGCTGAGTCGTCCATCACAGGGCCCATTTCATGATGATGTGGTATCCGTTGTTCATCAAAATTATCCCCACCTGCTTCTTGGTGTTCTTCCTCTCCCTCTTTTTCAACTTCTTCTATTGGTGGCTCATCTTCTTTGTGCCCTTCTTCTTCCCCAACATGTATAACCAGATCTTCAAATATCATCTTCGATCTCATTTTGTTGTGATATTCGGTCTTGAGGAAGTTTGAGATTTCGTACCCATTCCATGTGAAAAATCTTGGATAATCAGGAATTGGGGCGAACTTCCTTTCCTTGAATTTACTATGTTCTGCAAACCAATAGAGGAAGTATATTGTGCAACCTTCCAATTTATGGAAATCCATTGAGTAATCGCCTGTTCAGTTTTGCTTCTACTCCTCTTTATGCTATCCATTACATATGCCAGGATTAACCTTGGCCAGCATATATTGTTGATGCCGTCCACACTGTCTACCAAGGCCAAGAATCTGTACGGCAAATTTGAACCGCCAGACTTTGTGAAGAATACTGTTTGGCACAAGTGGAAGATTATTAGCTTGGCCAAATCATCTGGATTAATAGCGTTATCTCCGCCATGAAGCCGTCGTAACAATTCAAAGAACTTGTCTCTGACTTCCTTATTTGTGACTTCTGAGTGTTTGCCCTTAGTATTAGCTAGCAATCTTGTGAAGTGATCTCTACACAGGCTCAATAATGTTGGTGGTGTGGGCTGCTGTTGTTTTTCCTTTATCAATCTTCTGTAAGAAACATCATCAACGCTTTCTTCATTCAGTGGTAGACCGAATATGACTACCATATCCTTGACGCTTGGCACAATTTTAACAGTGGTGCTCAATTCAAAGCACCCGACGCCATCTTCTTCTTCTGTGTAACTTGCAATTAAAATTCTCAAGCCCTTCCGTTACCTTGGCCACTTCGGAGATGTGGACTCTGTTTTGGTAGAAAATCTCGACAAAATTCCAGAAATCGGTATTCTTCAAAGAACCAATAACTGGCTCAGGTAAACGGCCAACATCTCGATTGACCTCCTCCATAAGATTTAGCATTGGCTTGAAGGTAGAACGGAAAAGTCTTGAATCCTTATTCCTGACAGATTTTTTTCCTACAAAACAAAAAAAAAACAAAAAATTAGGTCGGAGAATGGCCATTCTTATGGGTTTTAACACTGGAAACGGCATTCTCCGTTTCAAGTTAGACGGAGAATACCATTCTCCGTTCCAAATTAAATGGCGAATAGAATTTAACATTCAAATACGTTTTATGACGGAGAATGTCATTTTTCTTGTAATATATACAGCATTTGCGAACATAAAATCAAAGTTATACCTTCTGTTTGCACTCTTTTTTGTTTAGCAACTTTTTTCTTTTTCCTTTGTGCAACTTTTTTAGAATAGGGTTTCCGTAGTTCTCTGTCTTTCGCTTTTGGATTTTCTGTAACTGGTGCATCTTCTCTAATTGGTGATGCTGCCGGTGATGATTTTGCCGCTGATGCCGACATGGAATGGGTATAGTGCGAATGGGGAGGAAGGTTTGAAGATTTTGGAGGAGAATGACCTAGGTTTGAGTACAGAGTGGATTATGGAAGAAGAGGAAGCTTCGAAACGGTTTTCTTTTTTCTTTTTTTTAATAAAAGGGTTCGGGGGTGTTTTGAATTAATTAGAAGGAAAAAAATATCATTCGATGGAAGGGCAAAAGACTCATTTCTGCTTAATTATATTAATTTGAAGGACAAAAATGATTCTGCTTAATCAAAAAGAATTGAAGCCGTTTGGCAAAAATGTCATTACAACTCAACAAAACAAATGAACATAATACATTAGGGGTTTCCATACATTAGATATAAAAGAAGAAAAAAAATCATCGTCTTCCATATTCAATCATTTCAGATTGGACTTCTTTTTTAGCTCTTCATTGTGCTCTGAAGTTGTAATCCATTCAGCAGCTTTACGTCTTTCCTTTTCCGCATCAAACTGCTTATAACAAACATAACATCAAAAATATTGCTCTAAAAAGTTGAAGTTTTTGACGACATATTTTCATACTTACATCGAGAGAACGGTAGTCTAGACTACATCGGTCTTTCATGAATGATATTATAAAAATCCCACAATCAACATAATTGCCTTG
This sequence comes from Iris pallida, assembly GCA_029216955.1. Lineage (NCBI taxonomy): Eukaryota > Viridiplantae > Streptophyta > Magnoliopsida > Asparagales > Iridaceae > Iris > Iris pallida. Next base: position 4,747,969 of record JANAVB010007196.1, on the reverse strand, counting down.
GCGGGAAACATAAGAAGGACGTTTTATTGCAAAAGTAGAAAATCTGAACCTAGCATCTCTCAACTTCAAAATCTCTTATTCGAAAAAGAGATCCAAATTTGAAAGCCACAATTACCAGAATACAATATGTATTAGTATACCGCGTATCTTGTACCCAATTCATAAAAATTGATGAATATGAGCTTACTATTTCTTTTATGACTGTTTTGCTTTGAATCGGATCATCTTTAGATGTAAGTGAGTCCCAAATTTCAACAGTCCTTTTTTTAACTAGAACTCTTGCAAGAGTATAGTGTTCGCCCAAAAGAATGGGTATGTATATCTGAATCAGGATAATTAGGTAAAACAAATTAGTAAATTTTCAAAAAATTAGGATTAATATTTAAACATAAATACATTAATACCTCTTTACAAGTGCTTAAAGATCCCATGTAATCCTGAAAATATTTAAACTTCTTCCATATTTCATGAGGCTTTTTGACGGATGGAGGTAACGTTGCTTTCTACATACACATCAATTAATACATTACGAAGGACAACCAAACGAGAAAATTGTTAATGCATATGCATTGAAGAATAAAATGCTCACTCACCGATATCCTTATTGGTAAAAAACATACATTAGCTTTATTGGAGGTTCTTTTCCGTTCCTTCGCGGTGAGAAGAGCAGAGACAATACCTACAATCTGAATAGATCATTAAAAATGTCAGCGATGGAATCGAAGTAAACATAGATGGCATCTAAGAAGAAATATACTATCTATACATACCCCATTGCTAATTTTCGTTAAAGGAGCTAAGGTCTTCATCTCCCACCGAGACAATAGTTTTTGTTCCAAGATGATATTATTTCTCTAAGAAAAGAAACGAATAAATTAGGAGGAAAAAACTGTTAGAATTAAATCAAAACTCATATTACTTACTCGTCAGGTCTATCATCTGCAAAAATATAGTCGTAATATCTCGAAGAAACACTAGTACCATTGCTAGGCTTCGAGGTTGAACCCCTTATTAATTTTTTCGATGGTGTGACCGGATGTAAATTTCTACGCATTCTTTTAGAAGGACTGCTAAAGTCAGTTTCTTCTATAGGGTCCAATGCGAGAAATTGGTCTAATGCTTTACTACGATACTGTAGCTCCACGTCCTCCTTTTCGGAAGAAGATACAACGGAAACCACCTTCACATTATTAAATTTTCCAGATGAAGATGCCTTCTTCAAAGCTGGAGATTCTTCAAACTTCTCAAAATGTCGAGATAAATTCATTTGTTCAATTTCTAATGAACAAAGCTTAGAATTGATCTTTGCAACATCAGCTGAAATTATCGACAGATGTTCTTCAATCTTGCGCAGCATACACGGAATGAAGGTTTTTTTTGGATCTGGCATCCAATCTTCTACGTCTTCTATATTTCCCACCACATGAGTTGACATCTTGAGAACAAGAAAACTATTGTATTTCAGAAAACTATTCTATGTATTTCAGAATGAATAATAGTACTATGAAACAAGCAAACTATTGTATATATAGCAAGAGAGAAGTACAAAAAGTGAGGAAGATGGAAAGAAAAATAAATTTCGAGACTAGCAAACAATCTACTAGCCGTTTGATTGAGGAGGGCTCGAGGAATATTCTACAAGCCGTTTGATTGAGGAGGGCTCGAGGAATATTCTACAAGCCGTTTGATTGAGGAGGGCTCGAGGAAGATTCTACTATCCGTTTGAAAAATACAAAAGGTTATCGTTATCAACTTCAATTAAGGAACTCTATAAGAGGTTTAATTCCGCTTGATTGAGGAACTCGACGAAGTCCGCCGCGAACCGGAACTTCTTCTTCTTTTCTTCTTCATCTCTGTTTCTTCTTCCATCACCACCACCATGCCCTGTAGCTTTATAACAAAAATATTAAATTGTTAAATAAAACAAAAAACTAATTACGGAAAGATTACTAAATCAAAATCAAACAGAACACACATTCATAGAAAACATGAGATTAAAGATGAAAGTGTCACAGAAGCAACACCACAATTTTACAACAACTAAGCAGACTCTGCTAAGCAATAACTAAAATTAGGGATTGTGTCCTCCTTGGATTTAATTTACACAAAGAAGAGATTTGAGAGAACGAGCTTTTGTCGGCTTCCTAAATGTACCATTCTCCGTCCAAAATGTACCATTCTTCGTCCTAAATGTACCATTCTCCGTCCATTCGCCATATTAAAAGCAAAGAGAATGGCCATTCTCCGTGTTAAAAGCAAAGAGAATAGCCATTCGTCGTATTCACCGTCCATTCGCCGTATTAAAAGCAAAGAGAATGGCCATTCGCCGTATTCTCCGTCCATTCTCCGTCCTAAATGTACCATTCTCCGTCCACTTGCCGTATTAAAAGCAAAGAGAATGACCATTCTCCATCCATTTGCCGTATTAAAAGCAAAGAGAATGGCCATTCTCTGTCCATTCGCCGTATTCACCGTCCATTCGTCGTATTAAAAGCAAAGAGAATGGCCATTCGCCGTATTCTCCGTCCATTCTCCGTCCTAAATGTACCATTCTCCGTCCATTCGTCGTATTGAAAGCAAAGAGAATGGCCATTCTCCCAAAAAATATTCTTCTCGAAAATATTATCTTTAGAAAAGTTAAAAAATAATCCGCCCGACCTCAGAAGCAGGTTTCCTCAGTTCACCACCACCACCATGACATGTAGCTTTATTAACAAAATATTAAATTGTTAAATGAAAAATAAAATTTCAGACAATGGCATGGGCAGTAAAATTAGAGCGGTGTCGCTAGTACTTCTCCTTGTTCGAGGAGGTCTCGACGACGTTCGACGCAAAGCGGACCGATTCTTCTCGGCGCAGCTGGTACTCCTCGTTGTTCTAGGAGGGCTCGACGACGTTCGACGCGATCCGAACCGATTCTTATTTCCTTCTTCATCTCCGTTTCTCTTTCCACCACCACCAGCACCACCACGACTACCATGGCCTGTAACCAAAAAAAAAAGGTTCAGATTAATTTGGATGAACGAAAGATAGAGTAAATATGAGTTAATTTAGGGTGGTCATTAAAAAAATTAAAGTGAAGAATGACCTGCTAAAGCAAGTTACCAACAGGTCAAAAGTCTAAATCAGCATTAAATGATGTCTCCTGTATTATTTTATCTGAATTTAATCTGAACCGTTGGATTAACATCCAACGGTCCAGATTTCGAATGTATCGATACATCCATTTCCAGTAGATGTATTATAGAATTTTCCATATATATATATATATATATATATATATATATATATATATATATATATTCAAGCTAAATTGCCTTGTATAATCTCCTCGAAAATTAAAATTTAATAAGCCATCTATCAATTTAATTAATGTAACACAAATTTCTATCTTCTTTAGTCATTGAAAATTTCAAAAATTTCTATCCTCAATAGTGGGACAACCTTGAAGGCTAAAAGAGTTTATTTATCATCATAAAATTTCTCAACTATAGCATTTTTTTCTCGAAAAACCAATTTGTCAATCAAAAGTCTACTCTCCCTTGATCATACCATACTATCTCCTTTCTTTAATTCCTTTAATTGGATTTATAACAAAATTTTACTAATGTCTATGATCTCATAATTATCCTTTTTAACTACACCACTAATACCCTCTATGGGACTTTCTAATCTAGTCCCGTGTGACTGAAAGGGGTAGTGATCCAGTCTCCATCTTTGCACAAAAATTATATACGAAACAAGGCTACATGAATCATGAAGTAGTTTAATGAAATCCTCGAGAGGAAGCCAATCAAAAGGAAAGAAGGAAAATATGGTTAGGTTCAAGAGTCATGGTAAAGGTTTAAAAGATGTTGTGGGTCTACGTAAATCAAGATAATGTACTAAAATAAATGGACAAGGGTTAAGCAATCAAGACAAAACACAAAGTAAGCATATAAGAAATTTAGTAGATCACATTCATATATTGGGCCGAAAGATTTGAGGTGAGGTTGAGTCCCTATCTGTAGTCGAAAAATGTTTCGGTAGCATGGTAATGGTTATAGTTAGCATTTTCGACTCGAAAGTCACATCATAAAATAGAGTATAAGGGAACATGTTTTAGTGGGACATGATGTCTACATGAAGGTGGAGTCGTCTATGTCTTGTATGTAAAATTTGTTGGAAGGTAATAGCTGGTCTCGTGCTCCGAATATCAATATCACGGTAGGGAATATCAAATGACTTAAATAGAAATAGGGAGTTCAAGAGGTGCTAATTAACGCAAAAATAAAAATAATCAATTTAAAGCACGAAATAAAGATAAATAAGGAATCTAGTAGATCAAAGTAAAATAAGTTAGGGACACGGTTTCTAGAGGGAAGATAGTCTTCTAGGTTAGGGTATATCCAAGGAACGGTTCTAATCATTTCCAAGTGTCAAACGATTAGAAAGTTATGATGATAGATCTAGTTTTTAAGGGAAGGACGAGTAAGTCAAGATGAAGATATAGTCACATGGCTTGGTCTATGACTACTAAACTTGTGTACATACAACTATCATGACCATAGATGATATGGCAACCAATGTGGAATGCTTCTATCCCATTAGGGCTACCTTGCTTGCTTTTTGGTTCTCTATCAATAAATTCAAGCTTCCACAAAAGTCTTCTTAATATAATTCAAAAGCAACATATTAAAATATCTAACCATTTTAAGTTGTCAAACATAATAAAAATTTAAAATTTAAATTCCTTTAATTAATTTCAAATAACCCTTATCACATCCAATGCATCACAAACAAAACCTTCAACATTCATTAGTCGTTTTGAGGTCTTATCAATATCATAACATTAGTGTTTCAATAATTCTAACAAATCTTGAGATAACTCTTAGCATATCACAAATCAATCTCCATACACACATTTTTTTTACCCAAACTTTCATATCCATAATTGAAACTTTAACTTAAAATAAATATAAATTTATAAATCATAGATCATATGACAAAATTTAAATTATGAAATTTTTCTCAAAGTCCATTTCATAACAGCCAAAAATATATATATATAACTCCAATGAGTCGTAAATATCCTAAAATTTTCAAAAGTTAAAACATTAATTTGTTTTCTCAATCATTTAGATATTCTAACGAATCTCTTGCCACTTATAGCCTCAAAATAAATTTTGTCTATCCTTCGAAGTTGGTAATATCGTTACTACCCAACTTGAAATTAACTAATCCAACAAGATCATAGGGTTCTTCGATCCTTAAAGTAAACTTGCCTTTATGAGTCAAATAGGAATTTTAATGCATACTACTTGCCAATGTAATCCTTTTAATCATATGTTTGACCTATGAGCATATACTAGTGTAGTCATCTTCCTAGCTGTCGCTAAGCACGAAAATAAAAATTTATGGTAGAGAGGAATCAAGCAAGATGCAAATCAAGGAAGGCGAACGAGAGTTTAAATTTTGGAGTCAAGAAAGGAGATCAAGTATGTGGATAAGATCCTAAACTCTAATCCTATGTACAGGCCTGCTCAGTATAATAACGTAACTGAAACGGCAAACTGACCTGAATGGGCCACCACAAAAATATGTTATGCCCTAGTTCCAAAATACTTAGGACTAAGTACGTAGACATGCCAGCTGCATACATACGAAGTATATGGAATCCTCGTATGTATACATAAGCTATAAAATGCAGTAAACCATGACACTCTAAATCTCATCCACAAATATAAAGGAATAATGATAGAAAATCATCTTTAAATTATTATTTGGTACAAGACGTTGGGTGGAGACAAATCCACTACCAACTATTGAAAGAGAGAAATACATAATAAAGAATTTTTTCGAGCGATACGAAGATGATCCAAGTGCAATCACCTCGAAGGAAGAGAGTAAAATGTTACTTTGGCTAGAGCACCTGCAGAAATCACAAAAACACAATTGGAGAGTTCACCAGGTCCTCAGAGGGACGTAACAAGATACAATAAACAACATGCCAAAAATACTGAATATAAAATATGCCACAAATAAAGTAAGTGACAAGACATCAATAAGGTAACCTAACCGTACTAAAGTGAACATACAGTTGAGAAACAATCCTTTCGACGCATGAGCCCTGACTGTCAATGGGATTGGCATAGTCCCTATATAGGGCACCAGGGGCCTACGTCCGTAACGTCCGAAGATCGTCAGAGGACATCATGTGCAAGAGGGTACGTCCATAACGCTCTGAGAAACGTCAGAGGGCACCTGCAGCCTGCGTCTCCGGAGGAGCGCACAGGTAATCAGGAAATTGCAAAGAAGCCCATATGTCTGGTATTGTTCTCCCCACCAAATGCTCTTATTTAAGTCGCATCCACGACCTTATACCTCTACTAACTGCTAAGTCTTCCAACATGCCTCTATTAGCAGTTAGACCTAATGTATGCACACGGGTGATCAGCCAACACGCAAGTACCTCTACATGCTACTCATCTCACACATATCTCGTGAAACAACTGTGTCAATGTTTATGCAATATACTACAGATGGTAGTCCCTTAATCCTAGGTCCATATGCAATCAAATGATAATAATAAAGTAAGCTAATATTACTGAGCAGGTAGTACATCATGAACTGTAATAATGGTACAACTAGAAAAACTTGAATTAAATGAACAGTGATATGCAATAACTAAAGAAATGCAAACTGAATATAAACAGTATAAATGACAAGGTATCTTGCCTGGTGGGTCGTTTGGTGTGGTGCGATGATCCGACAAGTCCTATTTTGTCCAATGGCCGTGGTTGACGTGAAGGTCCCAAGTAGCTGGGAAATATGAATTATGAGAATTTACAGAGAAAACTTATTTTAGAAAATAATACTTAAAATTTTATTCCTATTAGTTCATATAGATGTATATTTTTACAAAACTATTTGAAGGTAATTCTATATATAACAATTTAAAAATACATTTTATTAGTCCAGAATATATGTCTCGAAGAATCATAAAAATTATTATTATTATTATTTTAGTAAAAACTCTAAGGTCATAAAAGTATAAGTTTCGTAGAAGACTTAACTTTCACTAGTCAAAATATTTTATCTTATCTTATTTTATTTTTATTTTATTTTGTTTTGTTTTATAGAAACTACAATAATAATTATATTACAAGAAATAAAGTTTTACTATCTGTAAAAATAAATTTATATCTATTCTCTTAATAATATTACTAAAAATAAGGTCATAATTAAAGTAACAATACCATCATAATAATACTAATGATAATAGTAAAGTAATAATAATAAGTTATAATAAATATTATATACCATTAAAATAGACTAATAATAATAAGTAGTAAAAGACAACAAAGCAACCAATAAAGGATGCTTTGACTCATCTGTTCTTTCTTCGAACAGGTGAAAAAGCTCAAAAATTAGAGGGAGAGAGAAGGCGAGATAATGGAAGAAATGGAGTGCGGGAGTGAGCCGAAGAGGGGACCGAGAGAGAAGAAGAGAAGGGGCTTATATGGGGAGTTGTGGCGGAGGAGCGCCAACCCATGGCAGCCTATCCCGAGTTCGGCGGCGAGTTTGCTCCTGCGTGGCGTGGCTCCAGCCGTTGTCCCTGCGACGTGGTCGGGCGCGGTCCTGCGAGGCAGGCCGGTGCTGCCGTTGGGTCTCGACGGAGCTCGGCAAGTAGATCAGAGTTGGCTTGGTTCAGAGGAGCGGGATGTCGGTGGCCCCCGGAGGACAATGGCTTCGACGGCTAGGATAAGGAGCAGTGCCAGAGGAGATCGGGGTGCTTGCACTTATGGTCGAGGTTCCAGTGGGTTCGCCGGCAAGGTCGCGGCGGACGGCGAGGCAAAGGCGCGGTGGTCGGAGAGAACGGGTCAGGGTTTCGGCTTATAATTTCTCCCTTTCCTCTTCTTCTGTGTGATGGTGGAAAAGGTGATGATGATACCTGTGGCCACGGCGTTGCTGGCCGGGGGTCGCCGCGATAGTGGTATGGATGGGGATTTTGGGCAACGACCTCGGCTGGGGATGGCCATGGCGGTAGAGTCCTGTGTTGTGGTAATGGAGGTCGGTTGGTGTATAACAGTGAGGGAACGGGGGAGGCGGTGGTGACGTTGGCCGTGGCGGTAGCAGGGAATAGGGATTGGATTCGGGTTAGGGTGGTGCCGTGGATGGTTGGATGTGTTGTGTCGGGGGTGTGTCCCGACACGAGATGGATTCAATGTACATGTATCAATATGGAATAAGAATGTGGACACAGACACGGTGCACGATCTTGGTTGTGGTGGTGGATGCTAGTTTGTGGAATTTATGATGAACAATGACAGATCTCCCCTTTTATATAGGGTTGAGGATTATTCGGTAGATAATGTTAGGATTTATTTAAACCAAAATAGAAAATTTTGTTATTAATTTAAATCGAATCAAGGTAACTCCATAAATTTAAATCAAATCAAAACGTTGTCTCTAGTTCATACTATTCATAATCCATAAAGCCAAATCTTATTTTAAATTACCATGACAATTTAAATATTCAAACCAACAAAATCCAAATTTATCTTTCATATATATATATATATATATATATATATATATATATATATATATATATATATATATAATAAATTTCAAAAAATTACTATATATATTCATTTTTTTTTGAAATACATTTGAAAAATAGATAAAACAATTAGCATTTCGAAAATCAATGTGGACACGAAAATCTATTTCATGTCACTCGTACTCAATACTATATTTAGGGTACTACTTATATTTGTACCCTAAATAAAATACATTTTTATATTACATAAATAAATAGTATTTTTCAAATCTCGATGCGACGCAAAAATTACAATAATTATATATATATATATATATATATATATATATATATATATATATATATATATATATATATATATATTTACGAAGAAATCTTTTAATAAAACACTTGTATGTAATAATATATATACCATCCTGAAATCTCGTACGCGACGAATAAATACGAAGTATGAAGCAATAATATATTTTAAAAAATCGTAGTAGAAATTTAGGGAGTTTACACCAGGTGCGGTGGCCACTGAGGTGACGGTTGAATATAGTGCTGCTGATGAACCTGTCGGCGTCACCATCAAGGGTCCGATTAAGGAGACCGGAAAGGACCAGCCGAGAAGACTGTCGACGAGCCGACTGCTGGAGTACTGGTCGAGAAGACTACTGAGGAGTAAGTCGCGCCGACCGCTGAGGAGACAACAGATGCGGTTGCTAATTCTTTGGTTCATGCGGTTTTGGTTGCGGAGATGGTTGAAGGACCAGTGAGGGAGCTTGTTAAAGAGCCAGCTGCTCCTTCTGCCTTTGCATTACGTACGACATCTGCCATGGCTACGGCACCATCTGCAACACCTAGACATGTGTCTGCTGCCGTTACTGCCCCGGGACCCTCCGTCGCAGCATCCCCGGTGACCCCTATGAGTTTGGTCGATAATGCTTACTATACAAATCTCATTCTGAGTACTATTAATCATGCTCTGACGCGTGGGATTGAGGGTGTCCTACAGAATAACCAGTCGCTTAGGCAGGTCCGGTCTATAGTGAGTGCCCAATTGGTGGCCTTACACGGCTATCCGGAGTGTGAGGTGACGACGGACGCAATCGACAATCTGCTGGCTGAGTTGGAAGACACTGCCTTGGAGCTTCAAAATCTTAAGTGCAGTCTTTCGACCCTAGCTGCTGCGGAGCTAGAGAAGATGGCTTCCGAAGCATCCCAGTAAGAGCAGAAACATCGGGCCTTGACTGACCGGCTGGCCGAGGTCGAGATTGCGCTCGAAGAGGTGACCGACGCAGAAGAGGCTCAGGTCTGTCGTCGTACAGCCACGGAAGATCAGTGTGAGGCCCTCCGGAAGCAGATTCGGAGGCTAGAAGAGACTTTGGCGCTCGCTGAAAGCGATTTGGAGAAGCCGAGGGACGAAAAAGAGGCCCTACGTCTGCGCTCCGAGACTTTAGCTCGAGAGAAGGAGAGTATCGGTGTGCGTCAGGCGGAACTAGCTCTTGCGTTCCAGAACCTGTCCCTGGCTGAAGATGAAGCTGCTCACCGTAAGGAGGCCGAGCGTCGAACCCAGGCATTGGTTGGCCCCCGAATCACTCTTTTAAGGGGCCGACTAGAAGGACTTATGCACCGGTCTTCCCGGTTTTGACTTCTTTCTGTCTTCTTGTCTCTCAGTTTGTGAGAGACTACTTTTGTAAACAAAGAAAGAAAACCCTTCAATTTTATAAATGAAAATTTTGGCTTTGTCTCTCTGCTTGTCTTTCTGCTGTGAACTTTCTTATACTAGAATAAAAATTTCCTCAGAGGTAGCATGACATGAGGGGATGGAGATAACTCCGTTGGGGTTAGGGTGTTTACTCAGAGGTGATATGAACATGATAAATATAGAATTTTTTGATGGTAGGACTTTCCTTACTCAGAGGTTATATGGACATGGCAAGGATAGACTCTACGTGTGTATAGAATGACTCAGAGGTAATATGGACATGGAAGGTTCTATAGATAATTACGACAACCGTGGGGGTTGTCACGGAAGGATTGTTTACTCAGAGGTAATATGGACATGGTAGGCACAATCTTTGCTAGGGTGTAGAATAACAATTCAGAGGTAGTATGGACATGAAATATTTTCTAAATAGTTTATGACAACACAAGGTTGTCATAGAAGAGACGACTACTCAGAGGTAATATGGGCGTGGTAGACACAAACTTTATTTAGGGTGTAGAAAATAATTCAGAGGTAGTATGGACGTAAAATACTACTGTGGGTGATTGTAGAAGGGATGAATTTTTTAATGGAATTCAGGAACGCCCAAGGGGGTGTAGGCGCCTATGCTGGTTTGAACCTCAGACATAGTACTTCTTGAGGAACTTTCCATTGATTGGCATCATTAGCAAGTCGCTGTTTGGTTTTGCCAGTTGATAGGCACCATTGGAGTATATCGTCTCTATGACGAACAGTCTTTCCCATTTAGGCTCGAACTTTCCAGCCGTCTTGTGAGTCATTACCATCGGTCTTCGAACTGATAAGACGAGGTCGTCCACTTGGAATTTCTTTCCTGGACCTTTTTGTTGAAGGTTTCGAAAATCTGAGCTTGGTAAAGCTCGATTCGTTGCTGAGCTAGCAAACATTTTTCATCCAACGCCTCTAACTCTTGTAGCCGCCGGTGTTGATTATCTTTGTCGATCAACTGGTTGTTGATAGCAACCCGTAAAGACGGGATCAGGATCTCCAGGGAAAGCACTACCTCGCTTCCATAGACAAGAGAAAATGGTGTGTTTTTCGTGGGTATTCGAACAGTTGTGCGGTAAGACCATAGACATTCACCAAGTTTCTCATTCCAGTCATGCTTATTAGAAGAAACGACTTTCTTAACTAATTTGACGATAGTCTTGTTGATTGCTTCGGCCAGCCCGTTTGCTATAAGATTGTACGCCGTTGACACCACATTCTGTATTCGATTCTTATCACAGAATCGATGGAATACGTGGCTCACAAACTTTGGACCATTGTCATGGATAATCCTTCTGGGCAATCCGAAGCAGTATATAATATGATATTTGACAAAGCTGACCACGTTTGAGGTTTTTACCTCGGCCAGAGGTACTGCTTCCGCCCACTTAGAAAAGTAGTCGGTGATGGCGAGTATGAACCGGTGTCCTCTGGATGATGGTGGACTGATCGGTCCAATGATATCCATTCTCCATGCTTCAAATGGCCAGACGGCCGTCGTGTGGTATAGGAACTCCGAAGGTTGGTGGATGAAGTCAGCATGCAACTGACATACTCGACACTTATTTGCATAATTAATAACATCTGCCATCATAGTGGGCTAGTAGTATTATCCTGGAACCTGGTTGGCAATCAGTTTCGAGTCGCCATAGGCTTCGATGCAGTCAACCCCCAGCTGTTTAGCGAGCTGGATTCAGATGATGAGAGTGTTATACTTAGCGACGTTATTGGTGCATGACTCGATGAAAAAATATACATGATGGATGACCAAGCCATCGGAAGTGATGAGAACCACTCCGACCCCTGCAATAATCTCGCCTTTGGGCCCTGTTCTTGAAGCAACGTCAAAGAACATGCGCCCAACCGAGTCATCTGAGATAGCATTGGACTCTAGGACTTCATCAGGGATGTCGTCATAGAGCTTTGATGTCTCTGGCATAGGGTGTGCTGCTAAGAAGTCGGCCAATGCTTGGACCTTAACTGCCTTTTGTGGAACGAACACCATGTCATAAGGAGTCAAAAGTATCGCCCATATGGCGAACCGTGAGTTTAAGGCCCCTGGCTTGGTCATGAGGACCTTGAGGGAATTGACTTGGGAAATGACGTGGATTGTTTGTCCAGCAACATAATGGCACATTTTCTGGATGGCAAAAAGCAGAGCAAGATACACCTTCTCTACAGGATTATACCGATGCTCGGCTCCAATCATGGTCCTGCCAAGGTAGTAGATTGCCTGTTTGTGGCCTTCATTGCTTCTCTGGGCTAGCAATGCACCGAGAGAATGGTACATAGCTCGGACATATAGCAGAAAGGGTCTCCCCACAACTGGTGCCACTAGTATTGGAGGACTAGTGAGGTACTTCTAGATGTCGTCGAACGTGCACGAGCATTCTTCTGTCCAACCAAATGAAACCTATTTCTTCATCAGTTTGGTGAAAGGTTGACATCTACCAGAGAGATTTGCTATAAATCTTCTGATATATGCCAAGCGCCCTTGCAGGCCTTAGAGCTCGTAGAGATTATTCGGAGGCGTCATGTCCAAGATCGCCTTAGTCTTCTCAGGGTCAATATGAATACCCTTAGCTGTGACGATAAAGCCCAAGAATTTGCCATTGGGGACTTTCATAAACGACTTGGTTGGGTTCATCTTCAGTTGATGTGTTCGCATTAAGTTGAACACTGTTCTCAAGTCATCCAAGTGACTGGATTTTTTTTTATTTTTGACGGCAATGTCATCAACGTAACATTCTACCATCTTTTGGAGGTGCTTGCGGAATATGGTGCTTATTTGTCACGACCCGCGCCCTAGAGTTAGGGCACGAGAACGTAACAACACCCAGCCTACGCCGTAGTGTCGACGGTAGAACGCTTGTCCTAGGTCTCAATGCATCTAACAGTATAAGACTAAACAATTATACTCCCCGAATGGGGGTGACCTAGCAGATACAAATTCAATCACATCTAAGGTAGAGCATGATAAGGATAGATAAAACATGAAATCCAAAATAAATACAGGAGATAGAAGTCTAAGTGTCTAAGATACATGAACCCAGAAGTACATCTCAAAACTCAAATAAAGATACAGTAATCAACAAAGTAAATACAACTCCAGACAAAATGAAATAACTACCTAAACAATCTCTATGTGTCTCCTCTAGGCTAGCAGGCACCTCCAGGCTATCTGTAAAATTTATCAACAGGTCCAGTCAGGACTGGAGCGAGCACAATACATCTCAACAGTTCATAGCAGGTTAGAAAATATAATCATGCAGTAAAGTAAGATACAGGTACTGAAAGAAATGTTGTATGCAACAGAGAGAGAGCTGTAATAGAAATATCTACTATACATAGAGAACTAGCAGTGACTAGTGAGTCAGAGTACAATATGAACATGTAAATGGCCTGGGATGATTCAATGAAGACACTACGGAATGATTCAATGAAGATACTACTGGTGTATTATTCACATGTCCACTTCTACTCTTCCGTACCCCCAATCAATACACAAGGATCCAGCCAGGTTATGTTATGATGCTATGTAACAGACCCCGAAGGTAATAGACCCCGAAGGTGATAGACCCCGAAGGTGATACATAGTAGTCCCATAAATGGGATAAGGATTCTAGGAAGACTCTACGATCATAAGAGTATATGTCTAAGTGATCAAAGAACCAATGAAGCATATGATACGCCATGTAAGTGAAACGCACAGATCATGTAGTACCCAATGCTCCCTAAGGATAAAATCTCAAGAAGGGATCCATATGGTACCAATCCGTGTGACCAACGTGACAGTACAAGTAAAGTAATCTACTGCAGGAAATAATTCTAAGCAGGGTATAAAATGATCAGAGAATGTACTCGCCTCGATAACCTGAACAGCTGATAAGTAAAGGGGGGTCCCACTGAAGCCACAGAGTCCTATTTAAAGCAACACAGGTTACAAGGTGTTCAAGTTGAAATAAATGAATCTCTATAATCAGTCTACATTATTCTAGGTTCTTCTAAGTAAAAACAACTCTAGGTCGACTCCGGTCAATAATCTAGTCAAACTAGGTCAAGTGTTGACTTACAGTTGACTTTGGGTCAACTGGTCAACTCTGGTCAAACAGGGTCAATTCTAGTCTAATATAAAGTGTACTTCGTTATTTGTACGTCGAAACTTACGACGCACAAATCGAGATAAGAAGATTATCGGTAAGGTTGATAATCTTATTATAGTGATCCACGTGTCCAACTTGTCAATTTCAGCGATGTGAGATCACTGGAATTGGCTGATCTCAGTTTCGTTGTACAAATCTCGAAATACGAACATTATAAGAATTAATTATTAATTAATTATAAAAGGTCAAACTCAGAGAAACTATCAACAAATATTGTCGGACGATGAAATAGACATCGCCAACGTGTCCAGAATGGTCAAATTAGCTAGGATAGCCTACCCATCGGTCCAATTTGGACACAAGGGCAAAAAGGTAATTTCGGGTCAAAACGGTGTCCGTGTCGGAGCCGTTTTGCACCGAAAAATGTGCAAGAAAATAAGTCAATAAAATACAACAAATTATATGTCCACGAAACCAGAATGTCGATACGAACCCAACGGTATCTCCAGAATTTGATTCCGTTGAACCGATCTCAATTTGGCCCGTTGACCAGAACTTGGAATTCCGGTTTGCACGGAAATGCGTGCAGGAGCCAAAGTTCTCAAAACTCAGCAAACTATATGTCAACGAGTCCAGAATAACGATACGAACTCAACGGTATATTCGGAATTTGATTCCGATGAGCCGTCGTCAAAAAGTTCCGTTGACCCAGAAAGTGGGACCCACTTTGCATCAAAAAACGTGCCCGGGACCACGTTCTCCAAAACTAACAAATTTTATATGAAAACATGCCAGAACGACGCCACAAGTCTAATGGTGGTGTCAGAAATGAAATCTGGAGTCCCGTGTTCAAAAATGGAATTTTACAAGTTGGAAATTATGAATTCGGACGGCCAACTTTGGCGTCGAATTCAACCAATCAAACAAGCTCACAATGAAACGAAACTGGAGGGGAAGTAAGAGGGTTATACCAGCTTCGCACCGGAACTGGTAGCACGCCAAACGGAGCTGCGGTGGAGGAGATACAAGCTGACAAAGTTGGCCCCGCGAAAATGTCCAAATTTAATACAATTTAAACGGTCAACTTGGTGGCCGGTTTTCATGTATCAAACGATAAAATTAACGGACGAAAATTGACAGGGATGAAGGTGGATATACTGAGATTGTGACGGAGCGAAGAAATCGCCGATCCAACGGTCGAATCTCCGGGAAAACATGCGCGAAGTCGCTGCGATGGGGCGCGATTTCAGCGTCGTTTCCGAGCTCGTCACGACGGGACGTCGTGCAAAACGCACGAATCGGCTATTCGGCGCGTCGGGGACGAGGGTTGCGGCCACAAGGTGGCTCGCCGGGGTTCGTCGGTCGTGGGGGAGGCCGTCCACGGCGGCGGCGGCCGGCGGTAACGCGGCAGCGCTGCACGCGCGCGCGCCGATCCGGCCGACTGTGCACCGCACGCAACCGCGGTTGCATGGCTATGCGGCGGCGGCGGCCTCGCCTGGCCTGGCGGAGGGCGGTGGCTCGCGCGGCCAAGGCTGGTGGCAGCCATGGTGGAGCGGGCTGGCTTAGGGTGGTGGTTGTTGTTGTTAAGTGGTGGTGGTGGTTGTGGTTTCAATGAAGAAGGAGAGGGGAGGAGACGAGGTGGAGGAGACGGCGATGGTCGCCAACAACGAGGCCGGAGTAGGGTCGGCCGATCCAGGGAGGAGGAGGAGGAGGAGGAGTTGGGTGTCGGGTTTTGCCATGGGATGGCTGTGCATGGTGAGTAGTTTTTGGGTGTTGGTGTTGTAGGAATTGAAAAGAAGAGAGAGAAAGAGATAAGGTGTAGAGAGTGAGAGAAAAAGTTGCCCACCTAGAAATTAGGGCCGGCCACAATAGGTTGGCTGTAGGAAAATTTTGATTGGGAAATCAATGGTAAGGATTAATTAGGGAATCCAAGGGCTAGAATTAAAATAGGAAATATTAGGTTATTCCTATAGGATTAATTCAAGGAAAATTCCAATAAATGATTAAAAAAAATGGTAGAATGAGTACTAATATTTTTGGGCAAGAAAAACGAGGGTTTCATGATTGAGAAAATCATGGAGCTGGACTGGACTCGGTGGAGCCGGATTGGATCAAAACTGGACATTGTGCGAAAATTGAATTAAAATTAGGAATCGATGATCATGGGCAAATAAGTAGCACATGGGGATTCCAATAAATGGGACACAAATGGCGGACGGATAGTAGGCTCAATGTGGGCCATGTCCACAATTGGGGCGGACAGGTTTTGGTCGACAGGGGACCCACAAATCAAGTTGAAAGATGAATGTGACGCCGTGGAGTGAAATAAAATCGGGTCAACTGTCGGGAAAGTTGTGCGAATCGAATGGAGCACAAAATGACATGTCTGAGTGGGACACGAAGGTCATGGATGACGAGCGTCTCGTGTAGATAATCCATGAGGAGTTGGTTTCAAGGAAATGACTGGTCTGGCGCTCCCAATTTAAGAGTCATGGTAACGCGCTGAAAATGATCAAGGAAAAGAGTGGGAAAATAAATAATAATCAAATGGTCTAAATCGACCCGAAGTTTAGCGAAGCAAAAAGAGCACAAGAGGACAAGTTTGGATGGGACACTATATACCGTCATGAAGGAAATCGTGTCCACTCCAAAACTCGTGAAGAAGATTTCCAGAGTTGAACATCCCTGATACTCCAAATATCAATGGCACGGGAAAGTACACTTAAGGAAAAATAACAAAATAAATTATTTATCAAAACCAATCAATCAGGAAATAAAATAAAATGAAAAAAAATTAACCCGAAATTCAGGGTGCTAACATCCTACCCACCTTATAAAAATTTCGTCCTCGAAATTAAAATGTCCCTACTCCCTCTAGGTCAAACCCCCACAATCAAAGTCCCAGAACTTAAACAAATCATACCATCAAATAAAAGACAATATCCAGGGTCATGGCATACGGTGACAGTGAAGTCTCATCTAGGTTTACTAGTCATGCTAACCAACGGTCATAGGGTATCAAATACACAAGCAATCCAGGGTGCTAAAATAGAAAGATACAGAAACAACAACCATCAAAACTATAAGGTTGTCTACCACCCCATATGAAAATTGGTACTCATCAAAAAAATAAAGAAAGGTAACCACCAATCATCTAAAAGGGTACAGAAAATCAAATTGAAAACTAAGGAATTGAAAATCACTTGCATTGAAATCTAATCGCATTATATAATATAGAGAGCATTAGAGAGAGAAAACTAGCATCATGTGTATGGGGATATGTTCATGTTGTTAGATAGTAGACATGTGTGTATGTGAATATACATGAAAGTGTATACGAGGATTTAGGTTTCAAACAATAACTATCCAGTTACATTACTCATGACATATGGTTTAACAATCTACAATATACAACCTATTTAATCATAACATGCATGGCTAACCATATACATCTATAAAAAGGTAGAGATTTAGTTATGTATCTATACAAATTATAACATGGATGTATAAACGCTATATATATCTATATAGATACATGATCCTAACATAGAGGGGAAGGGTAAGGTTAAATGACAGTATATAATATGTTAGAGTGTGTGTGTGTGTCCTTGTACAGGGTTATAACTTAGTATTGAAAGGTTATATCCAGTTTTAGTTCGCATTTACACACAAAAAAAATATCTGAAAATAAGCTAACCTTTAACCAGTGTAATATTAACATAATACAAATTCAAAATTTAGGAGTTTGAAACATCACAACTATCTCAATGCTCCCAATACATCCTATCATGATAGAAATGAAACTCTAATCATATTACCAATACATTTATCTACGCATACAGTTCAATATTACATTTTAAATCTGAAATTGAACTAAACATTGGAAATCAAATGTGAAAATGTTAACATGTATTCAGTTTTCAGGATTTTGGAGAAATTTGAACATTAAAAACCAACTCAATGTTTATCACAAACTATCATGTAAGAATATGAAACCTAACATTATATCCCTACATACAACAATGTACACAGCTTAAATTTGACAAATTTAAACACAAATTTTCAACCAAAATTCTTTTGAATTGAAACCCTACGTATAACATACATGTACAGTTATGTAGACAAAACTAATAACATGAAATTTATATTTAAATTACGAATTTAAACATGGAAAAGCAGAGAACCAGAAATATTGGTTATGAAAATTTGGACATCAACAACATATCAATATGTATCTAGATATGTGGGAAAATCAAGTGTAGCATGTAGACGTGTTAGGCAAAGTGTCTGCTATATATATTCATATACATATTCTCATGTCCCAATAAAAATTTAATTTCTACATCAGGACCAACATTTAAATTCCTACCAAAATTACAGAGTAGGTGATTGACAAAATCAAGACAGTTCTATTATTATCTAATACAAGAAAAATAGCAAGAAAGAATAATGATAAAATCTGTTTTGCTTATCTGTTTAAAGAAGGAACCGTTCTGAAATCCAGAGTTAAATTATCAAATCCAAGATAAAGTCTAGCAAATTTATCGATTCATTGTATTAAGAAGAACTCATAGCAAGAATTTACACAAGGTTTATAAAACAACTAAACATACTCTTAAGTTAAATAATAGGAAACTAGACAAAACAAACAAACAATAATTCTTTTCTCTTTTTTGAATGACTGAGAAAAAATTAGAGAAAACATGTTCAAAATATTTTAAGGTGCAATCCGATAATCATATGCGTCTATCTAAAATCATGATACTCTAAATCCTCGTCATACTAGTAAGCAAGGCTACGATAATCACAGAGCCCTTGACTTATGCACATATCTCTAGAATCATGGTATTTAACATTTTTGTGATGCCGCATGCTTGGCTGCGAAAACCTTAAATTCCCACACCCGAAAAATATATCCAGAGTCAGACTATATGTCCTCACCATGCTGGCTAATGTGACTATAGAAGACTAGATTCCATAACATAGATGACCTAGCCCATATAATTTCATCTTGCCAAAAATTTAATTAAATCAATAATGAATACTCAAAAATCAAATCAAATTTATTAACGAACATCAAAATTCAAAAATGAACAAAATCCATCAAAATACAAACTCGAATGCAACAGCTATCATCAAAATTCAAAATTCGACAATCTTCCATCAAAATTAATAAATACAAACTCAAATTCAACAATAATCCATTAAAATCAAATTCAACAACAGAAAATAAAGATAAAACAAATCAAGGGAAAAAGAGTTTTCAAATCGAAGTTAAATAAGATTCTCCAGGGTCGTCCCAGGAATCTCTCAAGAAATCCTAACTGTGATTGAGTACCTTCAAAATATATCCTAATCCTACTGCAGGCTGTAGTGGTACTCTAGTTCGAATACCACTACACTTTTAGTCTCGACCTGCATGGGCCACCACTAAAAACGTGTCACGACCCGCGCCCTAGAGTTAGGGCACGAGAACGTAACAACGCCCAGCCTACGCCGCAGGTGTTGGCGGTAGAACGCTGTCCTAGGTCTCAATGCATCTAACAGTATAAGACTAAACAGTTATACTCCCTGAATGGGGGTGACCTAGCAGATACAAATTCAATCACATCTAAGGTAGAGCATGATAAGGATAGATAAAACATGAAATCCAAAATAAATACAGGAGACAGAAGTCTAAGTGTCTAAGATATATGAACCCAGAAGTACATCTCAAAACTCAAATAAAGATACAGTAATCCACAAAGTAAATACAACTCCAGACAAAATGAAATAACTACCTAAACAACCTCTAATGTGTCTCCTCTAGGCTAGCAGGCACCTCCAGGCTATCTATAAAATTTATCAACAGGTCCAGTCAGGACTGGAGCGAGCACAATACATCTCAACAGTTCATAGCAGGTTAGAAAATATAATCATGCAGTAAAGTAAGATACAGGTACTGAAACAAATGCTGTATGCAAACAGAGAAAGAGCTGTAATAGAAATATCTACTATACATAGAGAACTAGCAGTGACTAGTGAGTCAGAGTACAATATGAACATGTAAATGGCCTGGAATGATTCAATGAAGACACTACGGAATGATTCAATGAAGATACTACTGGTGTATTATTCACATGTCC
Source organism: Iris pallida (assembly GCA_029216955.1). Taxonomy (NCBI): domain Eukaryota; kingdom Viridiplantae; phylum Streptophyta; class Magnoliopsida; order Asparagales; family Iridaceae; genus Iris; species Iris pallida. The sequence goes on along the minus strand of JANAVB010007196.1, from coordinate 4,727,479 downwards.
ACTTCTACTCCCCCGTACCCCCAATCAATACACAAGGATCCAGCCAGGTTATGTTATGATGCTATGTAACAGACCCCGAAGGTAATAGACCCCGAAGGTGATAGACCCCGAAGGTGATAGACCCCGAAGGTGATACATAGTAGTCCCATAAATGGGATAAGGATTCTAGGAAGACTCTACGATCATAAGAGTATATGTCGTAAGTGATCAAAGAACCAATGAAGTATATGATACGCCATGTAAGTGAAACGCACAGATCATGTAGTACCCGATGCTCCCTAAGGATAACATCTCAAGAAGGGATCCATATAGTACCAATCCGTGTGACCAACGTGACAGTACAAGTAAAGTAATCTACTGCAGGAAATAATTCTAAGCAGGGTATGAAATGATCAGAGAATGTACTCGCCTCGATAACCTGAACAGCTGATAAGTAAAGGGGGGTCCCACTGAAGCCACAGAGTCCTATTTAAAGCAACACAGGTTACATGGTGTTCAAGTTGAAATAAATGAATCTCTATAATCAGTCTACATTATTCTAGGTTCTTCTAAGTCAAAACAACTCTAGGTCGACTCCGGTCAATAATCTAGTCAAACTAGGTCAAGTGTTGACTTATAGTTGACTTTGGGTCAACTGGTCAACTCTGGTCAAACAGGGTCAACTCTAGTCTAATATAAAGTGTACTTCGTTATTTGTACGTCGAAACTTACGACACGCAAATCGAGATAAGAAGATTATCGGTATGGTTGATAATCTTATTATAGTGATCCACGTGTCCAACTTGTCAATTTTAGCGATGTGAGATCACTGGAATTGGCTGATCTCAGTTTCGTTGTACTAATCCCGAAATACGAACATTATAAGAATTAATTATTGATTAATTATAAAAGGTCAAACTCAGAGAAACTATCAACAAATATTGTCGGACGATGAAATAGACATCGCCAACGTGTCCTGAATGGTCAAATTAGCTAGGATAGCCTACCCATCGGTCCAATTTGGACACAAGGGCAAAAAAGGTAATTTCGGGTCAAAACGGTGTCCGTGTCGGAGCCGTTTTGCACCAAAAAACGTGCAAGAAAACAAGTCAATAAAATATAACAAATTATATGTCCACGAAACCAGAATGTCGATACGAACCCAACGGTATCTCCAGAATTTGATTCCGTTGACCCGATCTCAATTTGGCCCGTTGACCAGAACTTGGAATTCCGGTTTGCACGGAAACGCGTGTCGGAGCCAAAGTTCTCAAAACTTAGCAAACTATATGTCAACGAGTTCAGAATGACGATACGAACTCAACGGTATATTCGGAATTGGATTTCGATGAGCCGTCGTCAAAAAGTCTCGTTGACCTAGAAAGTGGGACCCACTTTGCACCGAAAAATGTGCCCGGGCCCACGTTCTCCAAAACAAACAAATTTTATATGAAAACATGCCAGAACGACGCCACAAGTCTAATGGTGGTGTCAGAAATGAAATCTGGAGTCCCGTGTTCAAAAATAAAATTTTACAAGTTAGAAATTACGAATTCGGACGACCAACTTTGGCGTCGAATTCAACCAATCAAACAAGCTCACAATGAAACGAAACTGGAGGGAAAGTAAGAGGGTTATACCAGCTTCGCACCGGAACTGATAGCACGCCAAACGGAGCTGCGGTGGAGGAGATACAAGCTGACGAAGTTGGCCCCACGAAACTGTCCATATTTAATACAATTTAAACGGTCAACTTGGTGGCCGATTTTTATGTATCAAACAATAAAATTAACAGACGAAATTTGACAGAGATGAAGGTGGATATACCAAGATTGCGACGGAGCAAAGAAATTGCCGATCCAACGGTCGGATCTCCGGGAAAACGTGCGCGAAGTCACTGCGACGGGGCGCAATTTCAGCGTCGTTTCCGAGCTCGTCACGACGAGACGTCGTGCGAAACGCACGAATCGGCTATTCGGCGCATCGGGGACGAGGGTGGCGGCCACAGGGTGGCTCGCCGGGGTTCGTCGGTCGTGGGGGAGGCCGTCCACGGCGGCGACGGCCGGCGGTGGCACGGCAGTGCTGCACGCGCGCGCGCCGATCCGGCCGACTGTACACCGCGCGCAGCCGCGGTTGCGTGGCTATGCGGCGCGCGGGGTCTCGCCTGGCCTGGCGGAGGGCGGTGGCTCGCGCGGCCAAGGCTGGTGGCAGCCATGGTGGGGCGGGCTGGCTTAGGGTGGTGGTTGTTGTTGTTAAGTGGTGGTGGTGGTTGTGGTTTCAATGAAGAAGGAGAGGGGAGGAGACGAGGTGGAGGAGACGGCGATGGTCGCCGACGACGAGGCCGGAGTAGGGTCGGCCGATCCAGGGAGGAGGAGGAGGAGGAGTTGGGTGTCGGGTTTTACCATGGGATGGCTGTGCATGGTGAGTAGTTTTGGGTGTTGGTGTTGTAGGAATTGAAAAGAAGAGAGAGAAAGAGATAAGGTGTAGAGAGTGAGAGAAAAAGTTGCCCACCTAGCAATTAGGGCCGGCCATAATAGGTTGGCTGTAGGAAACTTTTGATGGGGAAATCAATGGTAAGGATTAATTAGGGAATCCAAGGGCTAGAATTAAAATAGGAAATATTAGGTTATTCCTATAGGATTAATTCAAGGAAAATTCCAATAAATGATTAAAAAAATGGTAGAATGAGTACTAATATTTTGGGCAAGAAAAATAAGGGTGTCATGATGGAGAAAATCATGGAGCTGGACTGGACTCGGTGGAGCCGGATTGGATCAAAACTGGACATTGTACGAAAATTGAATTAAAATTAGGAATCGATGATCATGGGCAAATAAGTAGCACATGGGGATTCCAATAAATGGGACACAAGTAGCGGACGGATAGTAGGCTCAATGTGGGCCATGTCCATAATTGGGGCGGACAGGTTTTGGTCGACAGGGGACCCACAAATCAAGTTGGAAGATGAATGTGACGCCGTGGAGTGAAATAAAATCGGGTCAACTGTCGGGAAAGTTGTGCAAATTGAATGGAGCACAAAATGACGTGTGAGTGGGACACGAAGGTCATGGGTGACGAGCGTCTCGAATAGATCATCCATGAGGAGTTGGTTTAAAGAAATGACTGGTCTGACGCTTCCAATTTAAAAGTCATGGTAACGCGCTAAAAATGATCAAGGAAAAGAGTGGGAAAATAAATAATAATCAAATGGTCTAAATCGACCCGAAGTTCAGCGAAGTAAAAAGAGCACAAGTGGACAAGTTTGGATGGAACACTATATACCGTCATGAAGGTAATCGTGTCCACTCCAAAACTCGTGAAAAAGATTTCCAGAGTTGAACATCTCTGATACTCCAAATATCAATGGCACGGGAAAGTACACTTAAGGAAAAATAACAAAATAAATTATTTATCAAAACCAATCAATCAGGAAATAAAATAAAATGAAAAAAAATCAACCCGAAATTCAGGGTGCTAACATTATTGTTCGCTGGTATGTTGCTCCCGCATTCTTCAACCCGAAGGGGATCACTATGTAATAGTATCCCTTTTGGATTCCGAAATGAAGTATGCTTCTCGTCTTCTGGAAACATCTTGATTTGGTTGTAGCCTGAGAAACCATCCATAAAGGATATACGCTCGAAGCCACAAGTGTTGTATCATCATGTCGGTGATCGAGAGAGGAAACTCGTCTTTTGGGTAGGCCGAGTTGAGATCCCTGAAGTCTATGCAGACCCAATTTTTTTGTTCTTTTTAGTGACTGGGATAATATTGGCCACCTAATCTGGGTGTTATTCTTCGCGAATGAAGCCACTCTCTAGGAGTTTGTTGACTTCCTCATCGATAGCATCCATGATATTGGGGAAAAAATGCTGTTGTTGCTGTTTGACAGGCTTTGTATCGGGTAGGATGTTGAGACGGTGCATGGCGACTTGCGGGTCTAAACCCGGCATGTTTTTGTAGCTCCATGCAAAGACGTCAATGTGTTCTCAGATAAGCTATATCAGAGATTCTTTGGCTTCTCTTCTCAAGCTTTTGCTGATGAAGATGGGTTTAGGGAAAACCTCATCTCCTAGCTCGACTTGGACGATTTTGTCTTCAGTGGGAGGTTTGCGCTGTTTGAAGTGCCATTTCCATTGGGATCCGAGACGCTGAGCCCATGGTTCATCTTCAAAGTATTCAAGCATTTGGTCTTCATCCTCGACTGGTGGATCTGCGGAGACCATATTGACATATAGCATCTTTTTGATGGCTTGGCCGATACTCGTATCAGAGTCCTAGTTTGAGAAGTCCGGGAATGTGAATGATCGGGACCTCCAGTTCAGAGCTCTCCGACGTTGTTGTGGGTGTAACGTAACCTAACCCTGAGTGCGTTGGTAGTAATTTTGGGACTTTCTCTTCAGGGTACGAAGAGTAAGGGAAGACATCGGCCTTTCCCATAGTTCAGTCCTCTATCATTTGAAGTCGTAACCCATTTTTTGGATAAGGTTTTTGGCTTGAGTAGTGTATCGGTAGAGTTGCATCTTGCCGTTATCGGATTCTGGTTCTGTCGGTGCTAGTCGTTGAGGATGCTCCAATCGGCCGAAGATGATTTGTTCCTCCTTCTTTTTTCTTGCTGGAACCAAGAAGTAGGCGCCTTGAGAAGGGACAACTCAGCTTGCGAGATTGGCGATTGTCACTTGTGTTTGCAAAATATATAGAGCATTGTCTAAGAATACCTAGTGTTCCAATACGCACTAGAGTAATTCAAAGACAACTTCCTATTAGTGAAATGCAAAATTTTATCCCGAGGGATTACATCATCTAAAGAGTGCGCCTCGGTATTGGCACATACGTAGTCTCCCAACTCTTCATCTTTGAGCATCACGATTGTTACGAGAGAAGGTGGAGGACGTTTTCTTTTCAGCTTGACTACCAAGGGGGCTGCAGTCGGAGGTTCGTGTGACCTCAGAGTTGGCTTTGGAGCCTTCCAGGGGAGCCATATTTGCATAGGCTCCTGGCCAGTCTCTGACATGTCAAGGATGATCTAGCCAGAGTTTGCCTCGGAGCTTGATGATGAGAGGAGCTGATGTCTTGGGAGGTTTCCCCCTTAATCGAACCCTCAATGGTTCTTCAGCGATAGTTGCACTTTTTGCCTCGTCGTCGGCATCATTGGCGTCGTCGTCCCATGGGACTGATTTATACAGATCAATATCTGTACAGTATGCTTCGAGTCCTCGGAAGGGATCGATGTCAGCGAACTCGATCTTGATAGTCCCGTTGCTGGACATATACTTCATGCACTGATGGAGAGTGGAGGGCACGATTATGTATTCTTGAATCTATGGTCGTCCCAATAGCTTGTTGTAGTTTATATCGACGTCAATGACGTAGCAAGTGATGTCAGTCTGGAGATCACCTATTTGGCATTTCAGGCGAATCTTGCCCAGGGGCTCACTCTTCCCAGCGTTGAAGCTACTGATTGTAGTGTTTGACGCGGTTAGCCGATGCATCGGGATCCCTAAAGCTTGGAGTAAACTCCGAGGGATGATGTTTAGAGAAGAGCCATGGTCAGTGTGGATGCGATCGACCTTAATGGCACCAACGTACCCTGTATAGTACAGGGGTCGGTTGTGCTAGTTGTTCTTCAGTAGCATGTCCTGTTGAGTGAAAGTAATGTTAGGAATCACCTCGACCACACTGTGATGATGTGGACATTCAACATGGTTCTCCTTGGGCGGTTGTACCTGAGTGAGGAAGGAGTCAGCATTCTGTAAAGCTTCGCTGAGGGCATCTCGAGTCTTTTTGGAGAGACAGAGAAGCTCGAAGAGTAATAGTCGGACTGGAGTATTGGTCAGCTGCGCCAATATGTCAAAACTGTAGGGCTTGATTGGCCCTACTATCGAATCTTTTCTCAGAGGCTTGTCAAAGCAAACCTCCTTCTGCTTCTGTTTATCTGCAGCAGGCGCTTGAGACGGGCCTGCTTCCGATGTATTGGGGGCGTTGGCCGCAATGGGCGGAGGTGTTTCCTCTTCTGGTGCTTGATTTTCCTCTCGTTGGTGAGTCGAACGAGTGGTAACCAGTGTGTCATATATCGATATAGAAACCATACGACATGCCTTGACCTTCTTTCATTTGACAGAGTGCACAATAGGCACCATCATGTCAGGGGTGGGATCAGGGTAGATCCACATTACTTCGCCTCTGGCATCATAAATAGGATGAGGCCTTGGGCTTTGTCACGGGCCGATGGAAGATTGACTACTTCTATCGTCGCTCTCAGGATGGAGACTACGCCGTCTTGAGCCTCTGTTCTAGGAAAACTTCCGAATTAGAGAGTGACCATGTTGGCAGTAACAATCTTCTCCTCGTAGTCGAGTGAGATGACTTTAGCATCAATAAGGCACTGGATTTGTCTTTTTAACGCGTAACAATCACGCGTCGAATGGTGGACATACTGGTGGTAGTAGCAGTATTTAGATTGTCCACCTTTTCTACGTCATCGAGATGCTTAGGAGGTGGGAGCTGAAGTTTGCCACGCTTGGCCAACATATCGAAGAGTTCTAGTGTGTCTTCGTCGTTGAACGTGTATGTCTCTTTCGGCCTCTGTGCTTCGGTCGGCTTCGGGTTTGCTGATGCTGGACCTTTGGAGATGTTGACGGTCATGCTTGCTTCCATTTTTTCGTCTTTGTTGCCGGAAGGGTGCTTCCCTTTATTTTCGAGAGTGGGAAGTTCAGTCCCAGCAATTGTGCATCCTACGCTTTTTTTTTGAGCTACATCCGCCTCTGTGAAGAAAGACGTCCACTCTGCGCATGGAGCACTGTGCTACAACTTGATTACAGGATGCATGTACTTGCGGCAGGAGTCTATAAGCATGGGCTCAGGTATACCAGGACGGTAACCTCAAAGCGGCGTAGCGGAAGCGCTCAATGTATGCGCGTACAAGCTTCTTCTCCTTCTGGACTATGCCCATGAAGGTCGACATCGTCATGTCCATTCCTTCTTCATATAATCAATTGAGGAATAGGTTCTTCAAGTCTTCGAAGGACGAAATGTAGTTGTCCGCACTACAACAAAAGACCTATTAATGACGCTTGATAAGTGAATTTCATGACGGCTGATAAAGAAGCGTCATCAAAGTTCAGCAAGACTATATTCTATGACGGTTTTCTATATAACGTTATTGATTGTCTCTCAGTGATATGAGCATTATGAAAGAACACCAAATTTTAAGTCGAAACCTCGACTCTCCCGTACTTAAGAAAAGTCTAAACCCCTTCTCCTTCTCTCTTTTTTCCTTCTCTTTTTCTCCTCCCGCTCCCTGTCACTACCACATTTCTAATTTGAGGGTATTTTTGTCATTTTTGAATTATTTGAATTTAATATATATTATTTGGAATTTAATATGATTAATTAGAATGGTTGTGATTTAAATATTATTTAATTAATTTCCATGTGGTTTAGATTAGCCCTAACCTAGTTTGGACCTAACCTAGATTAGTCTTAGCTAGTCTAGTTAGCCATAGTGAGTTTTAGTTAGCATTTGTTAGTTGGGTTTAAGTCATGATTGGTTAGAATGTATAAGTTGCAACTTGACTAGGAAGGAGCCCTAGATTCTAGGCCATTCAAATAGGCTTGATGCATTGCTAGCCCTTAGATGCCCCTAAAACCCTAACCCTAATGAGTGGTCGGCCTAGGGATCTCCCCCCTGCCTATAAAATCTCTCTTGAATATTGTGCCTCTTTTCACCCATTCCATCATTTTCCTAAGAACAAGGTTTGCCTTCATTTTAATTTCTTTATAGTTTATTCAATAATGATCCATTTTTATTGAGATTTCTTCTATAGTATTCTAAATGTTGTTCTCCTACTGTTGGTGGAGTCAAATCTCAGGTTTGACACAATTTGGAGACTTTGAGTAGCTAGTGGAGAGCTCCTCTTTGAAGGTTTTTGTTTATGAAGAGCACACCTAGGTAAAACTCTATTCCTCCCATGAAAATCTAGTTTCTTTGCATAAACACCAAGCCCTAGGTGTCCTTGTACTGTAGAAATAGGATTTGCACCCTTTCGTGTCATGTACATGTCCGTATCGGACATGTATCAGTAGGTGAACGCAAGTGTTCGACGAAATACCACAGTGGGCATTTCGATCGAGTTTTTAAATTGTGTTTGAATAGAAAGTTGTAATTTGATGTGGCTTATGTGTTTTGCTCGACTGAGCATGTCTCGTGTCGTGTCGGTGTCATGTCGCTCCCGTGCACACGCCCGTGCGCGTGCGAGCTGCACCTGCTGCCAGCATGCTCGTACGAGCTATCTAGGGCGCGTGGGCACGTGTCCTTTGACTTGGAGCTCGGGGCAGTGTCTGACACTACACTCCCCAAGTCTCGTGTCTTTTGGTTTCGTATCAAGTGCAAGATTCACCCCGCACTGGACACGCGCACTAGTCGACTGAAACCAGTCCAGTGCATTGGGTTTGTGCGTGTGTTTGGACACATTGTGTCCTATTTTTGGACACGATGGTGGTGTGTGACACGTGCATAGATTGTATGTTAATTACCAACTATTAATTTAACATATTAATGTGTTTTTAATATTCAATATTGAATTTCCCTAAGTAGGCTGATACATGGGTTCAGTTTCATTAATTCCTAATGTTTAATTCCAGTTTTAATTGTTTAATTTATGGTTAAATTGCTAATTTAAATTCTTAGACATGTTGTTAATCTCTGTTAAGTTGATTTTACATAGTAGTTTGGGTTGTATGATGAGAATGAGAATATTAGACATGGCATTGGGATTTCGATATTGTATGTCTGATACCACTGATACTTATGTTTCAGTTTTTCCTGAATATTAAATTTCTATTTTATTCTATTTTAAGCTAATGTGTTCAGTTATCAAATGAATCCTACATGTGTATTAGTTCAAACTTTCATATTAGATTGGGGTGGTTGATATGGAAAGGGATTTGGAATTTGAGTTGGCTTCGAATGTAGTGACTGATACTTAAGCTATTGAATGATATTATTCCAATATTAAAACTGTCTTTTCCTTCCCATTTCAACTGTTTGATTCATAGTTAACTACCAATTGTTCAATTTCCAAACTGTCAATCCCATAGCTGAGTTGATTTCCTTTACTTAAATCTAAGAATGTCTAAATGATTCATTTCCTATTCACTGTCATTTCATTTCCCTTTTTAAACTGAGAATTTGTTTCCCCTGCCTTTCTTCTAAACTGAACTAGAAGGAGTTTTTATTGTGAACTCTCATATTGGTATTGGTTGTTTTCATTTCTGATTCGAATTAGAGTTGGAATTGTTGAAGAGTTAACTGTCAACTGATTTAGTTACATGTAAACTGTCATGCCTAACACTACACTGTTTCCTGTTTTTCCTATTTCCCACACAAATGTATTCACTGATACTCCTATTGACACAGGAACACCACCCTGTTTTCTGTACACCACTGATATTTCCTATTATTACACTGATTTCCCTTTTCCCTGGTTATACACATTCATGTGAACCCTGAACACAACACTGAATTCATATTACTACTCTACTATTTCAGGAAACCTACACAACATACATGACCTTAACTCTCTACACACATTACCTAACACTACATATAACCCTCACACCCTCATATCACATACACACTGTTTTCTATATGGACACACACACTTGTGACTTTTTCCTTATATATAGTAAGTATATGTATATAGATTCATATGCCTATATGTATAATATATTGTATAATGTGTATAATGAATATATGTATAATGTATATATAACATGAATGATGCATGCCTATATATATTGGGTGGTAGCCTATATACAATGTATATCTATATGTAATATTGAATGCCTAATATATATGTATATATGTACTATGTGTGATGTTAGTTTAGCATATTGTTGTTGGGTCCTAGAATAGCTTGTTGGACTAGTATGGACTAGCTTAGACCTAGTATAACCTAGTTAGACTTAGTATAGCTTTGATTAGACCTAGAATAGACTAGTTAGACTAGTATAGACTTGTTTGACTTAGGTTTGACCTAGTTGACCTAGTTTGACTTCTAGGGTTGACCAGAGTTGACCAAGAGTTGACTTTGGTCTAGATTGACCTAGATTCATATAGAATGCATTGAATTGCATCTTATTATCATTTTAGACATGTTGTGACTTGTGCTTCTCTATAGGAGACAGACACCACTCATCGGACAGTAGATATTCTTCAAATACTCAGGATACAAGCGAGTACATTCTCTGATCATTTCATATCCTGTTAGAATTATTCTCCTGTTTTAAATTACTTTACTTGATACTGTCACGTTGGTCACACGGATTAGTACTATATGGATCCTTTCTTGAGATGTTATCCCTCAGGGAGCATCAGATACTACATGTTATGTGCGTTTCACTTACATTGTGTATCACTATGCTTTATGGTTCATTGAATCACTTGTGACATGTACTCTTATGATCATAGAGTCTTCCTTGAATCCCCCATTTATGGGCTTTTCGAGAATCCCCATTTATGGGACTATTATGTACCACCCTTCAGGGGCCGTTACATGAATCATAACATAACCTGGCTGGATCCCTGTGTATTGATTGGAGGTACGGGGGAGTAGAAGTGGACATGTGAATAATATCCAAGTCGTGTAGCATCAGAATCATTTCGTAGTGTAGCGTCAGAATCATCCTATGCCATTCACATGTCTATATTGTACTCTGACTCACTAGCCACTATTAGTTCTCTATTTAGTAGATATTTCTATTACAGTTCTCTCTCTGTTTACATGCTGTACTTTCTTTCAGTTTTCTGTATCTTACTTTACTGTATTATTATATTTTCTAACCTGCTATGAACTGTTGAGATGTATTGTGCTCGCTCTGTCCTGATTGGACACCGTTGATATGTTTACAGAGGACGAGGATGAGGCTGGTGTTGATACTTTTATGGGAAGCTCTAGATGACACCTGTGATCCGGATTCCCAGCCGGATCTACTAGCTATAGAGACTGAGGCTCCCTAGTCTAGGTTTTTACTATTTCTGTCATTTGAGATCTGGATTGTATATATTCTTTCATACTCTGTAGTTGAGACTTTGTATTTCTGGTTGTTTGCTGAGTTGTTATCTTAGACACTTAGACTCTTCTGATCATCTGTATTTCATTTTGAGTTCTATATCATATCGTGCTTCTTCTTCCTTAGTTGTGATTGAGTTTACATTCTGTTATGTCACCCCCATTCGGGGAGTATAAACTGCTTAGTCTTATACTGTTAGATGCATGAGACCTAGGACAGCGTTCTACCGCCGACACTGCGGCGTAGGCTGGACGTACCCACGTCTCGTGCCCTTACTCTAGGGTGCGGGTCATGACATCCCGAACTCCCTTCAGATCGCTCCCCGCTATCGAACTCCCTCAGCCCGCTCCCCGCTCCCCGCTCCCCAAGGTTTGTCCTAAATTATGTCTCGATTATTTCTTATTTTATGCCCTAAATTCTGCCTCGACAAATTTTAGTAAAATGCCCTAATTTTGACCTATTTTCTATTTTCTAGTTTTCAAAAGATGGCTGAAATCTTTGAATGCATGTTTGGAAATCTTTGAATGAATTTTCTTTTTTTTTTTACTAATTTGTGAGGCATTTTCTACTAGATTGAGATAATAAGGGGCATATGGCACATAAACACAAGATAGATTGGCATTGTCGATCATGCAAGTCCATCATCCAGATGGACAATTAAGGATAATTTTTTGAATATCAACAATGAAGCAGCTCTTTAGAGTTGAGTAAATACATTAAAGTGCATACATTAGAGTTGAGTAGGTCCATCTATCTACTTTTATCTACGGTAAGCCGTCATTTTGGTCAATAGCAAATCCTTATGAGAGATCAATGTAACTTTGCCACTTTGGACGCTACAGCCATATACTTATAGTTTGACAAAGGTCAAAGCTGAGGGAGCTGAAACCAAGGTCCAAGTATCCAAACACAAATTTCTTAACCAGGACTATAATATTGTCACCAACACTAAAGGCACTATCCACCCCTCCACTCATACATACAACCAAAGAAATCTGGGTAACAAGAAAGAGGAATAAGAGTATAACCTATGTTGCAGGAACACAGGAAAATGGTGTCTATATCCTTATCGTGTCCCTACCAGTACCTGTGTCTATATTATGCAACACAGATGACTACATTGTACATGAAAATGCCCATATTTAGTATTCTTATTGTGCCATCCGTATTCATACAACATACAGAATAACAATACATGCGATGGTAGCCTATTTAAACCCTGTCTAAAGACTCTAAACACAAGTTGTGAAAGTGCTATCACTCTCTATCCCATTCAACTTGATTTCCTGTCAGAAAGAGATGTTCCCAAACTATCGATGGACAACTTGTTTCTCAGTCTTCGGTATGTTTTCAGATCAGTTCAAGCAGAAGCTGGTCTCAAATTATCAAATTAATCATGCTTTCCAAGAATATACACTACTCTCTCGGTAGTTGGCTTGATCTTTCTATATTGTCCAGTTGTTTTAAATCTTTTATGTGAGCTCCAAATATCATAAACTTACAATAATGCACATGGATGGGAATAAAAGCAAGTTACAAATCTGATATTACTTGGGAATTTTACTTAAACTCCTTGATTTATTCATGCTTCCAGCAAGCGGGTTTTAGATTTAAATTATGCTTTACATAGATCCTTGATATGTTATCATAATTGTTGTCTAATTCATGCTATGTCGAAGAAATGTGAATTCTAGAGACTTTTGCGTAAAAACCTGATCATATGCAGTTTTTGGTACTATAGGAAGGGGGATTACTCTTTAAGTTATTTAGTATAATTATGAAGTAATTTGGACTGAATTCATTGATCAGAAATATAGAATGTTGCGTATTTATCTTCAGATCATTCTTTAGTATTGGATTCTTGATTTTAAGCATGGAAAGACTTGAGAAATAATCATAACGAATTGAAATCAATCATTATTGTAGCCTGGGAAATGGACGCTCCAAAATCCACGCTGTCTTTATGTCACATTGTTTTCAACTTGTATAGAATGTGACACATACACACCAATACACACTAGGACACACCAACTGGTATAGTTACCATGCAAATTAAAGATAAATTCAACAATTTGTTACTTTCACTTCACGTTCAGGGAAAATATGAGATATATATATATATATTTTAATTTTCTTTTAGCTATAGATACATTCTCTGCTGAGTGGAACTATTTTTTATTTTTTATGTTGACATTTGGTTAACTAAGTTTGTATGTTAAGTATTCAGCCAACTCTTTTGCAGGTGTACATGTCACGCGTCATGCAAGGTCATAGGTAAATTCAAATCAAACAATATATTTTGATTTGTTTGCGTTGCAATGTGTATCACTTTTACTATGCAAATGCTATCAATATGTTGCAGTTGATACTCATGACATAACCGTCTATATGTTATATGATTTCTAATAGAAAAATTGGGACACTCCTTTTGTATGAAAAGTGTGTTCAAATACATATTTGTTCAGTGTCATGTTCCCTGGCTATCAATTATTTGTAGTTGCTTAGCATATAAAGAACCCCAACACAAGTTTATTTTGAGCATAGATATGCATGCATTTGCTTGTATATCTCAATTCTAAGCACATTTCTTTACATGCTTGTATAAATGTAGATATTGCACACAGTAGACACAAATGACATATTGCTATTGGATAGTTAAGAACTCAGTTGAAACATGCTATTGGTGTTTTAAGTGAAAGAGTGTCCACAAGTATCAGATATGGGAACCTTAAAATAATCTGACATGGGGACAAACTAATGTTCTTTTAATGTTTATGAAAATACACATAAAATATACATTCTTAATGGATAAAAATGGGCATTCTAGTACCAGAAGGTTCTATCTAATTTAAGGTCTGAAAGGGTTAATGTGAAAGCAGCCTTACCCTAATATGTCGAGAGACTGTGCTAACCAAATATGAGGTTCGTATTGGTTAGTAAAAGCCCAAATTATACACACAATTAGTGCAAGCTTATAGTTTGATGCCATCTTTGAATTTGGAGACATCAAAGCAGTGATAGGAGGTGGTACAATATGGATGACTAAACTAGGGTTGGACACCTTCAATATATGTATGTGCATCTGTTGGTTCAGAAGTTTGGTTTGTGGTGGTGGTGGTGGTCATGAGATGGTGCATATGGATGGGAATAAATCAAGTTACAGATCAATGTACTTATATTTCTCTTTGATATTTCTGGGAATGACTACAGAACTAACAAACGTACATAGTTACATACAGTACAGTCGAACCCATATAAAGTTATTCATTGTATTGTCGTAGATGGTTCATAATTCATGAGTATAGATTTTACTCTATAGTAATAGTGTATCAATAATTTATGAAATTACTGATGGTAAAGTTATCTTCTTAAAAAGGAAATAACCAAGTAACTAACTTACTTTTTAGCCATACAAATGACATCATGGACCCCCAAGAGCTCCTGGATGGAGTTAGTAAAGGTGAGTCTAGTATGGATGGAGCTGTCATGAATGTCCTTGGAGGAGCAAGTGTAACAAGGTTCATTTGAGCTAACCTGTGCGGTAAGGCTACTATTTATTACAAAATTATATATGAAAATCATCCGTTTGCAGTTAACTAGATGTTAACCACAACATCTTTATTGAAGATGTACATGACATTTAGGCTAAAAGCTGTATCTGAAGGGTGAATCATGTGTCTAATAGGATTATGATGAGCAATCATAGTAGATCAGCTGAGATATGTGATTTTTTTTATTTACTTAATGGTGGGGACTTCACTAAGAGTAATGCTATTTTGCTGGAGCATGGAGTGTGATTCTAGATCCTGGGTCCTATGTGGCATTTTGTCAATTGGAGAAGGGGCAAGAAACTAGTTGCTTGACTGCTAGCATCCACGTCCCCAGATAAAGCATGTTCGTTCTGTTAGCATAAGGTTACGTAAGCACACCACTACTTATCACAATTAATATGGAAAGACTATTATCATCCTAGATGATATTCTTTTTCTAACCCTGCAACACGATTTGTATCAAACTTTCAATCTACTAGTTATGAATTGACAAGATATATCCAGTTGTTTACCTTTGCCCTTAGGTTCTTAAGGGTCACTTTCAGAGTATTATGAGGGGAGTGTTTGACCAAGTATTCTTTCCACTCATCAGACAGTTTACGAAAAATCTTTTGGTGTTCTTTGTTCATTTCCTTACAACGTCAAGATGCAATACCAAACTCAATTATGTAAAGAAAGAAAGAAAAAAAATCATGAATAACTGCCAGAAAGTATATAAATGATTGGTTATGAAATGAATCAAAGACCATAGACACAAATTTTTATTCATCATGGGCATATCCAGATATGCTTCTACCCAGCTTACCTCTGTCACATAACCAAGGATTCGGGTTAAAAAACTAACTAAGCTCAAGGAAATTGTCCATGTTCTAACCTTGTAATTCTGAATACTTTGTTGTTGCTTAAAAATATTTCTTGATTTCAATGGTGATGTTATTAGGTTTGTGTAGATGCATACTTGAGACTGATATGAATATAAAGAGACATCTTAACTTGAATTACAAGTTGGAAACTAATGATCTGATAGTAATTAGTGGCCAGCCTTCTAAATGCACTCTCTTTTCTTTGTTTCTTCTAATTTCTCCCATTGGTACATTACATCGAAACCAACAACAAATTTTGTACACCGATACATGAGCACCCTATAACCAAAACACACTTTAACACACATTCAACTAAAAAGTACGGTTCAATTAGTCATAGGATTGGTCCTAACTGTACAGAAGTTTATTCACCGCATACATGCAGTTTCCTATAGCAGGAATTATCCTACTGGTGCCGGGAAACCCGCAGCTCTTGCTTCCTACCTGCACCTGACTGTTGCAAGTATCAACTACTCATGTCTATCTACCAATACCCTACACCATACAAATAAAATTCTCTGAAGCTTAACTTGACTTCACCTATTACTGATACACCATTAACACCGTAACAATATACAGGTTTTCCCCATTCCTTTCTAAACCTAGGTTCACCAGTATATTGACTCATAGACACACATAAGGGTCCCTACTCCACACATCTGTTGTTGTCTGAGGCCTGTTGAAGTTTGTAAATACAATATGTAGTACATTGGTTCGTAGTCCAAACACTTGCAGTACATATAGGCTTCATAAGCTTCCCCAAATTTTTTATGCATTGATTGTAGTTTACTAGAACTGCAGTTGTTGCTGCTAATAACAAAATGCACCCAAAAAAAGTCGATATGGACATCATTTCACGATAACTAATACATCAAAAGGATTAGTGTTCATGATACATTAACTATAAATCTAGAAAACTACATTAAGGGATTCAACACATGAATCCTCCATCTTTAAGCTATTTTAATCTGAAGCGTACTTACAACTGTTACAGTTACATACATGAGTTTATGTTAGGATTAGGTAATTGTCGTGGATTGATATATTGCTTTATTCATTGATATACAAAATGTTTTGTTTTCACTGATACATACATGATATTGATATATTCCAGTTGGATATAGTATTTCAATTTGTTTCTTCTTCTTTTTTAAATGTGTTGTTCATTAATTTTTACTATCACATGTATTTCTACACATTTGTTCACTACTTCTGCTTCACATTTAACCATTATTTGAGTCAAGCTAAATTTGTGGGAGAGGGAATCCATGGACTTGCAAGACAAGAGTATGTCACGAGAAATAATGGTAGAACATAATGTTTCAGAGGTTACAAACTGCAACCAATTCCTTCTCGTGCTTTGGTATAAATGCAGAGGAGGGAAATGTCAGATATAAGAATAACTATTAAGTTCATGATTGCTTCAAATTTATATAGGACCATCAAAGCGTTTACTAGTCCACAACATGCAGGCACCTGGCCCTTCCTTCTCATCCCATGAACCATAAAAGGTTCCCCTTTTGCTCTAAAAATACTATGTAGTACAAGAATGAAAAGAAAATCCGCCAACCTTATCGTAGCATTGAAACTCTACAATTTCAGGAACTCTGATTGGTCTCCTTAGCTTCTCAGAAGGACATGAAGGCTACCAAGTTTACCAGCAGAACCCTTCCGTACTTAAATTTTCTACAGGAAAAAGGCATAATAATTTGTAAACTACATTAAACTAAATAACTTCACTGGCAGAAAAGGTATAATCATACTGTTACTACAACTCCAAGAAAGTCCCTTTTAGTGTCTCTAAAGCTTCTTATAAAATCTGAATAATCTTGGACATGAGATCGTCCCTTCAGTACATGAAAATTATCACATCCTAATGAGATAGATGATGGAATCTAGAGAGATTCATATTCAAGTCAAAGCAATATCTGTCTCTAGCATGGCATGACAAATATTATGCTATTTCTGGCCAGATTAAGATAAATATTGTTTGTTTGCATGTTGTTTTTGGTTGCTATTATACAATTATTTATAATTTGTTATTCTCGTTGTCGCTAAGGTTAGTATTAGTGTCGCTTCCATGTGTGCTCGACACAAGAGTTCTTTTACTTCGTCTAATATAGTCCATGTGTGGGCCAATAATTTCCTCAGCAATTGTAATTTGATTCTTGAACTTGGGGAAGTATAACTGTATATATGGAAATCTGAACATATGGGTTCAATATTGCATTGTAGCGAAACAACGATCCCATGTACATGCTGTTTCAGGAGGACTTTGTAATCATCATGTTAGATATTTTATATGTTCTTCCAAGCACTAACAGTAAAACCATGATCAGATATTTCCATGATAGAGTGATTCTCCAGCACATATCCTTCTAGTATCAGTGGGGGCTAACACTGGCTAGTTCTATTTTTTGCAGTTATAATTTTTTCTTTCAAGTTATACTTTTCGAATATCATAACCTGAAAATGGGACTTATTAGACATGTCTTTGTTGTTGATGGAAATTACTATTCATGGAAATTAGTGTCTGTCTATTTGAACTTCCATTTTTCTAAATCGTGAGTATCCAACAAGAATTAGTATCTGATTTGCTTATACACCCTATCAAAGTTGTTCTTTTTATGCTTACAATTGTTCTTGCAAATTGCATATCAAGTACCAAAAATTTATAAAGACCCCTCTCCTACTATTGAGTCAAAGGTAAGTTGTTCATTAATTTAATTCTTAATTACTTTTCTGAAATTATACAAAGTAATGTAACTATTTTTTGATTTTTTGCTAAAAAAATTGGCTAAAATATAAACATACACGCAGGAAGAAATAGATGATGTCCGATGCGAATTCATCAAATTCGTTGCCAATCATATGGATACATGAGGGTCAAGGT
Organism: Iris pallida; assembly: GCA_029216955.1. Taxonomy (NCBI): domain Eukaryota; kingdom Viridiplantae; phylum Streptophyta; class Magnoliopsida; order Asparagales; family Iridaceae; genus Iris; species Iris pallida. The sequence continues at coordinate 4,709,120 of JANAVB010007196.1, read as the reverse complement.
AATTTCTTTAGTTTTGCTGTGTTTTTACCGAAGTATCGAGGAAGTATCACGTGTCGGATACATTACAGGCTTACAGATGACTGACATAGACTTAATTGATTTGTTATGAAAATTTCTTTTACTTCGTAAAAGGAAAAATACCTCGGATTCTTCTATCCATTGTTTTGCTTCTTTATCCTGTGGCATATTTTTCTGTTTGAGTACAAATCCATCTTGTGCACCTCAATTTATTGACACTGAACATATATAACAATGTCAACCTTAGAATTACGCCATGATAAAAGATGGTTTACTACTACGATGCTTCAGGCAATGAGGACCAGTGGACTCTCAAGAAGAACAGAGAAATGTTCTCAGGGATTCTGTAAGCACTCTCGATCGATATGAGTATTTTATATTCCATATATTTTAAGATTTCCATCTGCTACAAAAGGAGAGGCAAAATTATTTTATTGTTGATAATTGGGCCATTATGAGCATCAGAATCTATTGATTTAAATAGCACCTGTGCTCTAAGATTCTGGCTCTTGTAGCCCATATCATGTGAATAAGTGCGAGGAATTCATGGCTAAGATAGATATCTTTCTACATAGTGATGTATGTATCTGTTCGTAACAATGTGCTAACAGATACTGAACTCTGATACAAAGGCTTATTTTGAGAGGAACGGTACCTTAGTAAAAATTGAAGTTTTTGGTTCAACTCCAATGCAGGCAAGCCAACAAGGATCGCTTATGATATCTTTCGATGTCATTTGGTTCGAACATATGACAAACAAAAAGAGGACAATGATGCAACATAAAGAGCACATGATTTTCAGCTTATGATATCTTTCTTGTTCATGCTCTCTTACTAATTGGGTCCTTAATTAACCTTTGCTCACTAGTATAGTTCTTTTTGATAGTTACATATATATACACATAGATGAATCTGATAGAAACTCCACACAACAGTTTCCCACAACATATGTTGAAATGTTATCTTAATGTCTGTTTTTAATCAGGACTTATACATCATTCAAGATCCGATAGTTACATATATATACATCATTATATCACATTTATTAAACCTTGTTTTATCTTTTACAGGGTACATGTGCTGTGGACACAGGTCTTCATGTGACTAAGTTAAAGCTAAAGTGTAGGATGTTTTCATGTGGATAGTTTTGATGTAGCTAAAGTGTACTCTATATTGGATACTCTATATATTTTGAGAAGATGTATATGGCCTGAGAAATGTAGAATGATAGCTAAAGTACTCTATTTTGAGACAATAGAATGTAGCTAGATAAAGTACTCTATATCTGTGAGATGTTGATGTACCCTATTTTGAAACAATAAAATAGAGATTAATGGTACTTTATATTATATTTCAATATTTTGTTGTGAATATGGTTCAAAGTAGTTATTTTCGAATTGAATTGTGCAGTGTTTGGAATGTATAACATACAGTATAGAGCGTTATAAATGTGATACAATGACCATTCATAACGCTTTCAAAATGTCCTAACTTCTAAACCATATTAACTATTCATAACGGTTTTACATAACTATCCATAACGCTTTGAAAATAAAATGTAGCAGAAATTCAACCTATTAATGACGTTTTTGGAAGAATTATCTATAACGCTTTGAAAAACATTTATAACACCCGATTTTATAACGCTTGGATTAAAAAAAAGCGTCATGGTTCTTAATTAATGACGGTTTTTAGCCATCATTAAAAGATATTTTTGTTGTAGTGCCGGAAGGCTGCAAAACCATTCAAAGGCCACCCCCTGCAGGACTCCTACAAATATGTTAGTAAGGAGCGCATCGTCCTTTGGCAGATGTCCCGTTACTGAGGCGAAGTACCTCAAGTATCGGCAGGAAGACTTCTTCATATCGAACGACATGAGTATTTACATATTATATTTGGGAGGATTGATCACATTATCCAATTCGACAAGATATGGCTGCTGAATCCCTATCTTTTGGAGTGTTGCTCGCTTTTCTTTGGCATCATAACGAGCGTACAACTATTTGATGGCCTGCTGCATTTCATTCGACACTGTAGGCCCGATTGTCAATAGAGTAGATGATGCTGGCACTGCTTGGCTCGCGATGGAAAGCACATTGGAACCCCCCCATTAGCCGTTGGGTCTAGAGCAGGAGTGGAGACAATGGAGGTCAATCTCTCCTTGATCTCCAGAACAACATAAGCTAAGGACTTCATAGAAATGTGCATGTTTGCCATGAAATATAAAAAGCAGAACAATTATCGAAGGACTGGACTTTTACTTCACGTTACAAACTCGCTTGTACAAAGAAAGCCTAGGGACGAAAACCTAGGTACAGCAGTCTAAGTACAATTATTTATTTTTGATTCTGGGGGGTGACGATAGAGGCTCGGAAAAGCGACGACCGCTATGCCTTACTCCTTGGACGATCGGTATGAAGTCTTGGCTCCTGTGACGATCGGTATGAAGTCTTGGCTCCTAATGATGTCCTCACTCTTATTTTTGATTCTCTGTTTATCTTTTTCGCAAGGAAATGGCACCTTGCTATTTATAAGAGTGAGGACATCATTAGGGTTTGGATTATTGTCCATTCTCAAAGTGGCGGCGGCCGTAAAGGATCTGGGCCATTAATGTGGATAGTATTGAATCCTGTGAATGATTAATGCTGATTGCTTTAAATCTTCATGATTGGTTGTGTCAAGCTCGGATCTCTCACCACGTGTCCCATTGGCTTGATCATGAATGATATGACCTGATCTCGTTAATTATGAGGATAACGTTAAATATGGTTATTGGGATCTGGTAAATCTCTGATTGATTTAATACCGCGCATCCCATAATCACCCTGCTACCAGCTGTCAAGTCATGGGGGCAACTGAATCTCTGCCACGTGTCTTAATGGTGGGTCCTGCCAGAGCCGCATAATATCCATGAACCGCATAAGACAGTGTCTCAGTGAGCCGCATAGGTATAGTACTTGCGAGCCGCATGGGATGGTTTCTTGGTGAGCCGCATGGTATGGTTTCTTGGTGAGCCACAGGAAGATGATTCCTGTCAGCCGCATGAAGCTGTTCTTCGATTGAGTCGCATGGGAGTAGCCACATGGCAATCTCGGATCGTGTCAGAGATTTTCTTCTGTTCCCGAAGAGTCTGTCATTATGACAGGACCATCATGGCACTTTATGTCAGAGCCGTCAGCTGTCAAATCATGGCAGAGCATTAAATAAGGCCATTACTCGATGGCCAGCTGTGTGAGGGGACACGTGGTGTTGATCGAGCCGTATATTTCTGTTGTTCGTTTGTGAGCCGCATATGCTTTCGAACCGCATGAGGCTGGGAGACTCTTTGAACCGCATGGGACTGCCCCTATGTAAGTCGTATGGCTTCTTCTGTCCCGAGCCGTATGAGACTGAGAGTCTCTTTGAACCGCATAGGATTGCCCCTGTATGAGTCGCATGGGGTTATCCTACTCCGAGCCGCATAGATCATCATTCTGATATTTTCCATGCTTCTACAAGACCCCCTTCAAAGTTTTCAATTTACAAAATTGAAATACTTTGAATAAGAAGCATGGCCTTGGCTAACCGCATAGATGGTTCAGCCGCATGGATTTGTCTGGCCGCACGAGCTGTTTTGCCTCATAGACTTTTTGCCACGTGTCCCAACCACGTGTACAAATCTTCTGCATTAAATGCCCTTGATTCGCCGCCTTTTGGGGGAGGATCCCAAGGGTCAATTTTGCTTTGACTGAAGCGTTTTGCCTTTATTCTTTTAGGCGGAGTATGGATCGAGGCGGTTGTTGATTTACGAGCCTCCTTCGCCTATAAATAGGAGTAATTTATTCTTTGAGGGTTTCCTTACCTTCTCTCTTTGCTCGAAACTCCTTGTTGTCGACTTCCTCTTCGTCTTCTCCCCTCAACGATCGACAATGGCTCCCAAGAAGGCTACTGCGTCGAAGGCTGCGAAGGGTAAGGCGGTCGCTTCTGCGGCGACTGCGGCGACGAACGTGGTCACTCCTCCGTCGGCCACTGTTCACTCTGTCCATCCCAACGTTCACCCACCTATTGCTGGTAAGGGGGTCGTCTGAAAACCCTAACTGCTGCCATGGCTCTATTGCATATTTTATGCACAAGCCGCATGTACGAGACTCGTCGATGTGACCGCATAAGCACTTCACCCCATGGGGCCGTATGGGCTTGTCATACTCGATCTGAGCCGCATGTATGTTTTCGATTTGGGCCGCATAAGCGTCGCTCACTTTTAAACCGTATAAGCTCACTTGTTTGTAGTCGCATCAGCTCATATGAATCTGGCTCATAGACGTGCTTAACCTGAACCGCATGAGTCTATCTGTTCAGGGCCGCATGAGTCCGCATGGACTTTGAACCGCATAGTCCCTTCAGAGCCCAAACAGCAGGAGCTCATAAACTCGTCTGAATTTGATTCGTATGGACTCAGTTGACTCAGAGCCGCATGAGGCTATAATGAATCAGGACCGCATGGACTTATCTAATTCTGAGCCGCATGAGGCTATGACGACTCGAGCCGCATAGACTCAAATGATCTTTCAAATGCTTCTGTTTTTGACTATCTTCTAACCTTGTCTCTTTCGTCTTTCTCCAGTGAATCTGCCAGTAAATCCTGCAGGGGAACTTCTGGTTGGCTCGAATCAACTTGCCATGGACGTGCAACGGAACGACTTAGTTCGTCAAGTGTCAGAGCAGCTCCTTGTTAATGAGCCTTTGGAACGACTGAATGCTATCAGGGTTCAATCTTTCCAATTCCTTAGTGATATGATGAGCTCAGGGAAGCCTAATGGGAAGCATCTGAGGCCGGTCTTCCTCTTTGGAGATGCACTGATCATAAAAAACTCCTGAGTGTTGGATGTTTCCGAGAATTGGGATTTTGATCTGGACGGGAGGCCGATTCATATCCCCATTATGAAGTGTCATTTCCCTTTTACGTGGTTCAATATGATCGTTTTGGACAGGCAGATGACAGATTCCCTCACTCCAACCAGACCAGGGATGTTCGTGGGTAAGATCCGTTACAATAAAACTACCGGGTCGGTACGTGCGATCAAGGATCCGGCCAGTCGATCTGTGATGGGGCTAGCTCCGGGTTCCTTCATCAACACGCCTGGTCCTAACTTCTCATTTTCTCAGGCTGATACCTTCTTGAGCTAACTTGCACGAAAAGGGTCCTATCCTGTTGGCAGATTGGCACTGCAGGGCTGGCTACACCCCATTCCCCCGTGGGCTAACCTAACCTCATGGATTCTACAGAAATACGAGACATTTTTGAGGGAAGTCAATCTTTATGATGCTATCCGGGGTACCAGCCACGGATTGCGCATTAATAAGCCGTTGTTCATGGCCCTTCTGGAGATGTATAACCATCGGATAGGAACTTTCTTCACACCTGTAGGGGAGTTGGGGCTCGCTCTCCATGAGATGTATGATGTCTCCAAGCTTCCCTGGGGAGACGAGCCTTTCGAGGCGTACACTCCAACGAACGAGGAGTTCCAGGATCTAGATCGACGATTCCTAGGCTTCGTCGCTGTGTACCAAGAACTGTTATGTCATCATAGTACCTGTCACCGAACGGCTATCCAGAAAAATAATAGCTCGGAGGGGGACACTCCCCACACCAACTCCTGGGTCTCCTATCTTTTTAAATTCAGTGCTGCTGGCCGAGTTACTTCCCGAGATCGTCAAACTCCTGGGGAAGTAGAAGGCTTGGTGTCGACCGCTAGGAGGTCGAAGTCTAAGGGTGACAAGTTTGGGAGCCAGATTGACTCCTTCAACTATTTTTATTATGGTACTCGGTGGCTGTCAGAGAAGGCACTCTTGGCCGGGTTTTTGATGGTGTGGCTGCACAATTATGTGGTTTCAGGTGGGGCAGGTGCTATCGAGAGGATCAGCCGTCATTTTATTCTTCCTGCCGTGAAGTTGGCCTTTGGGGTCAGGTTGGCTCTTCTTCCTGCTATGGTGTGCAGCATTCATCATGGTCTCCGTGCCTTTTCGTCCAAAGTCATTGCTCGTGACGTGGTGATGGACTTTGAACGTATAGAGCTGCCTTATCATTATCTGTTGGGGTGGCTGTTATTGCATTATCAGTCTTTGATGAGGCCTGGGACGGGAGACGGCGTTACGGACGATGACGCTTTTCTTTTCAGATATCGCTACCAGCCTTGGGAATATAGCGCCATGCCGACGTGTCGGAGGATGCTGGCGAGGACGGACGGATATAATTTCTTTGTATCCGTTCCCCGTTTTACTGACTAGGAAGTGAGGAGTGTCCATGTTGATGGCGTTGGACCTCCTCATTTCTTACCTGAGAAGATGCATTTCTGGTTGCGTAACATTCGTCCGGCGCATTTAGTTTATCGCAACCGTAACACTGTGTACCTGGAGCCCTACTTGCCCAGTAGGTTTGCCCGTCAATTTGGGTACTATCAATTATTCCTTGGACGTCCCAGTCCTAGCCTGGGATTTGAGGGTAGCATCCTTGATGGTATTAGGGCATGGAGCTACTATGACACTTGTCATACTCGAACTAATTTCTCAGTTCCTGCAGCAAACGTGCCAGAGGAAATCTTGTATATGGCGGCCTTATATCATGTTACAGCGAACCAGCCTCCTATCGATTTTGACCCGAGGACTAGCTTCATCGTGGGCACTCGTTTGGTGGAGAGGGCTACAGTGTCGAAGGCAAAGAAGAAAGGGGCGAATAGGGTTCCCGCGCCTGATTCTGAGTCCTCTGACACAGTTGAAGGAAACAACGAGCAGGACGAGCGGGACGACGAGGACTCTCTCTCTTCTGGTGGTGAAGCAGCGGCGGATCAGCCGCCCATCATGACAGATGAGATGATGACGTATCAACCGTCAATCGTATTTGATGAGGTGGAAGATCAGTTGCCATCTGTACCGGAGGTGGTGAGGGTAGAACCACCGCCTGCCGTACCTGGTCCCTTGCGTAAGCGAGGCAGGCGTGAGTCTACTGACGAAGGAGTGACCTTTTCTATAAAGAGAACTGTGGTCAGATCTCATAGGCTATTTATCACGGAGAGGGGTGAAGGTGCTGACGATGTTCCGGAGGTAAGACCAAGTCGGAGTCATCTCTTTGTTGTGGTTTTCTTTCTCTTAGGATACGACTTAAATCATTTTTTCTTTGTAGGTGCCTGATGAACCGGATTCTCATGTACCGTCTACCGCCCCTGAAGTTGATCCGGCCCTCGCTGCTTTGATTAGTGGCGTGTGTGCCACGGTCCTTTCTGCGGGGGCTCTCTCGGCGGAGGCTGAGAACTCTTAAGTTATTGAGGCCCCAGTCCGGGGTGACGAAGGTTCCTTCAGGCCTGTCTCCGAGATTGCTGAATTTCCGGAAGGCGATGCCGATCTCGACGCATCTCCTTCCGAAGGTGTTGGGGTGGAGGAGCCTATCACATTTGACTCAGAGGCCGCTGGTGAAGATGCTGCGGTGGCTGCAGGCGAACCTCAGCCTCCACACTCTTCGGCTGGTAAGATAGGCCAAATATTGACTAGTGAGGAGGCTTATTTGCTCTTCCAACATATTCTCCAGGTCAAATCGATTCATGGTTGTCTTGGCCCTGCAGGTCCTGACCCTTTGCTTCCCACAGCAGATGTTCTTGGGGAAGGCTCGGCCTGCCGTGATCTGGGGGAAAGGAGCGTTTCCTCTCCTTCACCGACTCATGTCGAGGGGCCTCCCGTCAGCTCCGGGCAGGTAGGAAAGGAGCTTGTCCCGGGAACGATGGTCTCTGCCTCACCCTCTGCTGCTTTTACGGCTTCGGAGATTGACTTCTCGGCCCTGCCGAGCATTCAAATTCTGTGGGCTGCTGAAGAGGAGTTGGCCGCTGTTCATGCGTCCTTCCGCACGAAGTTTGCTTCCCTTGTGGCAGGGGCGGCAGATTCTGTTACGTCTTCTTCAGTGTTGCCAGCTACACTCCCGTTGACGCCGGCCTCTTCGGAGGCTCTGGACGAGGTAACGCAGGATGTGGTCGACAGCTTCTATCGCCATTTAAAGAGGGGCGTGGATGCTGTTGTAGAACGGGGGACCCCTTTTAATCTGTCTCTACGGTGCGTTCGAGGTCAGATTACAACTTTGAAGTCTCTTCCTGGCGGGGTGGGGTTGGCTGCGCTCCTGGAGCCTAAGTTGGTAGAGACGGATCAGCTCGTGACCCAATTGCTGGCGATGAGGCAGGCTGACTTGCCTACTGCGATTGAACGGGAGCGGGGCTTCCTTATTGCTGCTCGGGACAGGATAAAGCTTGCTCGAGATACCGTCGGGCCCGCTGTGGAAGGGGACCTTGACGAGCTTTCTGCTTCATACGACAGGCTGGGTCGTCGAAGTCAAGCTTGCAGGGCTCGGGGAGAGGCTGCTTCTCATAGAATAGCTGACACGAAGGAGCGGATTCTCGCACTTCAGAGGGAGCTGGCCTTCCTAGAGTCAGAGCTGAAGGCTGCTGATGCGGAACATGAGTCACTTGTTCGGGAGGCCGAGAAGGTTTCCAGATCTTATGTTAACCTGAAACAGGCTTTCAAGAAATTTGAGGACAACTGGCAAGCTCACGCTCATCTGGAAGATGAGGCGGCGCTGACCCAAGAGGCGGAGCGTCGAGCCAAGCAGAGGTTTGAGCGGTCAATTGCCTTGGTGACGGACCATCTCACGGCGTTATGTGCCCCGGAGCAGTGATCAGTTTTCTGTTTTTCTTTTGCTTCTTTTTTTTTCTTTTTGTTTTCCTTTTGTAAGGGATGTGATCCCAAACGGTGTAGCACCTTGGACTTTGAATAAATGAGTATGTTTCAACTCATCTTCTTTTTCTCGTACTTATGGAATTAGACTTGCTGGGGGATTATTTGTGGACCTGTTACCCTTGGCGTACCTTGGCTTTAGGTACGAGTAATAAGTTTTGGAGAGGAATACCTAGAACAACTTCGCGACAAGATGGCTATAGAAGTTTTTGGTATTCGAGAGAATCCAGGAAGCAGCTGGGCTCCCAGGCATGATAGAGAAGGGATGGGTGTGTACTAGAAACCCAGTACAGCGTCTGTGGTCGACTGAGGACTTTTGTGGTCATCGGAAGACATTTGTGGACCTATTATCTTTGGGCGTACTCCGATCGTGGGTACAGATAATAAGTGGAGGGAGGACCATCATACTTACTCAGAGGTAGTGAGGACATAGCAAGTATGGGGATTTCTTTACCGTAGGATCTTCCTGCTCAGAGGTAGTGAGGACATGGCAGGAGTGGATTCAACGGAGGATATTTGTGGACCTACTATCCTTGGCATACTTCGGTCGTGGGTACGGATAATAGGTCGAGGGGTAACCATCATACTTACTCAGAGGTGTAAGGACATGGCAAGCATGAATGGTTTCTTCGACGGAGCCTTCCCACTCAGAGGTCATGGGGACATGGCAGGAGTGGGCTCAATGAAGGATACATAGAACGACTTAGAGGTAGGAGGACGTGGAATTTCTATGCGATGGGGCGGTTTGTTTTTGGTGGAAGTGGAACAACTCAGAGGTAACATCGACATGGTTGTTCTGGAAATTTGTGGATCTGTTACCCTTTTTGTGCACTGGGATTGCGGGTAGTGGATCATAAGGATCTCTTTCAGGAGGAAAGTTCAGAGGTACGGTTATACATGACTTTCTTCCAAAGGAGTGACCGGGATGTAAGTTTAGGGGTACCAGCGGGTACATAACTCGACAATCCATAAATTCTAGAATCAAAGTGTAAGTTCAGAGGTACCAGCGGGTACATGACTTGATAATTTGGGATTTTTTGTGGAAGGAGGAGGTGAGTTCAGCGGTACGAGAGGGTACATGACTCAATAATCTGGGATTTTGTGAATGTGAATTCAGCGGTACCAACGGGTACATGACTCGATAATCTGGAATGTTGTGGATGTGAAATTCAGTGGTACCAGCTGGTACATGACTCGATAATCTGGAATATTGTGGATGTGAGTTCAGTGGTACCAGCGGGTACATGACTCGATAATCTAGAATATTGTGGATGTGAGTTCAGTGGTACCAGCGGGTACATAACTCGATAATCTGGAGAGAATGTCGTTTAGACATAATATTTCTTCAGGAACTTGCCGTTGACAGGCAACATGAGCAAGTCTCCGTTTTGTTTTGCGAGACGGTAAGCACCGTTGGAGAATACTGCCTCAATGATAAATGGGCCTTCCTACTTTGGTTGGAATTTGCCAGCATTTTTATGGGTCATGACCATCGGCCTCCGAACCGCCAGAACAAGATCGCCCACTTGGAATGTTCTGACCTTGACCTTCTTGTTGAAAGCTCCGAATATTCTGGCCTGATATAGCTCGATTCGTTGTTGAGCTAACAGGCATTTTTCATCTAGGGCCTCCAATTCCTGTAGTCGACGATGGTGGTTTTCGTCGGTCGTCAACTGATGTGTGATGGCAACGCGGAGTAAAGGGATCTGAGTTTCTAATGGAAGGACTGCCTCACTCCCGTACACCAGAGAAAATGGTGTATTTTCGGTGGCTGTTCGGACTGTGGTGCAATATGCCCATAAGCATTCGCCAAGCTTCTCGTTCCAGTCGCGTTTGTTGGATGATACGAACTTCTTGAGCAGCTTGATGATTATTTTGTTGAATGCTTCGGCCAACCCATTTGCCGCTGGATTGTATGGCGTTGAAGCAATGTTCTGGATGCGGTGCTTATCACAGAACTGGTAGAAGGCATGGCTAGCAAACTGCGGACCATTGTCGTGTATGATCCTTCGTGGCAGTCCAAAGCGATATATGACGTGATGCCTTAGGAAGCTGATCACGTTTAACGTCTTTACTTCTGCAAGTGGGACAGCTTCCGCCCATTTGGAGAAATAATCTATAATGGCTAGTATGAATCGATGTCCTCGGGAGGAAGGCGGAGCAATTGGACCAATGATATCCATTCCCCATGCTTCGAATGGCCAGGACGCCACTGTCGGATGTAGAAATTCCGATGGTTGGTGAATGAAGTCTACATGGACTTGGCAAGCTCTGCATTTTCTGGCATAGTCTATCGCGTCTGCCACCATCGTGGGCCAGTAGTAGCCCAATCGGCGAAGGCGATCTTGCAATTTTGGGCCAGGCTGATGGGCCCCACAGACACCGTCATGAGCTTCTCGTACAGCTTCTTTGGCTTCTGTGTCTGACAAGCACCGGAGTAACAACCCATCGTAGGATCGTCGATACATCATTTTTGTCTCTGTATCGTAAAAGAATCTGAGAGAACGCCGTCTGATGGAGGTGGCTTCCTTTGGATTCTCTGGAAGGATGTCGTAGACGACGAAGTCGATGAACGGTTGTCTCCAGTCTGGTGCTTCGTCGACCGTCTGGACGGAATAGCTCGCCACAAATTGAACGTTGTTCTTGGGGCAGACCAGTTCGTGGCCTACCACGTCAACCGAATGATGAGTATGGTTCGACACTGCTAAGGAAGCGGCAAGGCCTGCTAGGGCATCGACTTCGATATTTTGGAGTCTGGAGACGTGCTCGATGAAGAATCCCTTGAATAATGAGATGATGTTGATCGCTATTTGGTGATAGAGGATCAGGTCTTCATGACGGACTTCGTATGACCCCCGAATCTGATTGACGATTAATTGTGAATCGCCATATGCTTTAAGATATTCTACCCCCAGCTCTTTTACAAGTTGGAGACCGATGACTAAAGCGTTGTACTCGGCCATATTGTTAGAGCAGGGTTCCGTGAGAGAGTAGGCGTGGTTGATCACCAGCCCAGTAGGAGAAATCAATACCACCCCGACTCCAACGAAGATGTTTCCCTTGGGTCCAGTTCTTGAAGCGTCGTCGAAGAAAATCCGCCATATGTTATCGTGAGTGGTTGTATTCGAGTCAACGACCTCATCTGGGATCTCTTCATATATTTTGGATGAATACGATCCTGGTTGGGCTGCCAAAAAGTCTGCCAGGGCTTGACCCTTGACCGCCTTCTGCGGGACGAAGATCATATGATAGGGGGACAGCAATATTGCCCATGTAGCGAGGCGAGAGCTGAGTGCCCCTGGTTTATTCATGAGGACTCTGAGAGGGTTGACTCGTAAGATCACATGTATGGTTTGTCCTGTGACAGAGTGCCACGTCTTCTGAATGGCGAACACTAAGGCGAGGCATTCCTTCTCTACCGCGGTGTATCGGTGCTCGGGTCCAACCATCATCCGACTGAGATAGTATATAGCTTGTTCGTGACCTGCATCATTTTTTTGTGCCAACAGAGAACCAAGGGAGTGTTCTATTGCTCGTACGTAGAGCAGGAATGGTTTTCCAGCAACCGGGGCCACCAGGACTGGAGGATTTGACAAATATTCTTTGATGCTGTCGAAGGCACGCTGACATTCCTCTTCCCATACGAATGAGACTCCTTTCTTCATGAGGTGTGTGAACGGTCGGCATCGCCAGGAGAGGTTAGAAATGAACCTCCTGATGTAAGCTAGCCTCCCTTGGAGGCCTCTGAGTTCGCGGAGATTTCTCGGAGGACCCATCTCTATGATTGCCTTCATTTTCTCAGGGTCTACATGAATGCCCTGAGCGGTGATAATGAATCCCAAGAACTTTTTGCTGGATACGCCCAAAAAAGATTTTGTTGGGTTCATTTTCAGATTGTGGGCTCGCATCAGATCGAATACCGTCCTCAGGTCCTGCAGATGATCTCCTTTACAGCGACTCTTGACGGCGATATCATCGACATAGCATTCCACCGTCTTGCGCAGGTGTTCTCTGAAGATGATACTCATGGCTCGTTGATACGTGGCGCCAGCATTCTTTAAACCGAAAGGCATGACGGTGTAACAGTATGTGCCAATCGGTGTTCGGAATGATGTATGCTTTTCGTCGTCAGGAGACATCTAGATTTGGTTGTACCCCGAGAATCCATCCATAAATGACATACGTTCGAAGCCGCATGTGTTATCAATCATGATGTCTGTGATAGGGAGGGGGAATTCGTCTTTGGGACATGCCTCATTCAGATTGCGAAAGTCGATGCAAATTCGGATCTTCCCATTCTTCTTGAGGACCGGAACTATGTTGGCGATCCAGTCGGGATGTTGCTCCTCACGAATGAAGCCGCTGGCTATTAGTTTGTTGACTTCGTCTTCGATCGCATCCATGACGCCTGGGCGGAAGCGTCGTTGTTGCTGCTTGACTAGCTTTGCGTCCGGCCGTATGTTGAGCTTGTGAAGGGCAATATCGGGATCTAACCCCGGCATGTCTTCATAACTCCATGCGAACACATCAATATATTCTCTGACAAGTTCCAGCAGCGATTCTCGCTCTTCGTCTGTTAGGATTTTACTGACGAAGATTGGCTTTGGAGAGGATTCGCTGCCGAGGTCGACCTGTATAACCTCATCTTCGGTAGGAGGTTCTTTCTGCTCAAACCGCTTTTCCCATTGTGCATCCAGCTGTTGGGTCCACGGCTCTAGCTCGAGGATTTCAGGAATGTCTTCGTCTTCTTCGTAAGCGTCGGCGAATGCCATATTGACTGACATGACTTGTCTAAATATGTCTCCGATGCTGGTATCCGAGTAGGAGGTTGGTGACCCGGTTGAATGTGACTGCCAGTCACACTCTTCTTCCGAACTCTCAGGTATCGTCGTGGGAGTTACATACCCTAGTCCACATCGAGTTTTGCTATAGTAGTCCCGTGGCTTGCCAGCCGGGACTGGGGGCTTCAAAGGTAGTCGCCGTCCGATGCCGTAATTCAAGCCTGGTGTAGTCTCCAGATCATATCCTTGTTTTTGCATGAGATATTTAGCCTGGGGACTATAAAGATACAGAGGCAGTCTCCCTGCATCTTACCCATGATCGACTTCTTTTATGGTGAAGGGACGCGAATCGTCTTTCCGGCCGAAGATGATTGGATGATCCCCTCCCTCGACTATGCGATATGCGTCTTCTGCTGGAATAAGCTGAATTATGGTGTGCACATTCGTCACCTGTGTGTGTAGGTGGGTGCCTATACCATGTTCCATAGCGTACATTGTACAAAGCTTATTAAGCTCGCTGTAGTTCAAAGATAGCCCTTTATTGATGAAATAAGGTATCTTTTCTAGGGGGATTACATCATCTGCGGAGGGAACATCAGTGTGGGCAGCCACATACTTGGCTAGTTCTGGTTCTTCTTCGGCTACCCCCTGTATAAATGAAGACTGAGAGGACGACCTAGTCAGCTTGATCTTCAGAGGTTCAACTGGTGGAGCAGAGCGTGGAGTTATCGGCAGACTAGCAACCCCCAGCTTCGTACTCGATACTGGGCAGGGAGTGGTTGGTTCGCTAGAAGTCCCAGGCCTTGCATCAGGGTGACGATTCTTCTTGGGAAGACGTATCGTCATTGGCTTGTCCGAGGGATTGAGCTTCCCCTTTTGCGGCTGGCCGATTTTTGGCAGTCTGATTGTCAGTGGTTCCGTTATAGGTCTCGGCACTTGGCCCAACCTCGGCAATCGGATCATCATCTGTTCTTCTTGTGCCGAGAGACTGATCGCGTCCTTACGCAGAGTGGCCGTAAGGGGTGCAGACTTGCCTGGTTTGCGAGCCTGGAGGTGGATCGTCAGAGGTTCTTCTGATCCTGTGGCTGTCCTGGTATGAGCTTGCACATCTTCTTCACCCAAGTGCTTCTTTGATTTTTCGTACAGGCAGGAGTCTGAATAATAATATTCAACCCCCTTGAAGGGATCGATATCAGCAAATTCTGTCCTCACGAAGCCATGCTTATCGACGTATTTGAAGTATTGGTGCAGCGTGGAGGGCACGATCATGTAATCGTGTATCCAAGGGCGCCCCAGAAGGATGTTGTAAGAAGTGTCAGCATCTATGACGTAGCAGGTGACTTCTGATTGGAGATCGCCAATCTGACACTTTAGACGAATCTTCCCAATTGGGTAGCTCCTTCCCGAATTGAAACCGCTAATGGCGGTGCTTGTAGGCGTCAGGCGATGCATCGGAATGCGAAGATGATGTAGCAGACCCTTCAGAATGATGCTTATGGAAGACCCAGGATTAATGTGCATCCGGTCCACTTTTACGTCGTCGATGTATCCGGTATAGTATAACGGGCGATCGTACATGTTAGTTTTGATGAGCATGTCCTGCGAAGAAAAGACGATATTGGGCATCGCTCCCGTACACACACTATCTTGGAGATCTACAGGTTGATTATCTCCCGTGAGATTGACCTGAGCCAAGTATGCGTCGGCATTTTAGAGTGCGTCGCTCAAGGCTGCACGGACATCCTTCGAGAGCCTCAGGAGCTCATATAAGGACAATTTGGCCGGTGTATTGGCCAATTGCGCTAATATGTCGAAGTTGTAGGGCCTCTCCAGCCCCTGAGGTGTCTCTTTTCGGAGAGATTTGTCGAAGCGAGTCTCCTTCGGCCTAGACTTGTCGGTCGTCGGAGGCTGAGGAGGCCCTGGAGTGTCAGTGGTAGCTGGCGGATGATCATCAGTCGAGTTCTCAGCCACAGGTTGAGATTGTGCTCCAGATCGAGTAACAACGGCCGTGACTTCTTCCACATCTACCGAGATGGTGCGACAGGATCTGACTTTTCTACTTCTCTTCTTTTGAGTAGAAGGCAGAGTGGACTGAGTCACCTCGTAGACTAGGTCCGGATGGACCCACATGATTTCCCTTCGTGATGTGGTGAGGGGTACTAGACCAGCAGCTTGATCACGAGTAGGCGGAAGATTAGCAATTTCCATCATCGCGAGAGGGATGGGTATGACACCGTCTTGAGTCTCCGTTGGAGGGAAGCTGCCGAATTGTACGGACACCATGTTGGCTGCTACGGTTACCTCCTCGAAGTCGATGGCCAGAGCATTCTAATCGATGAGGTTTTGGATGTATCGTTTCAGTTGGTAGCAATCGTGTGTAGCATGGTGGACGTAGCGGTGGTAATGGCAGAACTTTAGGTTCTCCAGATTTGCCGGCCGAGGTTCCCGTCTTGGTGGAGGAAGCTGAATTCTATCTCCTTGTATGAGCATGTCCAAGATAGGCTTGACGTAGCCGTCTTCGAAAGAGTAAGTGATTTGAGGCCATTGTTTGTCTGCTGGTTGTGACTCCGGCTTCTGGGCTGTATCGGCCACTATAGCCTGCTTGCCTCTGTTGTCCTGATTATTGGAGGGGCTACCCCCATTGTCGTTGTTGGTGTTGGAACGCTTGCCCTTGTTTTCTCCCTCCGAGATGTGCAACCCCAGTTGGCGAGCCTTTCTCAACCGTTCTTCGGTACTTGTGGCACTTATGATAAAAACCTTCCAGTCCTTGAATTGACTCTCGCCCATCCAGAGACTAATTGTTGGGAGCAATCACTTTTGGCAAATTTCAATCAGGGAGGAATCCGGATTACCAGATGGTAACTTCATTGCGGTTTGACAAAACCGCTCAATATAATTCCTCGTCAGCTCTTTCTCTCCTTGGACGACGTCCATGAGGGTAGACATTGTGACGTCCTGTCCTACCTCGTAGAATCTCTCCAAGAACAAGCGCTTGAAACCAGCGAAGGAGTAGATGCAGTTGTCTGACAGGTTGCGGTACCAGTCGAAGGCGACTCCTTCCAATGCCCCAATGAATAATCGTGTGAGGATAGCATCATCATGAGGCAGATGGTCGGTGGTGACCTCGAAGTAAGTGATGTACCGACTTGCTGAGGTCTTGCCATCATATGGGTTGATATTGAACGGCTTATATCTTGGTGGGAATGGAACATCCCTCCATTCAGCAGGATATGGTTGCCGTATTCTGAGGTCTTGAGAGTTTTCTCGGGCGTAGAACATGGCTCGGAGCTCCTGAACCTCTCTTCTTACTTCTCGGGCCTCATCTGTCGCGGTAGGGGCCGTTATTTCAGGAGGATTATTGCCCGGGTTCGGTGCCGCTAAATTTGAATCTACATTGATTGCGGGACCCGTGCTTGTTTGGCCAGGTGTCACTCCCTGCAGAGTAGGAAGAGCCGCTTTGATCTCGTCTACAGACTTGACCACGGCGTGCAGTATGGCCTCTAAAGTGTCGATGCGTTGGCGATCACTGGAACCACCTTAATTGCTGTCCGTCATGAATACCGTCCTTACATGAGGAGTGATAGAAGGAACGGTGGAGGATGTGCCCTCCGAGTCATACCCATGCATCGAGAAGTCATCGGGGTAGGTGGGAAGGTTCTCTTCGGGTTCGGACTCGGAGGGAACAGTACCCCCAGCCTCAGAGCTTGCTTCGTCTTGAGAGTCATGGATGTCCTCGGGGACATCAGCATCTGTTGTACCTAATGGGAGAGTTATTTCTCCGGGCTCGTCTCCTTGAAACATCGGATTGTTGTGGATGTTCGGAGGAGTGCTACCCCCAGTTCCCATGACCCCCAGCGATGTGGACGATGAATCTCCCATTGCAGCAGATTTCGTCTTTGAACGGGTGTGTTGGAATACTCCGGTGGAGGACAACCGTTTAGACGACAGTTTCTTAGCTCTAATGGTTGATATCTTCGGGCTGGAGATGCTTGTCTTCTTCCCTCTCCCCTCGGCGGGGATTTTCTGAGTAGAATTGCAGGAGACAACAGGAGGTGCCTCGTCCTCCGAGGTCGGATGCTGTAGTCTTTGGAAGATGGATGACCGGTCTTTCGTCACTGCCGCATTGTTGCAACAGCAGTTAACGATGATCTGGGTGCAGTGACGTCCGTATGAGGACTCTTTGCACACTGAGGCCCCTTCTCTTTTCTTGCGTTTGTGGAGGATAACCTCACGCAGGTCAGAGGAACCACTTTGTCCGTTTGTCGCCGGAGGTTGGACTCGAGCGGTTCTATACAACTTCCCATCAGAGGCCCGCGTGATAACCAGCGGGACGCCCCGATAGTCAGAGGTTGGGGCAGCTGACTGGGCTTGACGAGCCCGCGCTGCCCTAGACTTCTTCTTTTTAGCACTTGCGGGTGTGTAATGGAAAGAGTCCAAATTGAATACCACAGAATCTGGCTTATCATCCAGAGAACCATCAGGGTCAGGACCGCACGAGAGACGGTCGAAGACTGATCGAGAGAAGCATGGAACGTACGCTATGTGGCTAGGATTAGAAACCGTGCAGGCTGTCTGCATGCGGTTGTCTTCTGCTGTCGGATGAGTTGTTCTTATGCGGCTAGGAGTCACGACCGTGCAGGCTGGCCGCATACGGTTGGCAACTGTGGCCGCATGGGTTTTCTGCAAGCGATTGACTTCAGTAGCCGCATGAGTCTCATCCATGCGGTTGTCAACTGTAGCCACATAGACTATGCGGCTGACAGATGTGGCCGTACGAGTTTCCTTCATGCGGCTGGTGGATGTAGCCGCATGAGCTTTCTCCCTGCGGCTAATACCCTTATGCGGCCTGGATCGCATAGAGTTCCTCTCTGCCCCTGCAAGTCCAGCATCATAGTGTTTTCTTCTGCCGGATTTGGGGACAGCAGAGTTGTCTACGGTCTGAAGTGGGGCCGCAGGAGAGTCTTTCTCGCCGTCTTGAGCAACAGAGTGTATCCCATCGAGGGCTTGGGGAGGAGCAAATGATTTTGGCCTCCACTCTTTGCGAGCCTTCGTCGTGCGGGTGTGCTTCTGGACCGGGCCAGCGCTTCCTTCGGAGAGCATCTCTTCAAACGCCTGTTGGTCGAAGCGGACGACCATCTTTTGTTGCGTGGAGCCAAGTTTGGCTGCATCCGATTGCGTCACCAACTCCCCAGCCATGGAGAAGCTTGTCCCCAGCAGAGTCGCCATCGTGTTTGCCATAAAATATAAAAGAGCAGAACAATTATCGGAGGACTGGACTTTTAGTTCACGTTATAAACTTGTTTGTACAAAGAAAGCCTAGGGACAAAAATCTAGGTACAGCAGTCTAAGTACAATTATTTATTTTTGATTCTGGGGGGTGACGATAGAGGCTCGGAAAAGCGACGGCCGCTATGCCTTACTCCTTGGACGATCGGTATGCAGTCTTGGCTCCTATGACGAGATGCTTGGCGTTGACGAAGAAATGCCCTTCTTGCTCTCCTCGTGTTGCTATTCTGGCTTCTCTCTCTCTGTGTATTTTCTCTTTGATTATCGGAGGGAAGCTCTCTCTGTCTATCTTTTTCGTAAGGGAATGGCACCTTGCTATTTATAAGAGTGAGGGCATTATTAGGATTTGAATGATTGCCCATTCTCAAAGTGGCGGCGGTCGTAAAGGATCTGGGCCACTAATGTGGATAGTATTGAATCCTGTGAATGATTAATGCTGATTGCTTTAAATCTTCATGATTGGTTGTGTCAAGCTCGGATCTCTCACCACGTGTCCCATTGGCTTGATCATGAATGATATGACCTGATCTCATTAATTATGAGGATAACATTAAATATGGTTATTGGGATCTGGTAAATCTCTGATTGATTTAATGCCGCGCGTCCCATAATCACCCTGCTACCAGCTGTCAAGTCATGGGGGCAACTGAATCTCTGCCACGTGTCTTAATGGTGGGCCATGCCAGAGCCGCATAATATCCATGAACCGCATAAGACAGTGTCTCAGTGAGCCACATAGGTTTAGTACTTGCGAGCCGCATGGGATGGTTTCTTGGTGAGCCGCATGGGATGGTTTCTTGGTGAGCCGCAGGAAGATGATTCCTGTCAGTCGCATGAAGCTGTTCTTCGATTGAGCCGCATGGGAGTAGCCACGTGGCAATCTCGGATCGTGTCAGAGATTTTCTTCTGTTCCCGAAGAGTCTGTCATTATGACAGGACCATCATGGCACTTTTTGTCAGAGCCGTCAGTTGTCAAATCATGGCAGAGCATTAAATAAGGCCATTACTCGATGGCCAGCTGTGTGAGGGGACACGTGGTGTTGATCGAGC
Source organism: Iris pallida (assembly GCA_029216955.1). NCBI lineage: Eukaryota > Viridiplantae > Streptophyta > Magnoliopsida > Asparagales > Iridaceae > Iris > Iris pallida. Next base: position 4,689,234 of record JANAVB010007196.1, on the reverse strand, counting down.
CGCATATTTCTGTTGTTCGTTTGTGAGCCGTATATGCTTCCGAACCGCATGAGGCTGGGAGACTCTTTGAACCGCATGGGACTGCCCCTATGTAAGCCGCATGGCTTCTCCTGCCCTGAGCCGCATGAGACTGAGAGTCTCTTTGAACCGCATGGGACTGCCCCTGTATGAGTCGCATGGGGTTATCCTACTCTGAGCCGCATAGATCATCATTCTGATATTTTCCATGCTTCTACAGTGCAATGTGTTTAGGCTCTCCTCGAGAACCTCTATACGTTTCTGCTGACTAGAGCCTTTGCTGCTTTCTGCATTATTGTCACCTTCGACCATAAACACGGACACCATGTACGGGTGGGTAAAAGGGGTAGTGGATCTTTTGTTCTTTGGTTCAGAGGGCTGAGTCCAGTCATCTTGATGGTAAACTGGTAGGTTGCAATCATCTTCTGACTCATTGTATTTGCTACCCCCAGTTTTTTGGCTACCTGCGCCTGTAAAGGTATCTATGTCATACAGCCCCTCATCGGATTGGAAAGTCAAATTGTCGTGAACGGTAGGGAGTTGGCAACCCCCAGCTGCAGCATCATCTCCCTATGACAAGGATCCACATCTGGCATGCCTGCCTTAGAAAACACCCGTACTGGGCACTGTCGTCTTGCTACCCCCAGGCCGGTTCTTTGGCTTGTTAGCCAAAACAGGAGGGTTCTTGGGAAGATTCTTGTCACGCTCCGATCCCGCTAGGGTCGTCCGTCTTGCCTGGATCCCTGCGGGATCGTTCGTCCTCGCTAAGGCGTGATGCCGTACAAGCCTAAGTTGCGCTTGCACAAGGCCATGTACCTGCATAAAACAACTAGTCAAGCAAAAACACACGTACGCACCCATTCATTACAGAAAACCAAATATTGGACACAAAGATTTGAAATGGAAATACTTCTTTTATTGATAAACTTAAAAGGAATACAAGTACAAAGCTTTGCAAACTCATATTGTCTTATCTTGGCTACATAATTCTCTTTAAAACTCTCTTTTGAGAATAGTCGCAATGCCCATACATCATATCTCTTTATTACATGCAGGAAAAGTAAAGACATCGTCAAAGGAAAAGAACTTGCAACTTGACTGGAAAAGAAAAAGAAGCTTGAGGCAATCCACGAGCTCTACTGGGCTAGACGAACTTCAATGCCTCACTTGAAATCCCCCTGTTCCCTTGTTTTTGAAAAGAATGCCCACAACGTGGGTCAGCACACATCATGTACTGGCGAGCAGCTCTTCGCTGAAACTCACAAATATCAGCACTAATTCAACATGTGAAGCTACATATTTACTAGTGCTCTTTCTACTTGTCTAGGTTCTTTTTAACAATTCATAAGAAACATGACCGCAAAAATATTTTGTAACCAACTTACCTATCGCCAACAGTCATCCCTGCACAAAACATGTTAGCACAATTTGCATATGTATATAAGAAACATTCTTATTTTCTGTCCCTGCATGATAGGCTTGCAATAAATCTCTGTCTATATGCATGAACCTAACTATTGTGGTTAATGGGTATTCCCGTTACTAGAAATTGGAACATTCTAGCCCAACTACTAATAGACTGACACCCCCTCTTACTGTGGGGACTTCTAGCCCCAGGTGTCCTGTTCTCTCCTAGGCCGATCGATTCCAGGTGCCCCCAGAATAGATCGAGAGATTACCACCCTGTGTACAAGTTGTCTAGACCAATACGAATGAAGCTATCAAATAATTATACTATGCACGAGCCTAGCAACTTGTAAACAATTCCATCTTCTTCTTCTTCTTGCACGGTCTAGCCGTGATTTCCTTACCGAGCTATCTCTTTTAGGCAATTCATAAGAGCATACAGTTCATATTGAATCAAACAAGTGACAGTTCCAATTTACATGTGATTCATTCATTTATCTTCTCTTATCTTTTGTTATTGAGGTATCGTTGATCATAGGAACGAGGCAACAGAGTGGACTAGAGATCATTTCTATTATGGCGTACAAATAAATGCAAGCCTGGTTAAAGTAACTCATCGAGATGAATCTTAGTTGAGAGAAGCAGGGACTTCACGTGCCATTCACGAATAGTTCACGCGTCCTACATTGGCACCAACAGTTGATTAGCATACTTCGGTCTCTTTCTCTCAAGATTCGAAATGAATGCGAAATGTGATGAAAGCGAACCATGAAAACCAATCATTGAAAACCAACACGAAAACACATTCATCAAAACCAAGTGGCGAAAGAAAACATCCAACAAAACTCTTGGATTTATTTCAATAGAAGCCAATCCATAAATTGGAAAGGTTCATTACATTTCATCCGTGATCAATCGATACTGGCAAAGGTTTCCCCAAATACTCAGTTCAAGACTGAGTCAGCAAGCCGTGGGTGTAATGCCCTGCTCCGCACGGCACATTACACTGAAGCGTTGACCCAAAGAGTCGTATTGACCGAATAAAATGTATCATTGCGAATCGATACGAGGGTTACGTTGTCCCAAGCAACGCATCGAACTAAGTCGATACGAAGAGTTACCTTGTCCCAAAGAATGCATCGAGTGAATCGATGTAAAGCGTCGCATTGCCCCAAAGGATGAGTGCGTTGAATCGGCTCGAAGATTCTAAGAAATCGAATCGACCAACGTGCAAGTCCGAATCGATGCAAGTATTGATTTTAGTTGGTTTCGTGTGCAGGTTATACGTTGAGACAAAAATATTAGAGGTCGATCTTTTGCCATATTTAGTAAGGGGTCTGCGAAACCAAATCACCGCCTTACGATGGACTGGGACTTGGGCACGGTAAGCCAAATCGGACGTATAATTCAATGAAGCACGAAGTGCTCGAATGACTAAGTCAGGAGAGTGGCCGTGCAACAAAGTTATGAAATCGAGCCGTATCGGCTCGGCGAAACGACAAAGGCGTATCGACTCAAGGTGGGAGGATTGACTCTTCTTTTTACTCCTTCATGCGATAAGTCAAATGTATCATCGTATGCTAAAATTTAACCTATCGACGCCACGGGCATGGTCCGATCGAAGATAAGTCATAGTGTGAGTCGAACACTAAGTTAGAACAATTGAAATGAAACGTGCATCATATGCACGAGTCGCTATGGAACATTGGATATCGCAAAGGCAAGCACCTCGGTGTGCAAGCCGCAAGAACATGGGATAACTGTATTCGGTGAGTGCCTTAGTGCATGAACCATACCGTGCCTTCGCGCACGAGTTAGAAAGGCTAGAACATTAAAAGACAATAGGCGAGCGCCCTAGCGCACAATCCCCGAACATTGAACACTAAGTTATAGAACATGAAAATATAGTCGAAACGTGCCTACGTGCACAAGATATGAAAAGATGGCTTCGTTACGAGAGAATACAGTTGTGGCATGAATGTGACGGAACTATCAGACGTGGCATGATGCCTCGAAAGGTGTTCGAGACCTTCAGGTCGTTCGGTTGAGGAACATTGAGTTGAGGCATAATGCCATTGAACATTGAAACGAAGTACAAAACGTAAGAACATAGAAAGTTAACGGAAGAAATGTGAGATGATAAAGTCTGAGTCTCGGACTCAAGATTATGCTTGGTTGTTTGAATAATAAGGGCGTTGCATGGTCGAATGTGATGGACTTGAGATTAATGTGATAATAACTCATGCACGAGTGTTTCCCCCAAACGGTTAAATGCCGGAGCGTCCCGGAACCGCTTGGCCTAGGAGAAAAATGAATAATCTTTGTAGGCGCACATCCTTAAGATGAGTAGCACTCGTCTTATAGATAGAAAAAGCCGCAAATGATGGTATGCAATGGGAACATTTCGGTTGTCGGGACTGCAACCCACCCGTTAATCGTCGGGCAGCTCGACCAAATTTGAGAAAAGAAGAAGAGAAAAGAAACTAAGGAACTCCTTTAGTCCATTCAGGCACAGATACGCCAACGACCTTCATATAGCTAAAGAACGATGGGTTGAAAGTGTAGGCACATACGTGTCCCGCACACATAGATCCTGCTTAGAGATGTACTTATAACATGACAGGGAAGAATGGGGCGCATTCACCTTACGTCGGTACAAGGGCGAGTGCGTCGACTTGGTAAGAAGTTACGCCACGAAACAAACATGAGATTGCTTGATTGCTTGCCTATTTTAATTCAAATAACATGCTTTCCTTGCTAACATGCTTTACGCTTTCGAATATGCCATACAATTGACCATAAGGAGAACATAGCAAGATCATAAGCAAGTTGCATGATTCAACATAAATACTACAATATCGGTTTGGAAAGAAGATCTTTGCATCAGTACATACGAGGACGAATGTACTGATCCTCCACCAGCTTCATGCAGGGTACAAGGAATTGATGGCTCGCAGCGAAGCATCCCTTGAATGCGTTGAGGCTTGGAATACCGAAGTTTATTGAAGCGTGCGATCGCTTAACGCTCGGACTTGCAACAGGATTGATGCGGCCGAGATATAGAAGGCATGATGTATGGAACGGTAAAATCCTTTATGGACAAGAGAGAACCTGAGTGTGGTAGCCAATCGGGCATATATTGTTAGGCTATCGAAAGCTTTTGTAATCTCAGTTTCGAATATCAATAAAGAGAATTGTTTCGTATACTCTATTTTTCTTTCGGTGTTAAAATCAATCAAAGATAACCATTTGAGAACTTATCATCTTGCCTTGCACGAGCGCAACTCCAGGCTCGTGCGGCATCACGCCCCCTGCGAGGACGATAATTCGGGTGATTCCGGGTCGGGGTATGATAGTGGGTATTATATAGTGGACCGCGAGGAGAGAGGTACTTCATAATAACCCACTGAGAAGAAGTTTTTTCCTAAAAACTTAAGAAACAAGCTCACCTCTGCTAGTGTTGCATTCAGGATCAAGCAAGGTGGAGAGATTATAGACACGAATATTAGTCTGCAGCATCTGGTTGTGCGGATTGTCTCTGATCTACGTTGGGTCCCTATGCGGCCCATGCTCTTCCGTATCATTATGGTTCGGCGGTCGAACTCTCTTATTCTAGCAGTTCATAGTGCGGTGGCCCTTTTGACCACAGTTGTAGCACTCTCGTTGGCAAAACGGCAAACTTGCTTTGTGTGTCCATGTCTACCGCAGAAAGTGCACACGGTCTTATTATTTTGTTCTCCACCAGTCTTTTTTTCTCTGTCAGTCTTTTTCTCCCTGTTGTGATATCTCTTAGCGGGCTGATTCCGACCGTACTGCATTTTAGTTGACGCATTCTTCAGGCAAAACTGTTCCACCTGTAGCGCCGCCTCAGAGGCCTGAGAAGATGACGCACATTCTCGGTTCAGCACACTCAAATGAATGTTGTCATTCAGACCTTCAACGAATCGATCTATGCGAGTCTGTTCTATGGGTAACATAACAAAACAAATTTGCCAGCTTGGCAAATTCAGATTCATTGTCCTCCATGGATATATCTCCTTATTTCAGAGTTATGAAGTCATTCTCCATTTTATTACTCATGGCTGTAGGCAGATATTGATCCAGAAATGCCTTCTTGAACGAGGCCCATAAAATCTTTCCATTCCTAGCTGTTGTAAGCAGTGTCGACTTTTTTGCCTTCTACTAGTCTTTTGCCCGGAGCCGTAGTAGCAGAGCGGCAGACAATACCTTCTTGCTACTCGGAACTCCTACGAATGTGAACAGACTTTCCATTTTATCGATCCAGTCCACCACCTTATCTGGTGATGTCCTGCCCTCAAATTTCGGAGGTCTCACATCCAAGAAGTCCTATGGCTTAAAGGAAGAGTACCTTTGTACCGGCTGGGGTTCGTCACCATCCATGGGCTTATTCTCGGGTGTGTCCATCGGTTTTATTATTGTGGTGGTATCTCCATTTGCCGCAAGCGCAGGTACAAGTTGGGTCAAGGCATCCAACTGCTTCTGTTGGGCCTCTATTAGAGCCTGTTGTATCTGTCCATGTTCCTCATTGTCCTACCTCTGTAGTTCCTGTTGGCCCAATGATTGTATCATATTTTTGAATATGGTTAATATGTTAAGTTTAGTACTTCATTATCACTAATCTTCATACTATCGCTAAAAGCATTTCTACTTATACTTATACCTTTGGTGATATGTGCCTATTGGTTTACATATTAGTGATATGAGCTTATCTATCTTAGATTTAATTGGGTTGCATTGTGGTCATTCAATTAAGTTTAATTATTATGATATCACTAACATTTATGCTATTACCTTAGCACTTATACTTAAACTCAGCATTGTCCTAATGTGCATTAAACTTTCATACTTGCTACTATGTATATTGCTTTGTTCGTCTAACATGTACATGCAGAAAAGCAATAAGCAAGATCAATATGGACATATGCAATAAAAAAATCATGGTGGGCCAAAGATGACGGATCCTACAAGATTTCTCTGAACCACCCGACGACATCTCCAGAGCCACGCACTCGGGGGTTCCGCTGCCCGGTCAGCGAACGGGGGTCGAGGGGGCAGTGCCCCTCGTCGGGGGTTCGGGAACGAAGCCCCCGAAAGGTATTCAGTTTTCACAAACTGGATCTCTTTGGACAGCTGCCGCCAAGGGAAAAAGCCAGCACCTATCAAAGGAAGAAGCCAAGCCATGCCATCATTATTTCAAGACTCTGAAGAAGCCTGCACCTGCTACAGTATATTTGGAGTCTGTAATGAGTCTTAGAAATATTTGTAAACACAAGAAATGGATGGCAAAATCGAAAGCTACGGCAGAAATAAGCCCAGGATTATTTTTAGTGGAAAACGGCATACCGACGGTATACCGGTGTATACCGACGGTATACCGATTTTTGTTCACAGAAAGTTTCTGTTTACAAAACTGGCATGCCGACGGCATACCGGTCCATACCGACGGTATATCGCCTCCGAAACGTTAAAATTCCAACGGTCGGATTTCCAGCCATTAATGATCCCAACGGCTATATTTCTAGCCGTTGCAATCCCAGACCGGTATACCGTCGGTATTTCGGATCATACCGACGGTATGCCGGTTCGTGGATTGAAAAGTTGCCTTGAGCTCTTTTCAATGCTTTGGTTATAAATAGCCTTGAACCCCTTCATTCAAGGTTGATGCTTTGAGCCTAAAAATTTCTAAACCACCAAAGCCTATCCACAAACAACTCTACAAAGCTTTTATTTGCCATTCACAAATTGTGTTAGAGTTATTGAGTTGAAAAGTGAGATCTTCATCCTATTGTATAAGAAGATCAAAACCTATTGTGAAAGGTTGAAGTTGGAGAGTCTTCGTATCCAAACTCTCGGTTGAAGTTGGGGAGTCTTCGTATCCAAACTCTTGGTTGAAGTCGAAGAGCCCTTCGGATTAAAGCTCTTGTGTAAGAAGTTGGCGAGTTCTTCGGATCCAAACTCGTGTGTAACTATTTGCTCAAATAGTGGATTAAAGCCGGAGAGAGTTCCGGGACTGGACTGCCTCTCAGGAGGATACCAGGATACATCGGGTGTCGGTATTGTGTTTGCTTCTTCTCTTGCACTTATATTTTTAAATTGCTAATTAGCTTGTGCTAAGTGCTTGATTAGTTAGCTTGAACCTATTCACCCCCCCCTCTAGGGTTCTTTCAATTGGTATCAGAGTAAGGACTCTATTGTTAGGCTTAACATCCTTAGAGTAGATCCTTATTATTTTTCTATGGCAACCTATTCCTCATCCTCCGATAAAGAGGGTTTTATTTCTAGTAGCATAGACAATCATGTTTCTTCTAAATGCAAGAAATGCTCTAAGTGGAAAGCCATGGCTAAACAATCCTTAGAGATTCTTGACAACCTTCATTCTACAAATGAAGAACTTTCTAAAAAGGTTATTCATTTAGAAGAAACAAATGAGTTTTTAAGAAATGAAAACAATGATTTATTATCTAGACTTGATTCTCAAAACTCATTTTGTATTTATTTAAAGAGTTTGAATGAGGCTTTAATTTTGAAAATCAAATCTCTTTCCTCATCAATAGAAGATCTTAAGAGGCAAATACATGAGCTTAATCATTTACATGATTCTTCTATCGACTCTTTAAAGAAACAAAATGATGCTTTTATCTCTAGAATTGCTTTATTTGAAAAAGAGAATGATTTTTTAAATGCTAAATTTGATTCTCTTACTTGCATGCATGATGATTTGTTATTAGAACATAATATTCTTAAAACCAAATCTTCTCATGCTCACTCTAGAGATATTTATCATTCTAGTATGTCACATGTTCATAACCATGCTCATTCTGATACATGTGCACACACTAGTATTAGGTGCTTCTATTGCTCTCGCATTGGTCACATGAGCTTAACTTGTCCTATTCGTAGGAGTTTTTCTACCAATGCTAGAGTAAATAGTATATGGGTCCCTAAAGCTAACAAATGTGGATCCAAGTTTATTTGGATACCAAAGTCTTCGCCTAATGTTGTAGGTGGAGCTTCTTATATCGGGACATAGCACCAAGGAGCGTGTTGGTGGTTGCAAAGCTCAAAGGTCATCTTCCAAGCAATTGCACCAACACAAGTGTGGCCACTAGAGCCACTTTGGTAATATGCTAAACGATTCTCTTTAAATGGTTTATATTAGTAGAATCTAGCATGTTTCTCTTGATGTTTTGCTACTAGCTCACATTGATATTCCTTAGTTGTCTTTTATATAAATCAATGTGAGATATAATACTAGCATGCTTAGTTAATTCTCCTATTATTTCTTTTATCTAGCATGACTAGTTACTTAGCTTAAATATTTAGTTCACACTTGTAGTTTATCGCTCATTCTCTATTAGTGTGACAAATTCATATATGCATGCTCGTTATTCTTAATAATTATTTATAAAGCATGCATATCACTCTAGTCCATAGGAGCTTGGTTTTGAATTGAGTTAATATGATTTTAACTCTCCGTCTTTAAAGTTTTTGAAATAGTTACTTTTTCCCGGTTTGTATTTAATATGTCATATTTGTCTTAATCGATGTTTGTGAATATATGTGTCTAGCACAAGCTTCTTATCACTTGACAAGTATATACTTATACTTTCACTTTTACCTTGTGCTCACATAATATATTCATTATTGATTCTCTTGTTTTATTTAAATCTCTTATGAATCAATTATGTCTTTGCCTAATAAAGTTTATTTATATGTGTTTTGAATTTATGATAGTTTTTCAAACATTCATTAAGGATACATGACTATATTCATTAAATTTCCTTTTACATGTAGATCATGTATTTCTTATGTTGATATATATTTTTGGTATAAATATTTTTATGGGGGTATATGAGTTAAGCTAAAGTTTTATATTGACTTGAAGAGTATTTAATTATACATGTTACTTTCAAACTTATGCTTATCTCATACCTTAGCTATTGATTCCCTTGACCAAATTTGTTCTTCTTGAATCAATTAGCTTCTTCCTTAAAGTCTTCTTTTGATGATATCTTATTGACTTTTTGGTTGGCATTTTGGATACATGTTCTTAATTGATTTTTGATCTTTTTATGTATGCCTATTCGTGATATATATAGTTTCATATATATAAATGATTCCTAACTTTTGATATTTATTTGTTTTATACCTTTAAGTTAGGATGTTGAGAGAAAATATTTATTAATGTCTTGCTCATGATTAATTATGGATGTTCTATTAAGGATCACATAGTTTTGTGTTTTACCTTGCATGTTAAATTTACCTCCTTAATTAGTGCACATCTTCTAGTTTGTGTCTTTATAATTTACTATGGTGCACTATGAAAAGCTTTTGAAAATGATTCTTACTATCTTTAGCACATTTAGCTTTCTTGATCTTAATGATCTTTCATTGCTCATTCCTTGGGTTTATGCTTCTTTTTGAATTATTGTTGCCCAATGATATTTTTGTAGCACATGAGAATACATGTAATTGCTACATCATATTTCTCATGAATTTAGCTACTATGGTTTGAGCTTGTGTGTTGAGATTTTTCCATTTCTAGAGAATACACTTATTTTATAATGGCTATAGTATTTTGCATTCTCTAGATCGATCTATCATTTCATTATCTTGGGTTAATCTTAATACTTAGCAAAGAGATTTATTCTATTATGTTTTCATGAATATCTCTTTTGGCATATTCTTGATAAGAGTCTAATTCTTTTTATCTTTGATCTTAAACTCTTATCCTTGCTTAATAAAGAGTCTACAAATCATTTTGATCATTCAAAATGTATTATACTTATTGAGGACTCTTTGCTTAAGCAAGTATTTTTAGTGTTAGTGACTTAAGAATTAATGAGCACATTTATCTTGTTAATGGCTTCCCTCATTAATCTTATTTGGATTATATAGTTTGCTTATTTGTGATATATTATTAAGCTATATAATTTTGGCTCACTTTCACACATCTAGCTATATTCCTATACTTCAATCTATATATGATATGCTAGTTTACAAAAACAAGATTTGTGATATGCTTGATCTCTAAAACTAGTTTTACAAATTCTTTATTAAATCTTGTTTTCTCTTAGAGGTTTGTGATTCCTTGTTTTAACTCTCTTCCATAACTAGTCATTAGCAAGTCTCTCTTAAATTTTTCTCACTTTTTGAGTCATGATTTTATCGTATATTCTTTACATCTCCTTGATTGAATTTGTAATTATTCAAATGAGATTGACTCTTTCCCATATTAATTTGTGAGATTTTTTTTGGATTTGTGATTTTCTCTTGATGAGATCCGTTGGATCATGTTTAATTTGTTTATTTTTTATTGATAAAAGATCCTAATAGTTGAGTAGTCCTATATTATCTTATTATGTGATTATCAAGTTAATTTATTACTCTACTTTGACTACTCATGGTTTATCACATATGACCTTTACTATTTGAATTTTATTGGTCTTTCATTTAGAAGTAGCAAAGTTTGGATATTACCCGGTTGATGGGTACATATGTGATAAAACATACTTAGTCCATGCAAAGAAATAAATTGGTTGATTCTTTCTTAATTAGATAATCATGGACATGATATTTGTGCTTTATTTTTATTTCTTATTTTATTTTTGAGCTATATTCTGTCTATCATCATGATTGTTCTTAATTGACTTTATTCTTTTTCATGATGACATTTTCTCAAAGGATTACATACATTGATCTATCATATTTAAATATGAGATTCTTCTATATAGACTAATGTATGCCATCTTTTGATTATATGTGCTTTATTGGAATATTCTTTTGATTTCTCATCTTTAGTGGCTATTAATTGGTTATCTCTTCTTGACTAAAGATGATATTTTTTGTCTTTTGACGATATTGTAGCCTTATATGCATCAAGCAAGGGGAAGAAATCCATAGTTGATTTACCCCTAGATCTTTTAGTTATCTATTTTATGCTATAAGTGCTTTGGAACTAGATACACATATTTTGAAGGGGAGCAAATTAATTGATTCAATTCATTTATACCCTTAAATATGTCGTATACCTAGTTCATCATGGACCCATACCTTATTCTTCTTCATATCTTAGTGAATGAGGTCATGATACTTTTATTTGTGAAGGGTTTGTGAGAGTATATGCCATTGTCTTTATCATTTATCTCTCTTTTATATGGATTAAATAAGTCAACTTCTTAAATATTAACTTTCATATATTATCTTGATGACTATTGTGCTTTCATTGGTTTGGCTTTTCTTATATGCTTAATTGATTTGACTTTTCTTATTGAGGACTTACCTAAAATACATGTTTATCTATATTGGTAATACGTTGAAGGGGAGCATTCAAGTCGACTGAATTTCTTCTTCTCAAGTATTTTTCTCCATTATCTTCATGTTTATCTAAAAGGGTATTCATATAGCATGATAAGGTATTTGAGTTCAAATGCATGTACTTGGGTAAGCATATAGATTTTGCAAAGAGTGAGATTAGTCTATATCAATTGCTCTATTTTTTATTGATCATTCCTTTATTTTGTTCCACTATTCATTTGTGGACAATTTTGACTTTCAAATGGCTTTTTGATCAATGTTTCAAGCTTATATTTCAATTGGTATTAAGTTTATATCTTTTAACTATCTCACTTGGTACTTTATTTTATCAATTACTTTGCAATTATCTAATCCTCATGGGCTTTTGATTGAAATCCTTGATTGCAATCCTTATTTCAAGTTGGTAAAACTATTCTTTGATTGTTTATTAATTTTATTTGTGTTACCAACTTTATTGTGTTTTGACATGCTTATTTTAATTTTGATGTTCTACATTGACAATGTAGCTTTATAAACTTGTCATGACACCCTTGTTCCATTGTTTTTTACTAGTATATTTTGATCATAATTGTCTATGACTTCTCCATGCTCTGATTTCTATGCTTAAGATCGATTTTATTTTATCTCTTAGTACGGGGGAGCCTATTTTTTATCATGTCAAAGGGGGAGAAGTAAGTTTAAGTAGGTGTTTATAAGTAATCTAAGTAGTATGCGTTTAGTGATATTGCTTATATCTTTTGTATATTAGTGATACATGCGTCTATTGTGTTCATACTAAACTTAACTGATTTACCATAATCAAAAAGGGGGAGATTGTTGGCCCAATGTTTGTATCATGTTTTTGAATATGGTTAATATGTTAAGTTTAGTACTTCATTATCACTAATCTTTATACTATCGCTAAAAGCATTTTTACTTATACTTATACCTTTGGTGATATGTGCCTATTGGTTTACATATTAGTGATATGAGCTTATCTATCTTAGATTTAATTGGGTTGCATTGTGGTCATTCAATTAAGTTTAATCATTATGATATCACTAACATTTATGCTATCACCTTAGCACTTATACTTAAACTCAGCATTGTCCTAATGTGCATTAAACTTTCATACTTGCTACTATGTATATTGCTTTGTTCGTCTAACATGTACATGCAGAAAAGCAATAAGCAGGATCAATATGGACATATGCAATGAAGAAATCATGGTGGGCCAAAGACGACGGATCCTACAAGATTTCTCTGAACCACCCAACGACATCTCCGTAGCCACACACTCGGGGGTTCCGCTGCCCGGTCAGCGGACGGGGGTCGAGGGGGCAGCGCCCCTCGTCGGGGGTTCGGGGACGAAGCCCCCGAAAGGTATTCAGTTTTCACAAACTGGATATCTTTGGACAGCTGCCGCCAAGGAAAAAAGCCAGCACCTATCAAAGGAAGAAGCCAAGCCATGCCATCATCATTTCAAGACTCTGAAGAAGCCTGCACCTGCTACAGTATATTTGGAGTCTGTAATGAGTCTTAGGAATATTTGTAAACACAAGAAATGGATGGCAAAATCGAAAGCTAGGGCAGAAATAAGCCCAGGATCATTTTTAGTGGAAAACGACATACCGACGGTATACCGGTGTATACCGACGGTATACCGGTTTTTGTTCACAGAAAGTTTCTGTTTACAAAACTGGCATACCGACGGCATACCGGTCCATACCGACGGTATATCGCTTCCGAAACGTTGAAATTCCAACGGTCGGATTTCCAGCCACTAATGATCCCAACGGCTATATTTCTAGCCGTTGCAATCCCAGACAGGTATACCGCCGGTATTCCGGATCATACCGGCGGTATGCCGGTTCGTGGACTGAAAAGTTGCCTTGAGCTCTTTTCAATGCTTTGGTTATAAATAGCCTTGAACCCCTTCATTCAAGGTTGATGCTTTGAGCCTAAAAATTTCTAAACCACCAAAGCCTATCCACAAACAACTCTACAAAGCTTTCATTTGCCATTCACAAATTGTGTTAGAGTTATTGAGTTGAAAAGTGAGATCTTCATCCTATTGTATAAGGAGATCAAAACCTATTGTGAAAGGTTGAAGTTGGAGAGTCTTCGTATCCAAACTCTCGGTTGAAGTTGGGGAGTCTTCGTATCCAAACTCTCGGTTGAAGTCGGAGAGCCCTTCGGATTAAAGCTCTTGTGTAAGAAGTTGGCGAGTTCTTTGGATCCAAACTCGTGTGTAACTATTTGCTCAAATAGTGGATGAAAGCCGGAGAGAGTTCCGGGACTGGACTGCCTCTTAGGAGGATACCAAGATACATCGGGTGTCGGTATTGTGTTTGCTTCTTCTCTTGCACTTATATTTTTAAATTGCCAATTAGCTTGTGCTAAGTGCTTGATTAGTTAGCTTGACCCTATTCACCCCCCCTCTAGGGTTCCTTTATTTCCATCATGGTCATGATCCGCTCTATCGGATCGGTTGAGCCAGATGGTCCACTACTAAACTCTGCTCAATTGGCGATATAAATTTAGCGACGTTCGATTAACGTCGCTAAATTATGTTCATTAGTGACGTTTTACTGAAACATCGCTAATAGTCGCTACTAGCGACGAAATAAGCGACGTAACAACGACGTATATTAATTACGTGAGCTAGTCGTCGCGAAACGTCGCTCTGACGTCGCTAATAGCGACTAATTTAGCGACGGTAGTATTAGCGTCGCTAAATTATAATTAAATCCCCCCACCGATTCATTTCTCCCCATTTTACTCTCTTACTCTCTCTCATCCCCCTCCGATGCTCTCACTCTCTCCGGCGCTCTCACTCTCTCCGGCGACTCTTCTCCCTCTCTGGCGACTCTCACTCTCTCCGGCAACTCTTCTCCCTCTCCGGTACGTGACTCTGCCCCTCCCTCTCTTTTTCTCTCTCTCCGGCTGTTTTGGTTGTTGGTGGTTGGGGGGTACGGGTGGCTCGGAGGGAGGGACAGGGGGGATGCGGATGGTTGGGGGTGAGTGAAGGGTGGCTGGGGGGTGGGACAGGGGAGACGAGGGCGGCTGGGGGAGGGGAGCAGGGGGTGGGTGCGGCTGGGGGAGGGGAGCAGGGGGGTGGGGGCGGCTGGGGGAGGGAAGCAGGGGGGTGGGGGCGGCTGGGGGAGGGGAGCAGGGGGGTGGGGGCGGTTGGGGGAGGGGAGCAGGGGGAGGGGAGGGTTAGGGTTCGGGTTAGGGGTGGGTATGTGTGGGGGGGAGGGAAGCGGGGGGGAGGGGGTAAGGGGAGGGAAGCAAGAGGGGAGGAGAGGGTTAGGGTTCGGGGTAGTATAGGAGGGGAAGGGGGGCTTGGTCAGGGGCACCGATAGTGCCGAAAAATCTGATAATTTAGTAATAATTGTTTGTTTTTCGACACCGAAAAATGTGATACTCCGATTCGAACGCACCGATGGTGCCGATATTTGTAACAAGTAGTTTTGTTGGTTGGTTAATTGGTAACATGGTGATCGAGACATATAGTCCCTGTAGCCATTCGACTGGCGAGACAAAAACTATGGTACGACATGGTGATCTGGACATAGTCCCTGTAGTCATTCAATTGGCGAGGAAGAAACTATATAGTCGTAGATAATGTTAACTGTCCTCCGACCCTCATCCCTCGGCAATGATGATATGACAACCTATCACTATATCTTATATAGTAGTAGACGATGTCTTAGTATTATACTATGTGAGTTCATCTTGATTCTGTTACATTCTTCAGATACTAGATACAATAAGAACATATACTACACCATATGTACAGAACATAGATGATTCACACTAATGTATTCTAGAATGAGTGAAGGGTTGTGTTCTGAGCCATCCGTTCTTACACTTGGCAAAAAATCAAATTTTCTGTATTTTATCTGCTTTCGAAAATGTACTCAAACGAGATGATGGTTCCTTTAGTTAGCTTGCTTATGTTACAATTATATTATTTATTAATATCGATCTTACCAGATGGTACCCATGACCCGAGGAGCAGCACGTCGTTTGAGAAAAATAGTGAATGCTGAGGTGGCTCCTCCTACTGTTAAGGAGGAAGTGGCACCGGTAGCTAGTGAGACTGGGAGTTCTATTAATCCAGCACCGGTAGCTAGTGAGACCGGGAGTTCTATTCATCTAGCACTTGTAATGGACTACATCTCTCCTGCCGCCGTCGATCCCATTTATTCGAGGTGGTTGCGTGATCGTATCACTGAGCGTTTGCGTGAGCTGCGTGGTTCTCATTAGCTATTAGTACTTATTTGTATTGGACTATTTGTATTGGATTGTTTTTGTATTAGACTATTTGTATTGGACTACATATATGAATTAGTACTGTGTCAACCTCTGGATTGTATTGGACTACGATATGGTGATCAGGACATAGTCCCTGCAGCCATTCGACTGGCGAGGCAGAAACTATGTAGCCGTAGATAAAGTTGACTGTCCTTCGACCCTCATCCCTCGGCAATGATGATATTACAACCTATCACTATATCTTATATAGTAGTAGATGATGTTTTAGAATTACATTATGTGAGTTCATCTTGATTCTGTTACATTCTTCATATACTAGATACGATAAGAACATATACTACACCATATGTACAGAACATAGGTGATCAGGACATAGTCCCTGCAGCCATTCGACTGGTGAGGCAGAAACTATATAGCCGCAGATAAAGATGACTGTCCTTCGACCCTCATCCCTCGGCAATGATGATATGACAACCTATCACTATATCTTATATAGTAGTAGATGATGTCTTAGTATTACATTATGTGAGTTTATCTTGATTTTGTTACATTCTTCAGATACTGGATACGATAAGAATATATACTACACCATATATACAGAACATAAATGATTCACACTAATGTATGCTAGAATGAATTTTGGGTTGTGTTCTGAGCCATTCGTCCCCATACTTGGCAATTAAGCATGTGAAATGTATCGTTGAAGAACATAAAACTTGTGGTCGTTACTGCAGAAACTGCAGACTGACATGAACTGATGCACGAAAAGGAAGAGATCAAAGCTGTAACAAGTAAAGTTGTGTTTTGGATGTTCTACTCTTGTAAGCTCTTTGTTCACAAAGCAAGATATAATGAATACAGAACAAGTATCGAGTTTATAACTCTTGTAAGCTATATACTTGAGTTACGAACTCGATACTTGTTTTGTATTCTTTAACTATAACTTGCTTTGTGAACAAAGAGTTTACAAGAGTTCTTTTTCCAAAGCACAACTTTTCTTGTTCCAGCTTAGAGCTCCTTATTTTCGTGCGTCAGTTCATGTCGGTCTTCACTTTCTGCAGTAACTTCCTCCAATTAACCTCCCTCCCTTGACAATGATGATACGACAATCTATCTTGATTCTGTTATTATAGTAGATGATGTCTTAGTATTACATTATGTGGGTTCATCTTGATTCTGTTATATCATTCAGATACTAGATTCGATAAGAACATATACTATACTATATGTACAGAACATAATGATCCACACTAATGTATGCTAGAATAAATTTTGGAAGCCATCCGTTCTCACACTTAAAACAGATATGAATTAGTACTGTGAGAGCGCCGGAGAGAGTGAGAGCGCCGAAGGGGGGGATGAGAGAGAGTGAGAGAGTAAAATGGGGGAAAATGAATTGGTGGGGGGAATATAATCGAATTTAGCGACGTTCATACTAATGTCGCTAAATTAGTCGCTATTAGCGATGTCATAGCGACGTTTCGCGACGACTAGCTCATGTAACTATGTAGCCGTAGATGAAGTTGACTGTCCTCCGACCCTCATCCCTCGGAAATGATGATACGACAACCTATCACTTTATCTTATATCGTAGTAGATGATGTTTTAATATTACATTATGTGAGTTCATCTTGATTCTGTTACATTCTTCAGATACTAGATACTAGATTCGATAAGAACATATACTACACCATATGTACAGAACATAGATAATTCACACTAATGTATGCTAGAATAAATTTTGGGTTGTATTCTGAGCCATCCGTTCTCACACTTAAAACACATATGAATTAGTACTGTGTGTCAATCTTTGTTTTTGTATTTTTGGCAAATTCGGGGATTGGATTCTGTATTTTGTATTTTGGATTTTGTATTTTGGCTCCAGCTCCAGCTCCATTTGTATTAATCTACGGTACGATATGGTAATCAGGACATAGTCCCTGCAGCCATTCGACTGGCGAGGCAGAAACTATATAGCCGTAGATAAAGTTGACTGTCCTTCGACCCTCATCCCTCGGCAATGATGATATGACAACCTATCACTATATCTTATATAGTAGTAGATGATGTCTCAGTATTACATTATGTGAGTTCATCTTGATTCTTCTACATTCTTCAGATACTAGATACGATAAGAACATATACTACACCATATGTACAGAACATAGATGATTCACGCTAATGTATGCTAGAATAAATTTTGGGTTGTGTTCTGAGCCATCTGTTCTCACACTTGGCAAAAAATTGAATTTTTTGTATTTTATCTGCTTTCTAAAATGTACTCAAACAAGATGGCACCCGTTCTCACAGATGGCACCAAAGACCCGAGGATCTCGCTTGAGGGAGGCACAGATGGCTGTGAAAGAGGAGGTGGCTCCAGCTCCAGAGGGCAGTTCCATCGAGAGAGCTGCTCCAGAAGTAATTCCGAAAGCCGAGGGAGATGTGAAGGAGGAGGTGGCACCACAGGGCAGTTCCACCGGGAGTTCCAGTCATCCATCTCCTTTGGATATTGATCTGGCTACCGCGAATCCTACTTATGCGCGTTGGCTGAGGGAGTTCTATCAGCCCCAGCATAGACGACAATAGATATATATTGACTGGATTTGTTTTGATGGATATATTTCGTCTGGATATTGTGATGGATATTTGTTTTGATGGATATATCTCCTTTTGGATATTGTGATGGATATTTGTTTTCTTTTGTGTGAAGTATATTGGTATAGCTTACTGTGTGATGCATATTGTGATGTATATTTGTTTGTGTGATGCATATTGTGATATTCCGAGAGGCTTGAGGAGACGACCAATTATTTTTTGTCTATCTGGATTGTTTTGTGCGGGCCGGTGTTGAGTGTTCCACCGAAGGGGCCGGCGAACCCAGGGATTAGATTCTGTATTTTGGATTGTACATTTGCATTCTGGATTTTTTTAATTTTTTTCAACTTAGCGACATTTTTAGCGACGTTTATATTCGTTGCTAAAATTTAGCGACGAATATAAAGGTAGCTAAAAACGTCGCTAAATTGTTGACTTGGCAAATAATCTGATGCCACCACATCGTCGCAAGAACGTCGCTAATGTGTCGCTAATCAGCAACCACTTGAAAACGTCGCAAATAATGTCGTAAATTAGCGACGTTATAAACGTCGCTAACTAACGTCGCCCTAGCGACGTTTTTTCGATTAGAGACACGCGTTTTTTCGTCGTTTATTAAACGTCGCTGAAAACGTCGCTAATTTAGCTTAGCGACGTTTTAGCCGAGTTTAGCGACATTTTGGAACGTCGCTAATCTGACAAATTTTTGTAGTGGTCGAGGATAAGCCATTTCTCTACAAAAGAGTATAACTTCTGTCAGTCTCATAGAATATTATGGACTTATTGTATGGGACATTGGTTTTCATAACTCAAAATTGGAACTTTTGAAAGCCATCAAAATACTTTATATACTTTTTCGAAAATGATATTTGCAAGAGGCCAAGGACGTAAAACCGTGCTCTGATACCACTTTATTACGCCCCGATCCCGCTAGGGTCGTCCGTCTTGCCTGGATCCCTGCGGGATCGTTCGTTCTCGCTAAGGCGCGATGCCGTACAAGCCTAAGTTGCGCTTGCACAAGGCCATGTACCTACACAAAATAACTAGTCAAGCAAAAACACATGCACGCACCCATTCATTGCAGAAAACCAAATATTGGACACATAGATTTGAAATAGAAATACTTCTTTTATTGATAAACTTGAAAGGAATACAAGTACAAAGCTTTGCAAACTCATATTGTCTTATCTTGGCTACATAATTCTCTTTAAAACTCTCTTTTGAAAATAGTCGCAATTCCCATACATCATATCCCTTTATTACATGCTGGAAAAGTAAAGACACCTTCAAAGGAAAAGAACTTGTAACTTGACTGGAAAAGAAAAAGAAGCATGAGGCAATCCACGAGCTCTAATGGGCTAGACGAGATTCAATGCCTCTCTTGAAATCCCCTATTCCCTTGTTTTCTGAAAAGAATGCCCACAATGTGGGTCAGCACACATCATGTACTGGCGAGCGGCTCTTCGCCGAAACTCATAAATATCTGCACTAATTCAACATGTAAAGTTACATATTTACTAGTGCTCTTTCTACTTGTCTAGGTTCTTTTTAACAATTCATAAGAAATATGACATCAAAAATATTTTGTAACCAACTTACCCATCGCCGACAGTTATCCCTGCACAAAACATGTTAGTACAATTTGCATATGTATATAAGAAACATTCTTATTTTTTGTCCCTACATGTTAGGCTTACAATAAATCTCTGTCTATATGCATGAACCTAACTATTGTGGTCCATGGGTATTCCCATTACTAGCAATTGGAACGTTCTAGCCCAACTACTAATCGACTGACATCCCCTCTTACTGCGGGGACTTCTAGCCCCAAGTGTCATGTTCTCTCCTAGGCCGATCAATTCCAGGTGTCCTTAGAATCGATCGAGAGATTACCACATTGTGCACAAGTTGTCTAGACCAATGCGAATGCAGCTATCAAATAATTCTACTATGCACGAGCCTAGCAACTTGTAAACATTTCCATCTTCTTCTTCTTGCACGGTCAAGCCATGATTTCCATACCGAGCTATCTCTTTTAGGCAATTCATAAGAGCATACAGTTCATATTGAAGCAAACAAGCGACAGTTCTAATTTACATGTGATTCATTCATTTATCTTCTCTTATTTTTTGTTATTGAGGTATCGTTGATCATAGGAACGAGGCAACTCATAGGAACGAGGCAACAGAGTGGACTAGAGATCATTTTTATTAGGGCATATAAATAAATGCAAGCCCGGTTAAAGCAACTCACCGAGATGAATCTTAGTTGAGAGAAGGAGAGACTTCATGCGCCGTTCACGAACAGTTCACGCGTCTTACATAGGCACCAACAGTTGATTAATATACTTCGGTCTCTTTCTCTCAAGATTTAGATTGAATGCAAAATGCGATGAAAGCGAACCATGAAAACCAATCATCGAAAACCAACACGAAAACGTATTCATCAAAATCAAGCGGTGAAAGAAAACATCCAACAAAACACTTAGATTCATTTCAATAGAAGCTGATCCATCTATTGGAAAGGTTCATTGTATTTCATCCATGATCAATCGATACCGGCAAAGGTTTCCCCAAATACTCAGTTCAAGACTGAGTCAGCAAGCCGTGGGTATTACATAGTAGACCGCGAGGAGCGGGACACTACATAATAATCCACTGAGAAGAAGTTTTGTCCTAAAAACTTAAGAAACAAGCTCACTTCAACTAGTGTTGCATTCAGGATCAAGCATGGTGGAGAGATTATAGACACGAGCATTAGTCCGTAACTGTTGATTGTGCGGATTGTCTCTGATCTGCGGTGGGTCCCTGTACGGCCCACGCTTTTCCTACATTGGCACCAATAGTTGATTAGCATACTTCGGTCTCTTTCTCTCAAGATTCGGAATAAATGCGTAATACAATGAAAGCGAACCATGAAAACCAATCATCGAAAATCAACACGAAAACACTTTCATCAAAACCAAACGGCGAAAGAAAACATCCAACAAAACTCTTGGATTCATTTTAATAAAGCCAATCCATCAATTGGAAAGGTTTATTGCATTTCATCCGTGATCAATCGATATCGACAAAGGTTTTCCCAAATACTCAGTTCAAGACAGAGTCAGCAAGCCGTAGGTATTACATAGTGGACCGCGAGGAGCGGGGAACTACACTTCTTGAAAGATGGAGAATCCCGTGCCGCGTTACATAGAGCAACATGAAGTTCATTCTCTTTTTTGCCAAATGCCACTGGTTGCAGTCTTTGGAAGACGGACCGCCTCTTTGGTGGCGATGCAGTTTTTTGGCAATAACAGCATTTTATGGTGATCTGGGTACAGTTGTGTCTTGGTTTAGACATGTCCTGCATCGCGGATCCTTTCCTCGTTTTAAACTTTTTGGGATTTGTTGGAGTCTCCAACCCTATACTCCTTTCGTGCGCGCAGGAAAGCTGCGTGCAAGAGTAAGGATACGGAGATAGCTTTCCTCCTCTGAGTTACTGTGCGTGAAGTACGCTCAGGTCCTGATCGGAGAGTTGCTGACGTGGTCGACTCCTTTCGTGCTTACAGGAACACTGTTCGCACGAGTGTTACTTGATCGTAGGTACCCCCTGGCTTGAATCATGCGCATTCAAGTGACAGCAGGGTTTTACCGGTCGAGGCATGGAAGCACTCAGACCAGTTTTGTACAGCTTTCCGTTAGCTACGCGTGTGACTATCAATGTGGGCCTTTGGTCTGCTGTCGGCATAGACTTTGATTGCGTGACGCGAATGCTGCCTTGGATTTTTTCTTACTACCCCTAGAAGGTACGTAGTATTTATAGTCCAACAAAGTGGTTGGCATAGCACTTTGGCCGTGTAAGACACGTTCTGCCTTCGATTTCTTTGTATTACCCCTAAAAGGTGCATAACGTACAGAATCTAACATAGCCTTACCCGATGGGTAGGTGATTCTGTCAAAGACAGTAGTCCTCAGTTGTGCAATTTCCTGCCTTTGCAGGTGGGTCATTGCACGCTTCTTCCGACATTGTGCCTTCGTCAGGCCCGCCATAGGGGAGCCGTACTCTTCGCTGCATTTTCTCGAAGTAGGAACTTGTTAGTGTTATATACTAAAAGCATCACTTTTGTAATAATCTTATTTCCTTAAATTTTGAATGAGAATCATATGGGCAAATGTTTGTATATTGTATTTGTTGCAAGGGTTAATGCAAATGTCTGATACTTTATATTGTAGATAATATGGTGTGTGATGTCACAAAGAAGATCATATTATCAGTTCTCTATCGAGTATATAAATAGTTCACAACCTAGATGGACTTGGACAATCTATTGAAAAGGTTGTAGTATAATTTGGTATTAGTCTATCTTGACTATAGGTTTACACTAGTACACTTTGTGTGTATTGAACAGGACCACTTGAGGTTGTTCTCTTTGTACTGACTACATAAGAGAAAAAACACCTCTGTTATTATGGATGCTTGTGCGCTTAATCCGAATATATTAACAGACATGTATATGCTGTGTGCATTACTTTGACTCATAAAAGAGTGAGATTCATTATGGATAAACAACCTCTATGAATTGGGTAATAACATTGTATGTATGATAGGCTGTTGATTATAAATGGAATCTATGTCCCGATACATCGGGTTGATGATGTCCCCTTAAGGACCTCATAAGAATTGTCATGTAAACCCTGCAGGTGGATTATATCCGACATGACAAATAAAGTTGAGCGGTACTACTTAAGGATAAAAGATGTCGAATCAATATAGTTGTCAGTAACTTAATTTGATCGACGGACATACGATATCTTAACATGGGGAGCCAAACGAGCATATAATAAAAGGATCCCACAAACATAATTTGGTATTAGGGAGGTAGTGCAACAATAGCACATTAGTGGACCGAGCTATTGTTAATGGGCCTAGATTGTGTGTTCGGACTGAACACGGGATATCCAGATCCGTTAGGAGGCCAAACCCTAATTTCTTTTCATGGTCCCTGCCGTAGCCTACATATATCCTCTATTCTCTGGCCGCCAGATTACTGATCAGAAATTTGAAACTTTTTCTAAATTCGTGATTCACATAAGGAGAGAAAGAGAGGGCTGCCAAGGAGAAGAAAAGGTCGGGAGATCGTCGCTCACACGACGTCCAACTCGAGGAAAGAATATGTGCAGAAGATCTTGGGGTCGTCCGCTCGAGATTGCTAGGAATTACTTGTCTCCTTTCCGCCACAGGTATAATTCGTGAACCCTAGTTTCCGCCTATGAAGGGTTAGAACACGTATTAGATCTATTTAACTTTCTATCGATCAATACGCACACTAAAGGAAGGGTCCTGGGAATCTCCAGTTCCATCAATTGGTATCAGAGCCACTTTGGATCTACGTATTGATTGATACATCCATGTTGTCCAATAAAACATGTGCTGTATAATAGTCGGTAGATGTAGATCTGTTCTAACTCGGTTTTGCAGGCATCTTAGATCCAACTATTATGGTCCAATGCATGTTTTTGATTGTGTTGTTTAAACCACGGACATGTCATGGATGTTGTTGTTGCTGTGGATGTAATTAAAATTACGAGGGTTGATCGTGCTTATTATTTTAATTTTTCAATCTAGAGTATATGTGAACTCCTTTGGGAGACATAGGATTGATGTAATTTTAATTATTTTTGATCAATCGTGATGGCGGTGGTGTCTGTTTCTAACGCTGGACGAGATACTTGTTTTAAGCAGTCCAGAGGCATACAGATGATTTTCGATGAAGGAATCGACAACCAAAACCTTTTAAAAAAAATTGGGGCGCTGCCCCGAGGCGACCTGACCAGACAGGTCGAACCCCGAATAGATCTGCGCAGCAGCAGATTTTGGATTCGGATAGTTGAGGATGGAGCAGCAAAGATGACCATAAGTTGGATATTTTCTCTTATTTTTGTCACTTTGCTTTTTCTGATTATGCATGTTTATTATTGTGTGGTTTTTTTTGAAAAACCAAGCCTACATTAATAATGGACAACATGGACATAATATCAACTAGTAGAAAAATCCTTATTATTAAATAACTAAGTGGGAGAGGATATTTATTTAGTATAAATCCTATGGTCTCCATTACTGGTTTGTAGCTAATGTAATTATACTTGCGTGTTGGTTTTAGTACTTTCCTCCATATCGGATGAGTATAATTATGGATCACCAGTACAAACTTCCTTAGGGATAATTGTAGAAAGTTACCTAGTATGTGTTCACTTCTCCATCTGAAGGAACTCATTACAAGGTAATGGACTTAATATTAAGTAATGGTATACACTTAGATACAAATAATGGTATCCTCCCTATCGGAGTCACTACTATTATTTGTATGACCAGAGCAAGACCAGCATATTAATTTTACTTGTCATAAAGTTATGTTGACATAATAGTAAAATTAATAAGAAAAACCAACTTGAACAAAGCTGAATTTGTATACGTCCACACTATCGTGGCATGCTAAATTCATGGTGTTCAAGGTGTCAGTAAATTTTTTATTATTGTTTTGAGGGAATCAATATTTAGTTAATTCAAAAAGTTTTTTTGCCCTACATAATTTTATTTATGTGATTCTCAGGATTTCAAAAAAATGGGTTCTTTCAGTCCACTTATGGTGATTCTTAAAGAAAACAAACTTACTGGACCTAATTATATTGACTGAAAACGTAATTTGGATATTGTTCTGACTGCTGAGGAGTACAAATATGTACTTGTTAAGGAATGCCCACCTAAGCGTGATGCTAACTCTGATGAAAAGGTCAAAGAGGATTATAAGAAGTGAAAAAAGGCAGATGAGATGGCGTGGTGTTACATTCTGGCATCTATGTCAAATGTACTGCAACATCAGCATCAGGCCATGGCCACTGCTTATGACAAGATATATAATCTCAAGGAACTCTTCGGACATCAGAGTAGAGCAGCTAGACAGTTTGCTATGAAATGTTTGATGAGTACAAAAATGGCTAAGGGTACACTAGTAAGGGATCATGTTCTCAAGATGATGGGTCATCTGAATGAGATGGAGATCCTTGGAGCTGAAATCGATAGAAAATCCCAGGTCGATATTATTCTCGGGACTCTGCCTAAAAGTTTTGACAATTTCTGCCTTAATTACAACATGAACAAAAGGTTGTATAGTTTGGCAGAACTTGCAAAAGAGCTACAGGATGCTGAACCTCTCTTTAGGCAGAGTGGTCATGTTTTTGTTTCTGAAAAGGCTTCTACTTCTAAGACAAAAGGCGGTAAGAAGAAAAATAACATTAAAAAATAGACAAACTCAGCAAAGAAGAGCATGGGACCTCAAGGCGCGGTGAAAAAGCTGAAAGGCAAATGTTTCAAGTGCAAAAGGTCAGGATATTGGAAGACTGATTGTCCACTTCTCAAACAAGGGAACAAAGAAGGTATATCTCATTTACTAGTAGTTGAAACATGTTTAGCGGTGTTATCTACCGATACCTGGTGTGTAGATACAGGAGCCACTAATCATGTCTACAATACATTACAGGGGTTCCAGAAAACCAGACGGCTCAGTGATGGAGAGATATGCCTGTTCATAGGTGATGCTACAAAAGTATCGATCGTTGCATTTGGAGATGTTACTTTATCTTTTGGTGGAAATAAGTCTTTGACATTGAGAGATTGTCTTTATGCACCTTCACTTAGAAGGAATTTAGTTTCTGTTTCTATGTTAGTTAAGGATGGATATTCAGTTTATTTTAATGACAATATTGTTATTAGAAAGAATAAATATTTTATCTGTTCTGGTGCATTAGTTGATAATTTGTATGTCATTAATCCTATTTCGCCCACAATGCAACTTATAGAAATGAATAATATGTCATCTAACTTAAATAAGAGAAAAGAACCTTCTTGTATGAACCAAACATATCTTTGGCACTTGGGATTGGGGCATATTAACCTAAGAAGGATTCAAAGACTGGTTGAAGATGGACTTTTGAGTTCATTGGAAGTGGAGGCAGTACCAATCTGTGAATCCTACTTGGAAGGTAAAATGACCAAAAGGCCTTTTACGGCAATGGGGTATAGGGCCAAAGATGTGTTGGAATTGGTTCATTCTGATTTGTGTGGACCCATGACTATCCAAGCTAGAGGTGGCTTTGAATATTTTGTCACATTTATTGATGATTATTCAAGGTATGGATACATTTATTTGATGCGCCGTAAGTCTGAGTGCTTTAAGAAATTCAAAGAGTACAAGGCTGAAACGGTAAAACGTCATGGAAAATGTATCAAATCATTACGATCAGATCGTGGTGGCGGGTACCTCTTTGGAGAGTTTAGGGATTATTTATCAGAGGTTGGTATTGCATCCCAATTGACTGCACCTGGAATGCCCCAGCAGAATGGTGTAGCCAAAAGAAGGAATAGAACTCTTATGGAGATGGTTAGATCAATGATGAGTTATTCGGATTTGCCAGATTTGTTTTGGGGATATGCCTTAGAGACTACAGCTTATATTTTGAACTTGGTTCCTTCTAAGTCAGTACCTCTTACTCCCACAGAGCTGTAGATTGGGCGTAAGCCTAGTCTGAAACATGTTCGCATTTGGGGTAGTCCAGCACATGTGCTGAATGGGAAAGCAGATAAGTTGGAATCTTGTAGAGAAATACGCTTGTTTGTAGGCTATCCAACAGGAACGAAAGGAGGTTTATTTTATAGTCCTAAGGATCAGAAGGTAATTGTTAGCACCAATGCCCAATTCTTAGAGGAAGACTATGTGATGAACCATAAACCCACAAGTAGAGTTGTTCTAGAAGAACTGAGACGTGAGACACCAAGTACTTCAGTACCAACAGTACAAGAGGATGAACCACAATTAACTGTATACCGTGTCACAAATGTTACACCACAACCATAGTGCCTCGTCGTAGTGGGAGAGTTGTGATACAACCTGATAGATATATGTTCTTGGGAGAGTCGTCAGACTTCATCTCTGAGGAACAAGATTATGATCCTTATACCTACAATAAAGCAATCCAAGATAAAGATGCAGAGTCTTGGCAAAAAGCAATGATATCTGAAATAGAATCTATGGATTCTAATCATGTCTGGGAGCTTGTAGAACCACCTGTTGGTGTAAAAGCCATTGGATGCAAGTGGGTCTATAAGAAAAAAGAGGATCAGACGGTAAGGTTGAAACCTTTAAAGCTCGGCTTATAGCAAAAGATTTTACTCAAAGAGAGGGTATCGATTATGAGGAAACCTTTTCTCTTGTAGCCATGCTTAAGTCTATCCGGATTCTTTTATCTATTGCAGCTCATCTCGATTATAAGATTTGGCAAATGGATGTCAAGCCAGCTTTCTTTAATGGAAGTCTTGAGGAAGACATCTATATGAAGCAACCAGACGGGTTCATTGAAAAGGGCCAAGAGCATCTTATTTGTAAGCTCAAGAAGTCTATTTATGGACTTAAGCAAGCTTTCAGATCTTGGAACATATGTTTTGATTAGGTGATAAAATCCTATGGATTTGATCAATGTCTGGATGAATCATGTGTATACAGAAAGTGTGACGGAAATGTGGTGGTATTCCTAGTACTTTATGTGGATGACATCTTGCTCATTGGAAATAATATGTAGGTGTTATCTGATGTAAGGGTATGGTTATCCAAACAGTTTGATATGAAGGACTTGGGAGAAGTAGGTCACATCCTTGGGATCAAAGTTCTACGAGATCACAAGAAAATGATGTTGGGCTTATCCCAAGCTTCCTATATCGATACTGTACTAACTTGTTTTAGTATACAAAATTCTAAGAAAGGTTTCTTACCTTTTAGACATGGAATTGCTCTATCAAAGGAGCAGTGTCCGAGGACACCTAAAGAGATAGAGAACATGAAGGCAGTTTTTTATGCTTTAGCAGTAGGAAGCTTAATGTATGCAATGCTATGTACGAGACCAGACATCTGCTTTGCCATAGGCATGGTCAGCAGATATCAGTCTAACCCAGGACAAGAGCACTGGACTGCCGTAAAGCATATTTTGAAGTACCTGAAAAGGACTAAAGAGTATATGCTAGTTTACCAGGCAGATAGTTTACTTCCCTTGGGGTATACAGACTCAGATTTTCAGTCGGATAGGGATTCCAGGAAATCTACCTCAGGTTATGTGTTTACTTTATGAGGTGGAGCCATTGTGTGGAGGAGTATTAAGCAAAAATGTATTGCTGATTCCACCGTAGAAGCCGAGTATGTGGCAGCCTCTGAGGCAGCCAAAGAAGCGGTTTGGCTCAGAAACTTTCTATTGGACTTGGATGTGGTACCTAGTTTGCCTAAGTCTGTTACACTTTATTGTGATAATAATGGTGTAGTTGCAAACTCAAAGGAACCACGAGCCTATAAGACAGGTAAACACATTAAGTGCAAGTACCACCTAATACGAGATTTCGTAAAGAAAGAAAAAGTTGTTGTGATCAAGATAGCATCAGCCGACAACCTAGCTGATCCCTTTACAAAGAGCTTACCAGCTAAGGCTTTTGATAGTCATGTTGAAGGAATGTGAGTCAGATGTGTAGCAGCATGGCTTTAAGTATAAGTGGGAGATTTGTAACAGTATACTGAAAAACAATATTTTGAGTATAAGTGGAAGATTGTTAGGGTTATATACTAAAAGCATCACTTTTGTAGTAACCTTATTTCCTTAAATTTTGAATGAGAATCATATGGGCAAATATTTGCATATTTTATTTGTTGCAAGTGTTGATACAAATGTCTGATATTCTATATTGTAGATAATATGGTGTGTGGTGTCACACAGAAGATCATATTATCAGTTTCCTATGGAGTATATAAATAGTTCACAACCTCGATGGACTTGGACAATCTATTGGAAAGGTTGTAGTGTAATCTGGTATTAGTCTATCTTCACTATAGGTTTACACTAGTACACTTTGTGTGTATTGAACAGGACCACTTGAGGTCGTTCTCTTTGTACTGACTACATAAGAGAACAAACACCTCTGTTATTATGGATACTTGTGCTCTTAATCCGGATATAATAACAGACATTTATATGCAGTGTGCATTACTTTGACTCATAAAAGAGTGAGATTCATTATGGATCAACAACCTCTATGAATTGGGTAATAATATTGTATGTATGATGGACTGTTGATTATAAATGGAATCCATGTCTCGATACATCGAGTTGATGATGTCCCCTTAAGGAGCTCATAAGGATTGTCATGTAAACCCTGTAGGAGGATTATATCTGATATGACAAATAAAGTTGAGCGGTACTACTTAAGGATAAAAGATGTCAAATCAATATAGTTGTCAGTAACTTAATTTGATCGACGGACATACGATATCTTAACATGGGCAGCCAAACGAGCATATAATAAAAGGAGCCCACAAACATAAATTGGGATTAGGGAGGTAGTGCAACAATAGCTCATTAGTGGACCGAGCTATTGTTAATGGGCCTGGATTGTGTGTTCGGGCTGAACACGGGATATCCAGATCCGTTAGAAGGTCTAACCCTAATTTCTCCTCATGGTCCCTGTCGTAGCCTATATATATTCTCTATTCTCTGGCCGCCAGATTACTGATCAGAAATCTGAAACTTTCTCTAAATTCGTTATTCACATAAGGAGAGAAAGAGAGGGCTGCCAAGGAGAAAAAAAAGATTGGGAGATCGTCTCCCACACGACATCCAACTCGAGGAAAGAATACGTGCAGATGATCTTGGGGTCGTTCGCTCGAGATTACCAGGAATTACTTGTCTCCTTTCCGCCGCAGGTATAATTCGTGAACCCTAGTTTCCGCCTATGAAGGGTTAGAACATGTATTAGATCTGTTTAACTTTCTATCGATCAATACGTACACCAAAGGAAGGGTCCTGGGAATCCCCAGTTCCATCAGAACTGAGCGAGGCAACATGTCAGCGACAACCAAAATCTTCTTCGGGGCTTCATCGGTCAGGGGGTTCTGGATCGCAGTCCCCTCTGTCGTGCTACTCATCGCAGCCGCCTTCGACACCCAGGTACGTCGAGTCTTCTTCGGTTTTACGAACCGCTTTGAAGGACTCAACTTCTTCTCAGAAAGGATATCTTCAAAAGTTTGTTGGTTAAAATGCACGACCAATGTCTTTTGAGAAGATCACAGCAAGTTGTTGTCAGATTGTGTCACCACCTTCTCGTTGGAGGAGAAGGGCTTCCCCCAGCAGAGTCGCCATCGTGTTTGCCATGACAAAAGGTTATACGAACTTTTTGTATATTAAACGTAAAAAGATTATAATCGATTCCAAAATAGGAGATCTAAGTACAAAAATTTTAGGAAAGTGTGATCGTGGAGATCGAGCACTGTAGCGGCTCTTTTACTCCGTTGACGATCTGACGATGAGTTGAACTTGCTTTGGCTTTCTGGTGCTGATGATTGAAACTCTAGTGTTGCCAATCAAGAGAGTACGAAGTCAAATATTTCGAAGCCTCTTTATCGAAGGAAAACTCTTTTTATTTATAGGGGAGCACATATGTGATGTGCATAAGGATTGTGCAGGAACGCTGTACGTAGAGATATAAGAGAATCTCGAGATTGAACGGTGGGGGCTGCTGCTGAGCTGACACGTGGCAGATGCTAGGATTCTTTTTTATTACGATCTTTGGGAGAGTTATCAACAACTGAATAAGCGACACGTGGCATGTGTTTATTGTTGATCGGATGAACCTAAGCAGATTATGTTCCTATCTCCGAGATTGGATTTTGTCTTATCTTGGGGGGCCATAGGTTTAAACTAACCGATTAGATATGGCCCTCGTTTATGAGAACAAAGTCTATCCTTATCTGTGGTTTAAACAAACCGATAGGATAGGGCTCTTATCAACAAAATCGAACTATGTTATATCTTAAGAGAAATGGTTTAAACAAACCAATTTGAGCACCATCTGGAAAGATACCCATGGAACCATGCCACCTGCGCTTCTAGCGAAGCTTCTATGCCGCTGTGCTTCTGGGATACGAGTAGACAATACTTCAGACGATGGAGTCACTACGCTTTTAGAGCGACGAGGTGACTGTGCTTCGAGCGATGGAGTCACTGCGCTCTTAGGGCGACAAGTGGACTTATGCTTTAGGTGACGAAGTCACTGTGCTTTAGGACGACGAGTAGACTTATGCTTTGGGTAACGGAGTCATTGTGCTTGAGAGAAAGTAGTGGACTTTTGCTTGACGTGACGAAGTCAGTATGATTCAGGACGACGAGTAGACTTAGACTTGGTCTTGACATGAAAGGAGCCTCTGCGCTTTTAGGCGACGAGTAAACTCGGTTTTGAAGACAAAAGAGCCACTACGCTTTTGGGAGATGAGTAGACTTGGTCTTGAAATCAAAGGAGCCACTGCGCTTTTGGGCGACGAGTAGACTCAGTTTTGAAGCCACTGCGCTTTTGGATTGATGCCTGGGCACTGTGGGCTGGCTACGCTTCTGAGTCGAAGGAGCTAGTATCTGTCGAAGTCTTTGAAGAGCAATTAATGACTGCTTTTTTGATGGACGAGTCGGTCATCCTCTTCTTGAATTACCGCCGTCATTTTGGGGAATTCCAAGAAGTTAGTGGCCTAGGATTTAGTCAAAAATGAACCTATTAAATGAGGTTCATTATGCTGAGTTTCAGGTTCATCCATTAATTCGGGAGCCTTTGACTGACGGTCACCTGGCATGTGGGTTGGACCACACTCACCCTATATAATGGGAAGCTTTTCTGAAGGGATGTGTCTTCTGTCTCTTTAATATTCTCACCGTCAGGCTTGATCCCGACTTAGCTTCGAACGGCCATTGGCCTTGCATAAATCGACTGTTGTTTGTGGATCCCTTCGTTCAAAGAAGCTACATCTTTGTAGAAGAACGGCTACTGGGTTTTGAGATGCACTCGAATATTCAACGTGAGGAGTTCGAAAATGAACAATATCTTGGAGGTCTTCGAGATCCAAGCTTTCGGATTTGGATTGATTGCCAATCCGAAGAGCCACAGTTTGCGCTCTGTCCTGCACAATGGCGATGGCACAGCCTGTGCTATGGATTGAGTTCTCGCTCAGGCTAAAAGCTACTTCAGGAAGTGGCTTTGCTCGACGAGGAAGTGATTCGCTCTGACGAGCTGCACATCTGTGAAGATTAACCCCCTTGTATGGCGCCTATGAAGATTAACCCTCTTGTAGATCTCTAGGTGCTTTAGTTCTTTTCATGATGAATCTGTAATAGATCCTTGTAGGCATGATTTAAATAAAGAAGCTCTTTTCTTGTAATCATGATCAATCTGTAATAGGTCCTTGTAGGCATGATTTACTAAAGAACTCTTTATGAACTGTGGTTTCTGATCTTCTGTCTGCGCTTTTGCGTACCGGCGCTTTTGTGAAGCTTTGTGTAGCGAGAACACTACCTGCACTTTTGATATGTCTGCATTTTTTTATGCTTCTACACCATCGACCACCATCTCTGTGGCCACCTCAACTGGAATCTCAGTAGTCGGCTCGTTAGCAGCTGTATTAACATATTCTGCGTGGATCTCCTCGGTCGTTTCTCCAAGGACCATATCAGCCAACTCCTCAATCGCCTCCTCGGCAGCTCTTAGTATGACCTCATCGACCAACTGTTCGATAGTCATTTTTACCGGCCCTCCAACAGCTCGGCAGGTCAATGCTTCGACAGCCTTCGCTGTCAACCCTTCCAAAGAATCTTTGACCAGCCGCTGAGACGAATCCCTAAGGTTTGCCAAGGGCAGCTCCTCGGCCGAATGACCTTCTTCATCTCCTAACGCGTCGAGATTATCCTCAACCCTTTCTTCGACACTGGGAGAAGGTATGGTTGAAGGATCATGGGTAATGCCTTCGGTATCCACGACCAGCTGGACCGTCATGGGTACAGACTCTGGAATGCCACCCTCCGCTACCGCTAGACCAACCCTGTAACACCCCAGTCCATAATACATAGGACCAAGTACCTAGACATGCCAGCTGCATACATACGAAGAATACTCCAATATATGGAATCCTCGTACGTATATATAAGCTGTAAAATATATGTAGTCATGGCCAGAACACAATATAACTACATCTCATCCATGGCTCAACACAAAAGATCTCAGAAGTCTAGATAGAATATAAATAAACGAGTCAAAGAGATAGCCAGGTGGACATAGCCAGACCAAACAACTATGAATGATAGTCTCAAATAAACTGGAGTCCGACCTCCTCAAATAGACATAAAGAAAATAAATAAGATGTCCACTACGAGTCTCAAAGTATGGAATAAGAACTAAATATCAGCAGGTGATGCCTCGTCATCAATATAGGAAGGATCCAATGTCGTACCATACTCCTGGGGGAAATCATCTAAGCCTGGAGAGATCACCAAGTCCTTAGCGGGACGTAACAAGATACAAGAGAACAATATACCAAATAAAATGTGATATATAATAAAATAAAGTGATGTATGCAACAGGGTACCTAACCGTTCTACAGTGATAATGTAGTTAAGAACAACCCTTCAACGCATGGGCACTCTGGCTACAGGGGGATCAGTATAGTCCCTCAGGGGATACCAGGGACCTTAAAGCATAACATTCATCGAATATCAAAGGCCGGCAGGATCAGGTGCATGGGTATTAGGACCGTATCTCCAGCGGAGGTTTCGGCAATAAAAAGAAAGTGCATATGTGGCCCATACACTAAGGAACTGTTCTCCCCATCCAATGCCTGGTAGGGTCACATCTATGACTCATACGAACCTCTAGCAACTGCTATGTCGACTAACATGCAATTCTATTGGCAGCTATTCCTAACCGTCGTACGCCTCATATGTATGGGTGGCCAGCCGACTACGTGAGTACGTGTCCCACATGTGACTCACAACATGTGGTAAGCATGTGTCAAGGCCATATGAGATATACCAATACCTCATCATCAGTGGGTAGTCACTAGAGCTAGGACAATGCAAAAAAATAAAATGAAACAAATAAACGACTGATGGAGTCGCTTGCACCCAAGTATGGCTTGGACACGCAACTGATAAAAATAGGCAGTATATATAAAGATAAAAAATCACAGAGTATAGTGGCAAGGTATCATGCTTGAGGGTGGTGCGAGAAGTAGCAAAGTCCAACAGTCAGAATCGTTAGCAATAAAGTCAAAATTCACAAACAGCTCCAGATGTTGAAAAAATATCACGAATATTTTTGGTATAAAAGATGTCTTGAAACGCCTGCCTAAAAGTCTAATTCTGGACATAGGGGCAAAATCATAATTTTTGGTTAAAATGATGTCCGCCGTTGGACCTATTTTGCACCGAAAAATGTGCTAGTACCTTCGGTCTCTAAAGTTATCAAACTATATGTCTACGGGTTTGTTTTGATGAGATGAACCCAACCGTATGTCCAAAGTTGGATTTCAGTGGGCTGTGCATAATTTTGTCAGTTGGATTGAGTCGCGGGCCCGCCGAAAAGGTGTTCCGGTCGACCTTCTCAGAATTAAACCAAACTTGTAGAACCAGAAAAATGATACGGTCTTGTTGGCATAAGTTTCGTCTTGAATCGATGGCTGTACACAAAGTTTTGTCCTAGTTTGTAAAGTGGCCGATACGGGATATCTTGGCGGATACGCTTCGATTTCGTCGCGCACGTACAACAAAATTGAGTTCTGTTAGTTCCCACACGTCGACAACATCCATACGTGTCTTTCGATGCTTATGGGTTGTGACCAAGTCTTCTGGTTTGTCGGAGCGCACGTCGTATCGAGAAGATTTTCGTAAAAATCAAATTTTTGAAAATAGGTTTTTCTCTATCTTTACAAACGAATTAATAACTGATTAGTGGATGATAAATAAATCTACAAAAATGGTTTTGCAATGCTACCACTATTCTAGAATATTGTTCAGAAAGTTTTGGAGAAGTCCTAATGAGTTGACGGGAAACAGTATCTAAACATGGGTAGTTGAACTACCTAAGACTGCTTACGAAACAGTTTTTCCTTATAGTTCAACTAAATTTTCTGGATTGATGGATCAACCATTCTTGAATCCAATTGATGAGATATCTAGAGGTTCATGTGGCTTTCTAAAGAAATTTATGACAACAAAAATGATCGAATATGAGCAAAGATATCAAGGCGAAAAGTCGGGTACCTAGCGGCGGGAAAGAACAGAGTTGGCTCTGTTCGCTGTCAATTTCGACGCTCGTGGTGGTGTTCCGACCAACAGTGGCGGCGTGTAGGCAGTTTCGATTGAAAAGGAACAACTAAATGGAAATCATACCTTGGTTTTCAAACATATGGGGGTAGCGACTCCAAATGTCATCCTCCCACTCCCAAGTAGACTCTCCTGGTGAGTGATGCTTCCATACTATGTGAACCATTAGAATGGATTGATTCTGCAACACCTTCACTCGACGATCAAGGATACGTACCGGTTGTTCTTGGTATGACAAGCTCGAACCAATGGTGATTTCGGAGTGATCAAGCATATGACTGCTGTCTGCCACGTATCCTCTCAGTTGTGACAAATGAAAGACGTTATATAGTCCCTCTAGCGACAGTGGCAATACCAATCTAGAGGCAACTTCTCCAACTCGTTCCAAGACATCGAAAGGACGGATGCATCTTGGACTCAACTTGCCATGTCCTCCGAATCAAATCATGCCTCTAGTCGGGGATATCTTCAAGAAGACATGGTCGCCTTCTTTGAATTCCAAGGGTCGACGACGGTTATCTGCCCACTACTTCTGTCGATCCTGCGCTGCTCACAGGTGGTCTTGTATCATCTTTACCCTCTCTACCGTACTCACAACTAACTCAGGACCCAATATCTGCCGCTCTCCTATGTCGTTCAAACAAACAGGAGATTGACACTTCCTACCATTCAATGCTTCACGGAGCCATCTGAATGCTCGCTTGATAGCTATTGTTGTAAGAAAACTCTACAAGATGAAGGTGGTCTTTCCATGATCTGCCAAAGTCAAGCATACACGCTCTCAACATATCTTCTAGCGTCTGAATAGTACGCTCTGACTGACCGTCTGTCTGCGGATGATACGCTATGCTAAACTTCAAACGGGTACCCAAACTTTCTTGCATGCTTCTCCAAAAGTATGAGGTGAACCTCGAGTCTCGATCCGATCCGATACGATACTAACATGTACACCATGTAGCTTCACAATTTGCATCATGTACATGTCAGCCAAGACTTCTATGGACTGGCCCACTCTAAAAGGTAAGAAGTGGACTGACTTGGTAAGTCTATCAACAATCACCCAGACAGCATCTCGTCCACTAGGACTTCGAAGAAATTATGTAATGAAATCCATAGTGATGTGCTCCCACTTATACTCAAGAATGGAGAGCGACGGCAATAATCCAGCTGTCCTTTGGTGCTCTACTTTTACTTGTTGGCATACCAAGCACTTGGCCATGAAACGAGCTATCTCCTGCTTCATTCCGTGCCACCAATAATACTGTCGCAAGTCCCGGTACATCTTAGTTTCTTCGAGATGTATGGAGTAAGTCAAACTATGTGCTTCCGCTATGAACTCATGCCGTAGCTCTCCGTTTGGAACATAAAGACGATCACTACATCGCAATATCCCATCGGGGTGAATCCTCAATCCCGTATGCTCTTCTGTTTTGGTCCTCTCTCTAAGTCGTCGAAATTTAGCATCTATAGGTAATGCTGCCTTGATCCTCCACTTGGAGGTTGGCTAATATGCCATTAGCTCCTGGCTATATGACTTCAACACCAAGCTTCTGCAAGTCTTCTATCAACTCCTTCTACGTGGTCAAGAAATGAGCCATGTTCTTACGGCTTAATGCATCTGTCACAACATTAGCCTTGCCCGGATGATAATTTAGCTCGATCTCATAACCTTTTATTAGCTCCAACCAACGCCGTTGCCGCATGTTCAACTCTTTTTGTGTAAAAACATACTTGAGGCTCTTATGATTATTATAGATGTCTACTTTCTTGTCGTTCAAGTAATGTCTCCAAAGCTTCAAGGCAAAGATAACTGCTGCAAGCTCTAGATCGTGGGTTAGATAATTCTTCTCGTGCACTCTCAATTGTCTCGATGCGTATGCTACTACACGGCCGTGTTGCATCAAGACGCGTCCCAATCCCTTTCTAGATGCATCACTGTATATCACGAATCCTCTCGGCCCTGATGGTAGCGTCCAGATAGGTACAGTGGTCCAGCGCATCTTCAACTCATCAAAAGCGACTTGACACTCGTCCGTCCATACGAACTCTTGGTCCTTGCAAGTCAATCGAGTCATGGGTCCCGCTATTCATGATAAATCTTCCACGAACCTTCAGTAATAACCCGCAAGTCCAATGAAACTTCTTACCTCGAAAGCTGATGTGGAAGCAGGCCATGCTTTGACTACTATAATCTTCCCCGGATCTACCGATATGCCGTCACCTGTAACAATATGCCTAAAAAAATGAAACCTCCTTGAGGAAGAAATTACGCTTGCTAAGCTTCACAAAAATTCGCTCATTCCTCAAGGTTCCCAAGATGATCCGTAGATGCTGCTCATGCTCCTCTTGGCTTTTCGAGTAAATCAAGATATTATCTATAAAGACGACTATAAATTTGTCCAAATACGGATGGAAGATCTTGTACATTAGGTTAATGAAGACTGTGGGAGCATTGGTCAAACCGAATGCCATGACCAAAAACTTGTAGTGCCCGTATCTTGATCGAAATGTCATCTTCGGAATATCTTCCTTCCGAACCTTCAACTGATGATAGCCCGATCGTAAGTCAATCTTAGAGAATACCTTGGATCCACTCAGCAGATCGAATAGATCATCTATGCACGACAAAGGGTACTTGTTCTTCATGGTCACTGCATTCAAGGCTTTGTAGTCTATGCACATGCGTACTGTCCCATCTTTCTTTGGCACGAATAAGACGGGTGCTCCCCATGGTAACGCACTGGCACGGATAAAGCCTTTCTCCAGTAATTCGTCAATCTGCATCTTCATCTCTACCAAATCCTTGGGTACTAGCCGATATAATCAAGATGAGATAAGATCGGCTCCCGGAATAAGCTCTATGGAAAACTCAATATCTCGGTCGGGTGGCAGTCCCGACAAATCCTCGGGAAACACATCTTGGAACTCAGTGATGATAGGGTGCTGAGGGACGCCATGCATCTTCATGTGAGTTTCTAATGCGGGTGGATCGCTTTTCTCCTCTGCTCCTCGAGTGAACTCGAAATCCATCTCATTTGGCGGTCTAAAGGTGATACTACCTTTATGACAGTCTATGATTGCATAATGCTGGCTCGACCAGTCCATCCCAAGAACTATATTGAAAATTGACATAGAAAATACAAGAAGTCGTGCTTTTATCTCCCTACCACATATCACTACAGGGCAAAGTCTACAAACACCACTAACAGGTACAACTCCTCCTCCAGTGAGGATTCTAATATTTTTAGATAAGGATGTGATGGGAATGTTGTGTCTAGTGGCAAAGCTAGTGGCTATGAATGAATGTGTGGCTCCAGTGTCAAATAAAGTAACGGCAGAAAATGAAGCAACTAAAACCATACCTGCTATGACTTCCGCCTTGGTCTCTATATCCTCAACAGCTAGTGAGAATGCATGCCCATAATTCTGACTGGGGCCCTGAGCTTTGGCCTTCTCGAACTGTACTGACTGGGGAGGTAATGGTGGGCGAGGTGCTCCTGCTGCTGGTCGGGGTGTTAGAAGTGCTGGAGCTGTCGGCCTCGGGGTTTGCTGGTAATAAACTAAGGCCTGATGCTCGGGACAATCCCTCACCTTGTGTTGTCCTGAATTGCATCTCAAGCATTCTCCAAGTCTAGTGAGACAGTCCTTCAGAAGTTGTCCCTACTTTCGACAGTATTTGTAGGTGGGCTTCTGGTAAGGTGTGGGCCTCTGCTGGCACTATCATGTGGGCCTCCTGATAGGTTCACTCTGATTCGCTCTAGCTGGTGCAACTGCTGGTATATGGCATTTTTGTGTCTGATGTTCCTTACGAAGAAGCTCCTGGGTACGTGCTTCCTCCAAGACAGCCGCATGAGAGACTCAAGACTGTGTAGTAGTGTAAGTCTTGAGATCTGGTGCGAGCCCCTGATGGAATCTCTTTGCCGTCTCCCTCTCTGTCGGGATCAATGTCGCACCAAATCTACTCAGGCGGCTGAACTCTACGTCGTACACATCTATCGACATGTTCCCTTGCTTCAGATGAAGGAACTTGTCGTAGAGAGCATTTCGAACATGGATGGAGAAGAATCTCTCATAGAAAAGGTCATAGAACTGCTTCCATGTGATCCCAGTGCCCAATCACCGTTCTTTAGCCTTCCACCAGCGGTGAGCATTGTCTTCTAAGAGTAGGTCCACTGCTATCATCCAATCATGTGCTGACAACTGGGATACCTTCAGTAGCTTCTCTGTGCCGATAAGCCAAGAAGAGACCTCTAATGATTTCTTAGTACCTCTGAAGGGTATGGGGTTCATGTCAAAGAAGTTCTTAATAGAGCCTTCATAGGGATGTAGAGCTGGTGCTGGTGCTGGTACCAGAGCCGGAGGTAGAGGTGTTTGCCTAGTCAGCGATGTAATTATGCTCTGCCTTATCAGCTCAGTCTGCTGCCACTAGGCTTGCATTATGGCATATATGATCTGAGTAGTGGGGTTCCCATCAGCCGGTAGTGGAGGCATCCGAGGTCCGAATTGTGGTTGGAACTGCTGAGGGAATGGTGGTGGTGGAGGTAGCGGCACATTCCCTCCTGGTGGCACTGTAGTGGTTTGTCCAGCCTGGCTGACTCGGGGTGCTTGGGTCTCCTGGTGTACCGTTGACGGGGTCGAGGTAGGCTGCGACTGTCCTAGCTGATACGGGGTCATCAAAGGATTCTACTCCTCCTGGGTAGCTGCTTCACCAGATGTGAGGGCCAAGGCAGAGGTGCGTTCGCTTTGTAGATTCATACTGAGGGCACGAAAATAGGATAACGTTAGAAAATGTTAGACATTAGGCAATTCAATAAATCAAAGAGAATTTGAAAGGTTTTGAAATCAAAGGAGGTAATAATCGTGGATGAGATGTTATTATTCCTATTCCTATTTCTATTCATATTCCTATATGCAGGCTTGTTGGGCACAGTCATGTAATCCAACAATATTTTCTGACCTGCATGGGCCACCACAAAAACATGTAACGCCCTAGTCATATAATACATAAGACCAACTACGTAGATATGCCAGTTGCATACATATGAAAAATACTCCAATACATGGAATTATCATATGTATACATAAGCTGTAAAATATATGTAATCACAGGCCCGGACACAATATAACTACAACTCATCCACAGCTCAACACAAAAGATCTCAGAAGTCCAGATAAAATATAAATAAATGAGTCAAAGAGATAGCCGGGTGGACATACCCACACCAAACATCTATGAAAGATAGTCTCAAATAAACTGGAGTCCGACCTCCTCAAATAGACATAATGGAAATAAATAAGATGTCCACTACGAGTCTCAAAGTATGGAATAAGAACTAAATTTCAACAAGTGATGCCTCATCATCAATGTAGGAAGGATCCAGTGTCGTGTCATACTCCTGGGGGAAATCGTCTAAGCTTGGAGAGATCACCAGGTCCTCAGCGGGACGTAACAAGATACAAGAAAATAATATGCCAAATAAACTGTGATATATAATAAAATAAAGTGATGTATGCAAAGGGTGCCTAACCGTTCTACAGTGATAATGCAGTTAAGAATAAACCTTCAACGCATGGGCACTCTGGCTACAGGAGGATCGGTATGGTCCCTCAGGGGATACCAGGGACCTTAAAGCATAACATCCACTGAATGTCAGAGGCCAGCAGGATCAGGAACAGGGGTATCAGGACCGTATCTCCAGCAGAGCTTCCGACAATAAAAGAAAAGTGCATACGTGGCCCATACGCTAAGGAACTGTTCTCCCCCACCCAATTCCTAGTAGGGTCACATCCATGACTCATATGAACCTCTAGCAACTGCCAGGTCTACTAACATGCAATTCTATTGGCAGTTACTCCTAACTGTCGCAGGCCTCATACGTATGGTGGCCAGCTGACTATGCAAGTACGTGTCCTACATATGACTCACAACACATGGTAAGCATGTGTCAAGGCCATATGAGATATGCCAATACCTCATCATCAGTGGGTAGTCACTAGAGCTAGGCCAATACAGGAAAATAAAATAAAACAAATAAACGACTGATGGAGTCGCTTGCACCCAAGTATGACTTGGACGCATAAGTAATAAAAATAGGAAGTATATATGAATAAACTAAAATAATGACAAAAAATAAAGATAATAAATCACAGAGTACAGTGGCAAGGTATCTTGCCTGAGGGTGGTGCGAGAAGTAGCAAAGTCCAACAGTCATAATCGTCAACAATGAAGTCAAAATCTACAAGTAGCTCCGGATGATGAAAAAACATCATGAATATTTTTAGTACAAAAGATATGTCTTGAAGCGCTTGCACAAAAGTCCAATTCTGGACACAGGGGCAAAATTATAATTTTGGATCAAAACGATGTCCGCCGTTGGACCCATTTTATACTGAAAAATGTGCTAGTATCTACGGTCTCTAAAGTCA
Organism: Iris pallida; assembly: GCA_029216955.1. Taxonomy (NCBI): domain Eukaryota; kingdom Viridiplantae; phylum Streptophyta; class Magnoliopsida; order Asparagales; family Iridaceae; genus Iris; species Iris pallida. The sequence goes on along the minus strand of JANAVB010007196.1, from coordinate 4,646,986 downwards.
TCAAACTATATGTTTACGGGTTCGGTTTGACGAGACGAACCCAACCGTATGTCCATAGTTGGGTTCCGGTAGGCGGTGCACAATTTTGCCAGTTGGATTGGGTCGTAGGCTCGCCGAAAAGGCGTTCCGGTCGTCCTTCTCAGAATTAGACCAAACTTGGCATACAGGACCCAAAAAATGATATGGTTTTGTTGGCACAAGTTTCGTCTCAAATCGACGGTTGTGCACAATGTTATGGCCTAGTTTATAAAGTGGCCGATACGGGGTATCTAGGCGGATACGCTTCAATTTTGTCGTGCACGCACAACGAAATCGAGTTCCGTCAGTTTCCACACGTCGACAACATCCGTACGCGTCTTTAGATGCTTATAGGTTGTGACCACGTCGCCCGGTTTGTCGGGGCGCACGTCATATCGAAAAGATTGTCGTGAAAATCTAATTTTCAAAAACAGGTTTTTCTCTATCTTTACAAACGAATTAATAACTGATTAGTGGATGATAAATAAATCTACAAAAAAGGTTTTCAGTGCTACCAATATTCTAGAATATTGTTCAACAAGTTTTGGAGAAGACCTAATGAGTTGACGGGAAATAGTCTCTAAACATGGGTAGTTGACCTACCTAAGACTGCTTACGAAACAGTTTTTCCTTATAGTTCGACTAAATTTTCTGGATTGATGGATCAAAAATTCTCGAATCCAATTGATGAGATATCTAGAGGGTTATGTGGGCTTTCTAAATAAATTTACGACAACAAAAACGATCGAATATGGGTGGTGATATCAAGGCAAAAAGTCAGGTACCTGGCGGCGAGATAGAACGGAGTTGGCTCTATTCGCTGTCGGTTTTGACTCCCGTGGCGGTGCTCCGACCAACGTTGGTGGCGTGCAAGCGGACGTACTCGGACGCGAGGATGTCGAGAAGGCTCTGGTCGAAGGAATTGAGTTCGGGTGTTGGGTTGATGGAGTATTTCTTAGGGTTTTCGAGTTTCTCTCGATGGGTTCTTTTTATACTTGGGTTTTAAATCCTTAATTAATTCAAATTAGGTATTCAATTTTGATTAAAATTGAGGGTTGAATTTTGTGGAGAATCCTAATAGGATCATTCCAAAAAAATCGAATCGATTTGGTGAAGATTTGAGGAAATTTGGATTTGAATCTCCCCTTCGCGAGCCTTGATGTGTGCGAAAAGGAATGGGGGCTCGGCCAATTCGAGTACTGTTCACAAAGTGAACATATCACACATTTTGTTTTATTTACATTTTTTTTACTTAAGCACTAACTGCTCTTGATTTATATATATATATATATATATATATATATATATATATATATATATATATATATATATATATATATATATATATATATATATATATATATTTTTATATATATATATATATAAATCAAGAGCAGTTAGTGCTTAAGTAAAAAAAATGTAAATAAAACAAAATGTGTGATATGTTCACTTTGTGAACAGATATATATATATATATATATATATATATATATATATATATATATAATATATAATATATATAATATATAATAAAAAAAATATATATATATATATATATATATATATATATATATATATATATATATATATATATATATATATATATATATATATATAGTGTACACACACATATAACAATACCTCCATATATAAGCCATATATCACAAAAATTCCTAGTAAATTTTTATAAAGTTTAATAATACCTTGTAAGTATTTTAGGAGAATTATTTCGAAGCAGGTATACATAATATCATTTCCATGAAATATTATATAAATCAAGTACTTATGAAATACCAAAATTTACTAAATAAGATGTATATAAAAATCCTATATTAAAATATGGGGTTTTACAGACCCCAGGTATTTCTACAGGCTCGTCCATAGTCGGCCCAATAAAAGTTGCCAGTTGAGGCAAACTAATGGCTCCGCTGAGCCCTGATCCCATACTCAAAAGGAGAGGGAGGAGCGACATCGTCCGAATCAGTAGTTTCGCCAGCTATAGCCTCTCCTTCGGTCCTTGCGCCTCGAAACACATCTGGGGCAGGTTCCTCGGGAAGTTCCCTGAGTATCTACGACCATGCGGATGTCGTCTACACAAGCAAAGAAGTGATAAGTGGAAGTACGGAATCAAAGCCCTAAGAGAAAACACTAAGGTATACCTGTGAAGAACGTTCCACATGAAGAGCCCTCTATTCCAGCAAAGACTGTCGTGAGGGTCCATACCGCAAAGACATGGACTTTCTGATTCTCTTGACAGGAGGAGGGCACACCCCTGAAGGAACATGACGCTTCAACGGGTTACTCAGGGGTGCTTCCTCCTCTCTTCCTTCCCGTGATGAATTGGAGCCGTCTGTCGATCTACTCCCCAACGAGACAAGCCCTTGAAGACGCTCTGAGGCCAATCGAGATGTCTCAAACTTCGTCCCCTCAAGCAAGCTTCGCTCTCGATCGTAGTCCAGTGAGAAGTTATTCGCAATACAGTAAAACTTCACGACATAATATAAGGAGCGAGTCTCTTTATGCATCGAGGGTATCATAAACTTTGCTCCAGTACATCCAGCATTACAATAACACCATGCTCGGGCACCATCCAGTAGACTTCCTTCGTGATCGAGACAGGAGCTCGGGTTGCCCATAGTCTGGCTATAGCGGAACTGACGCGCGAATCAGTTCGGCAAATAAGGCTCCAGGTACACCCGGTTATGGTTTCGATACACCAAATACGAAGGACGGATAGACTACAACCAGTGGAAAGCACCGAGAGTTAAATCACTATCCACTAACTCATCATCTGCAAGGTAACCTTTGTATGTAGGCGAAACCCTGTTTAAACTATAGCCATCTAAACGGCTCAACATCCACTACAGACGAGGATACCCTGATGAAGCCATTTTGCTCGATGATAGTCATGCAACATCGCATCCGCTTCCTCGTAACCATCGAGAGTGCTGGGGACTATCAACCCAGGGCGATGTAATACCAACCAATCCATTAAGTAATGATAAGGGAGTTCAACCCGAAGGAATTAATCGTCTCCCCCGTGACAATCTATTATCTTCTTCGAGATCTCCTACATGCCTCGTAAGATGTCACACACCATAGCTGGGAACAGAGCCATGGAATATTTAAAGGCCAGCTTCACAGCTGGCAAAATGAGTTTTCGACTGATCTGTCCTACGGATCCGGAGCCTCCTGGAACTACTGCCTTCCGCAGCCATATCATCAAAAAAGCGGCCAACGCCGCTTTCATACTTAAAGCAGTCAGATTCTGACAAAAGTAGTTGTGAACAGTAGAGGTGGGCTTACCCTCGACATCTAAAGAGGGAACAGATACCCCTGCTTCAGCCATCAGATCTTCTATCTCGTTTGTAGTATATGACCTGTGCGTAGTGAAATAAACTGTCCCCGGCCTCGACGGAAGCTTTGTGAAGATATAATCCACCCAAGCTTTGATATATGGCTAAGCCTTCATCCCGCCCTGGCGCATGCATACTTAACGGTGGCAAAGTAATTTTTATACACAGCCATCATTTCGTGATATTTGTTCTCCAATACTAGAAACTCTTTCTTATAAGGGGTATATTCTTCATATAGCTCATCACCTCACGGCAGCTTCAAGATGGCGCGTATCTCATGAAGGGCCAACCCTATCTCTCTACGCAAAGTGAAAAAAGTCTCGGTATTTTGGTTATAGAGTTCCAACAAGGCTATAAAAAAAGACTGATTGAGCTCTATACCATGCTCAGTAGCCCTAATAGCACGATGCAATCCCGTACCTTGTAAACCCCCCTTGAACATACCCAATACCCATTGGGTCAGTTTGCGCCATTCTGATCTAGGATAAATCCAACCTTCGACCCACAAGACCTTCTTCGGGTATGTACATCCCGTGGCTAGAATCCTATTGGCAAAGAGAGAGGCTCGGAATGGATGCACCTCCGTGGTAAAGTCGCTGAGCAGATGACCGGAGAGTACCACACTCAGCATATACGATGGACCATCGTGTGTACTCTTGAATGTATCCCTCCTAGTAGAGTATCCGTCCACCCGGATATTGCCAGTCATTAAGCCCTCTTGCTTTGGGATCAGATCCCATTTCATGAGACGCTTCTCAGCAAAGCAAAAGAAAATCGACAGCAGGAGGTGCCGGTTGACCAACAAAATGTATGAAAGAAGACTGTCATTTTCGAAGTACCAGTTTTCATTTTTCTCCAGGAGCTCGGTCTCTTCCAGAACCAGCTGGTCGCCAAATAAAAACAAAGGTTTCAGCATCTTGACGGCATCAGAAGGAAAGACAACTTCCCTCGATCTATCATACGACAAAAATATATAGATTGTTGATCCCGTATCATTGCCAGCCGCCCTTTCGGTTGACCTTGAGCGATTAACTGCTTGGCAGGATTAATGAGAACCTCGTCAACGTTTACGCCTAAGGCACAGACCGTCGAGTCAAAAAGGATATCCCCAAAGAGAGGCGTGGACACAGGAACTGAGCAGGAACTAAGTGTCAGAAAAATATAAAGTATCTTCTGCAAAAATACGAAGACACTTTGTCATAGTAAGAAAGCATCCGTGCAGTCACTGTATGAGCATCCACGCAGGCACTAACAAAGTTGTAGCGCATGTCAGCCAACAAGTATCCGCGCATGTATGTTGTAAGTTGAACAACACGTAGAAACTGACTGCGCATTTACAGAAACCTCAGCACATTGGGCATCGGTTGATAAAGCTTTAGCACATCCTCGGAACGTCACTCCGAGGAATGGTGCCCATGCGCATCAGTGGAAAAGGCTTCAGCATAAATACGAGACCATGCTCCTAAGAGTCAACGCTCATATGCATCAGCAAACCAGGTGTAGATGATAATCGGACACCTACTTGCAATAGGTGGTCGCACGTCTTTGTGCACTCCGACTCCTACAATCAGAGCTTGCTCGACGACGACGGCTTCGGAGACTAACTGCTTCCTTTTAGCCTATTGAGTGCTCGTCGTGGCCTCTCCGGCTTGCCTCGCCGTCGACGCTCTAGCCTATCTCGCACTCATCATACCTCCCCCAGCCGGTCTAGAGATAGTCGCTGCCCCTCTGGCCTTCTTTGAGCTCGCCGTAGGAGCTTTCGGGGTTCTTGATTTCTTGGGAACCATGGCGGAAAAGCTAGAGTTTGAAGGAAAAAGAATGCTCTGACGAAAAGCTTATGTTAGGAGGAAAAAGAGAGAAAGTTTTTTCCTCTCCGAGCAACTCCCTACTTATAGGGTATGGCCACGTAAGCAGAGGAAGATAAAACTCTTCGTATTCAAAGAGACTCTTTGAACGACGTAGAAATTAAAGTTGAGATCATGATGAACGTTTACTAAAAATGAGAAGTTATCATCAACTTTTAATGAAACGATAGCTCAAGGCATTTAATGTTGAAGACCAAGCGTAACGACAGCCTGTCAGCAAGTGTGCTGTGCATTTGTTTACAAAGGACACGTGTCATGCTTCTGTTCAAAGTATTCCGAGCTTGATTCAAGTTTGAAATAATTTAAAGGGGGTCTTGTAGAAGCATGATAAATAAAATACAGCAAGCACAGAAGCGCAGGTGATAAAAGTCGTTACACATGACTTCACGAAAGCGCAGTTTCTCAAAAGTGCAGACAGTAACGAAGTCACAGTAGGAATACAAAGATGGTGTATAAAAGGTTCTTTATTAAAATTATGTCTACAAAGGTCTATTACATATTCTTCATGATTACATATAAAGACTAGAATACATGCAAAGTGCGCAGCCCCCCCAAATGTGCAGTAGTGTCAGAGCGAATCACTTCCTCGTCAGAGCAAGCCACTTCCTAGACAAGCACGGAGGAACTCCAAAATGGCTAATGAAGTAGCCATTGGCCCGAGCAAGAATACAGCTCCTGCTCGCCATACTACTGCGGCTCTTGAGCAGGGCAGAGCACAACTTGTGGCTCTTTGGGTTGGTAATAAATCCAAACCCGGAAGCTTGGATCTTGAAGACCTCCAAGATGTTGTACAAGTTCAAACTCCTTATGCCAAATGCTTAAGTGCATCTTGAAATCCAGTAGATGGTCTGCTACAAGAATAGCTTCTTTGAACGAAGAGAGCCAAAACCAACAGTCAACTTGTACAAGGCCAACGGCCGTTCGAAGCTAAGCATGATCGAACATGACGATGGGAATGCTAAGAGACAGTGGACGTGGCTCCTCAGAAAAAATCTTCCCTTTATAGGCTGAATATTATCCAACCACAAAGGCCACGTGTCAATCAGTTAAAGAACCCCGAATTAATGAGATGAACCTAGGACTCAGCACAATGAATCTCATTTAATAGGTTTATTTGACTGAATCCTAGGCCACAAACTTCTTAAATTTCCCAAAAGACGACGATAATTAAAGAAGAGAATGTTGACTCACCCATTAATTGTTCTACAGACAATGACTTCGTAAAAAAACTAGCTCCTTCGACTCAGAAGTGCAGACATTTCCTTCAACTCAGAAAAGCAGCCCCTTCGGTTCAACCCAAAAGTGCATCCCATCCAATAGGCTCCTTCAGGAGACTCCATCGTCTTCAAAAACACAGTCTCCTCGTCACACAAAAGTGCAGTGACTCTGTCGTCTTTGAAACACAGTCTCCTCGTCAACCCAGAAGGGTAGTCTATTTAATAGGCTCCTTCATAAGACTCCATCGTCTTCGAAATACATTCTCCTCGTCGCCCAAAAGTGCAATGACTCTGTCGTCTTCAAAACATAGTTTCCTCATCACACGAAAGTACAGTGACATCGAAGCGTTACTAGAAGTGCAGCTCGTATAGATGTGCGGTCCAATAAATGAGCAAGTGATAAGAACAGAATTTGGTTCCAACCAGTTTGTTTGAACCACCGCTCTTAAGACAAGAACGAAGTTTAGATCTTGTCGATAAGAGCAATAGCGAATAGGTTTATTTACACCATCGCTTCAAAGATAAGAACTAAATTTGGTTCTGTTGATAAGGGCAATATCCAATCAGTTTGTTTAAACCACTGCCCCAAAGATAGAGACAAAATTTGATTCTTTGATAGGAGTCGAACTCACTCGGCTTCATCCAAACAAAAAGCTTCGAGCAATACAGGCACGCCATGTGTCATTTATTTGGTTATGTTGATAGCCACCCGAGATTTTAATAGAAAGGAATCTCAACGTCCGCCACGTGTCAGCTCAGCAGCAGCCCCCACCGTGCAAAGATAGCAGATTCTGTCACATCTCAATGCGCAGCGCTCCTGCGTGTCCAACAAACCTCAAGCACATCGTATATGTACAAAGCCTGTAAACAGAAGGAGTTTTTCCTTCGATCAAAAAGTCTTCGTCAAGGTCGGCAATTTCTTGATTGGCAACCCAGAGTTCCATTCACAAGCCCCAGAAAGCCAGAGCAAGTTTAACTCATCGTTAGATCATCAACGGAGTAAAAGAGCTGCGCTCGATCTCCATCGTCACACTTTTCCAGAAATTCTTGTACTTAGATCTCATATTTAGGAATCGATTGTACTTTTTACATGTTTGAATACAAAAGTTTGTTCAACTCTTTGTCATGGCAAACAACGAGTATTGGCAAGCTATGCTAATATGTCAAAGTTATAGTACTTGATCGGCCCTACCGTTAAGTCTTTTCTCAGAGATTTGTCAAAGCGAGCCTCCTTCTACTTCTGCTTATATGTTACAGGAAGTTGAGATGGACCCGCTTCCAAAGTATCAGGTGCGGTGGTAGCAGTAGGCAGAGGTACCTCTTCTTATAGAGCCTGGTTGTTCTCTCGCTGGTAAGCCGAGCAGGTGGTAACATAGGTGTTGTCGGTCGAGGCAGAAACTGTACGACATGACTTAGATTTGTTCCTCTTAACAGAGTACGTTATGGGCAGCATCATGTCTCGGGTGAGATCAGGATGGACCCATATAACTTCGCCTCGCGACGGCGTAAATAGGATGAGGCGCTGAGCATTCTCACGAGCCGGTGGAAGGTTGACCACTTCCATCGTCATCTTAGGGATGGGGATGACACCGTCTTAGGCTTTCGTCTTCGAAAAGCTACCGAATTAAAGGGTCGCCATGTTGGCGGTCACTGCCTTGTCCTCTTAGTCAAGCGAGAGGACCTTGGCATCAATGAGCCTTTGAATCTGCTTTTCCAATACATAGTAGTCACGTGTTAAGTGGTAGACGTACTGGTGGTAATAACAGTACTTGGGATTGGCCACTTTTCTTACTTCGTTAGGACGCTTAGGAGGTGGGAGTTGTAGTTTCTTACCCTTTATCTGTATATTGAAGAGCTCCAACACATCTTCATCGTTGAAGGAATATTTTTCCTTTGGTTTCGGTACTTCTGTCGGCTTCTGGTTCACGGAAGCCGAACCCTTGGAAATGTTGAAAGTCAGGGCTTGTTTCCCCTTCCCCTCTTTATTAGTATTGGCAGGGTTATTGCTAGACGAGCATTTCCCTTTGTCTTCGAGTGTAGGAAAACTCCCAGCAAGTGTGCATCCCGGGCTTTTCTTTCGGCACTGTCTGCACCGGTAATGAAAGGCGTCCATTCTGTACGTGGAGCACTGTGCCAGAGCTTGATTGCGGAAAGCATATTCTTACGGCATGAATCCATAAGCACAGGCTCGGACACTCCAGGTGGAAGCTTGGGGCCGCTTGGTGGAAGCGCTCGATGTAAGCACGCACATGCTCCTTTTCTTTCTGGACAATGTCCATGAGAGAGGACATCGTCATGTCCATTCTGTAACACCCAGTTTTCTAAATGAGGTTAATTTTGAACTTTTGTAAAAGTTTATTATTTAATAATAGGATTTATGATTTATGGGGATTTTTAATTAATTTAATACTATTTAAATTTGGTGAATTATAATTTTGATGTGTTAGCTAGTGAACCCAAGAACTGTTGAGCCTAGAGACTAACCATGACCATGGGACCTAACCATGTGATTAGAATGACTATTTATAACTTTTTAGGCTAAGGGTATTTTGGTTATTTTGTGACTTTTGAATTATTTAGGATTTTGATTAATTGGTGAATTTTAGATTATTTTAATAATATTTAAATTGATGTATTATGATTTTGGTTATTTTTCATATTTTAATATTGTGGAAAAATTTTATATTTTTAATATTGTTTTTATTGGATTTGTTTAGTCGGGTTTGAGTTTCGTCTCGTTCCGACTTGTATTGTGACCCGGGTAGCTTAAACACTAGATGGGACCCAATATTAAGTTAAGCATGGCCCACAAAAGCCAATATTTAAGTTATTTAGTTAGACTAATTTTTATCATGTTAGAATGGTTAAGTTAGAGACTCAAAACTAGATCCTTTTGACCCTAAACTTGAACCTAGTCTAGACTTAACCATATGAGATTAGAGAGGGAAAATTAGGACATTTCCCATTTGCCCTAATGGATTCTTTATGGCAGCCACCTTTAGGGGAGAATGATTCATTTTATTTATTACAATCTTGCCTCTTTTATTTTTCTTTTGTTCTTCCCTAATTTTAGAGAGCCTTCCCTTTGATTTGATCTCCAAATCAAATCATTCCTTCACCAAATCTTCCCTCAATCATTACCATTCTCCAAGGGAAGGGTGCTACGAAGGATTGGAAAAGAAGGCATGGAGGAGTGTCCACTTTGAAGGATCTTCATACCGAAGCCGTGTCCTAAAGGATTCATTAGGATTCTACTCCCAATAGGTAAAACCCATCCTCTAAATCGATTTCCTTTGCAAATAAATTAGTTTTGAATTCGTATGATCCATCCTCATGCATGTGTCCCCTTTAGATTCAAATTTGAGACCATTTGGAGCTCTCTTGAGGATTTTAGATATGTGTCTTGTGTCCTACTTGATAGATCCCAAATTAGGACACCCCATGTGTATGTATGTATGATAATAGTTTAAATAGATATTTAAATTCAGTTTTAGAATGGTCAGAGAGTGGATTGATCTTAGCTAGGATGGTTAGAATGAGTTTTATTTGGATACCTATGTTGGTATCCAAGTTTCTTGGCCTACATGTATTTCTTTTGTCCAAAATAACTCAAATTCGTCATAATATTTATCCACGTTTTTATTGACCAAAGCAACTTAGAAATGTCATAACTTTTAGCTTAGAACTCCGTTTAATCTCCCTTTTTTCTAAAAGAACCGTATCAAAGTTAGCTTTCCAAATATATATTTTAATAAGCCAAAATTATTCTGAAACTTTTTGTAAAATTATTTGACTGTCAGCTGTCCGAAAGACAAACGCGTTTCGGTGTTTTCGTGATTCTCCGAACTTTCGGACACGAAAATGCGATCCGTTTGAAGTTTCGGAAAGCTAACATGAAGGGCTACGACATACTTTAATCATAGAATTTAGTGAAGGCCCAATTGTTATAATATTGATTTTAAGTAGAAGAATGACTATACGACATAGGCATTTTGTGTAACATATGAGCCTATGTAGTATGGATATTAAATGAATGTAGAGTATGTAATACATGGTATGTTAGATGAATGAAATGATATATATATTATATGTATTCTCTTTACATTAATGTATATATATATGGTTGAATGCAAGCATGTAGGAATACAATCAATGTAATGTATGTAAGCAATGCATAAATGCATGAATGAAAGAATGATATGCAATATATGCATGAAAGTATATAATGAATGCTAGATATGAATGCAAGGTATACATGTAATGATAGATATGAATGCATAATGTATACATAATGTAATGCAGTATATAATGATAGCATGTATGGTAATGTAGAATATATGATGCAAGCATGTATATGTCCACTGCTTTCTCTTTTCCTTACATTTTTTCTTCCCTTTCCTTTCCATTTCAGTTTTCCCCCCCTTTTTTCTCTCTTCTATTTTTATATATTGTATACAATGTATATAATGTATAGATGCATATAAGTATGTAATATGCATGAATGACATGTATGTAAAAAAAATAAGTATATGTATACAACTTAATGATATGTGAATGGATATAATGCATGAACTGAAGTATGCATGTATATGAGATATGAATGAATGATATATATATATATATTATATATATATATATATATATATATATATGTGTGTGTGTGTGTGTGTGTGTATGTGTTAAGGTAATGTAATGTATGTATTCACATATATTTTGAGTTAAATATATGAGTTTGTATGCATATTATATTATATGTATGCATGTATACAGGAATGAATCTATAATATAAAGCACAGCGAATTTTTGGTCCGACCCATGTGCTTTGGTTCAACGATGATGAAAGGACTAAATTATCCCTCTCTCTATAAGAGAGGAGGACGTCTCTATAAGAGAGGAGGAGGTCCCATGTTGGGTGCGGAGCAACCGGTTGTTCCAACGGCACCCCCGCCTCCAGTTCCTCTTGCACCCCCCTCCCTCTGCCGCACCTTCGCTCCATCCTTGCTCACACCGTCGTCACCGGCCTCTTCCGCAACCCCTTCGTCGCAAGCAGCCTCCTCCACCGCGCCGTCGACCCTTCCTTCGCTAACTCCCACTTTTCCTCCACGACCAACCCCAACCCCTTCTCCTTCAACACCGCCATCTCCATCTCCGCCGACCCACTATTCATCTACTCCCAAATGCTCCGCCGTCGCGTCCTTCCCGACTCCCACACCTTCTCTTCCTTGCTCAACACCACCACCGCTGTCGCCGCCACCAGGTTGCTCCATGCATACGCCCTCCTCCTCGAATTCCGGCCCGACCCCTTCGTGCAGACCATCCTGCTCACCACCTACTCCCGACGCAGCTCCGCCGACTACGCCCTGCTGGTGTTCGATGGAATGCCATACAGGGACGTCGTCTCCTGGACCGCCGTCGTCTCGGGCCTCGCCGCCCACCTAACTCTAACAAATCTTCCCATTCCCAACTAGGTTGAGGAGCTCGTCATTCCGACAATCCACTTGAAGTACTCAAACATTTCCCTTGGTAGAACCTTGGTAAGCATACCGCTCCATTTTTATTTGTGTATACCTTCTCAAACGTCGTATCCTTCATCTCAAACACATATCGTATCCAATAATACTGAGTCTTAATATGTTTAGAACGACTATGAAACGTCAGGTTCTTTCCAAGGTAAATTATACTCTGGCTATTGTAAAGCAAAATGTACTGCTCTTGGTTTAGCCTCATTTCCTGTAAAAGCTTCTTCATCCACAGCAACTTGACGATCGATGAAAAGATCTCATCAAAATCATATCCTTCCACTGACCGTAGCCTTCAACTACCAGCCTCGTTTTGTATCGAGGGCAAATAATATCATCCGTCTGCTTCACTCTGAACACTCATCGATTCTTAAAAGCCTTATAGCCCTTAGGCAAACGTACCAACTCATAAGTGGAGTCTTCCTGTAAGAAACTTAACTCTTCATGCATGGCCTACATCTACTCAAACTTTGTTCATCTTCCATCTCCTCTACAAAACGTCCGGACTCTTCTCCGTCTGTCATTAGCACATACTCATCTGACGAGTACCTCGTAGATGGTCGACTAACTCTTCTGCTCCTCCTCAATGGAACCTCCGGTGCTAGCTATATACTAATAGCCTCATTTCCTTCAGGATCTGCCTCCTCAGCATGCTCATCCTCCTGAGGTTATCCTAACCATCATCAGCAGGCTGATGATCAAGGTTGGGATCAACTCCATATACTGGCTCCTCCGTAATTGGACCTTTGCAGTGTCCTCTAGAAATGGCTTGAAGCGAAATGACTCTAACTTAGGCAATTTCTCAGCTTCAGAAGGCATTTCGGCATCCCGAGTGTTGGTCATGGTCTGATCTTCGATGAACATGTCTATGCTTCTGTAGAGCTTTTTTTGCTGGATTGTAAGAGTCTATATCCAAACTCATCCTGACTATAGCCAACAAAGACACACTACCTCGTCTTCGGCTCAAGTTTGGATCTCTCCTCTTTTGGTACATGTACGAAGGCCTTACAACCAAACACTCAAAGGCTTTTCAGGAAGTAGCAGCAGAAGCTGCTTTTGAAAAAAACCTAAAAGAGGGAAAAGTTGTTAAACTAGTAGAACTACTCAAATTACAAAAGCAAGCATGGTTAAACTTTACATTGGGTTCGAGTATAAGCTCTGAAAAACTACCATACTTTTGATGTGCCTAAGATGATTAAAGAGGAAAAACTTATTGAACTACTAGAGCTATTCGAATAGCAAAAGGGAGCATAGATGTTGAATAAATCGATTCCTCCAATTTCTGTGTCAGCTTAAGATCTAAAGCTTAGGCACTCAGTAGAGTTAAGGCAAGTCATGTTGTAGGTCTTTAGAAGCATTGTGTGTTTCTTATCAGAATACATGGCATGCGACCATAGGAACTCGCATTTCTTCTTGATAGTATTAATGTATGTATCAAGATATGGATTGCCAATCTTGGATAAGGATTTAGACAGCTAACCCAAAACCTTGGATAAAGGCTTTATTTTTTTGAAAAATTATGGTATAAATACAGAATTCAAAGGGAATATACAAGGAGCTATGAATGTTTTTGTATATAAAATCATTTTATTTTTACTTATGTTATGTAATAACCACATAAACCAACATGACTGGATAGACATGTGCCATGGGCGCACACGTAAAGCCATGTGATTGCATTTATATGTGCAAATTGCAAATACATGTGTGCATACATGAGATGTAACCACGTGATTGCATATGCACGTGTGCAACTTTTTGTCATTCTCTCAGATGCCAAATAGCAGTTCACCAGGAGTGCGATGGAGCAAGGAAAGTTCAAGATTTCACGTCATGGGTTTGCATAGCCTGTGAAACATCCCAACACAAACGGGAATGTTGTCTCTGTCCCGTAAAAGGTGTCTGTCTATGATTCTTGAAAGATCATTTTGTTTCTACAAAATGCATCTCTACTATTTATATATACATGATTTTGTTGAAACCGATCTTATATTTAAATGTTAAGATGGATGAGTAGTTACACACCAAAAAATTGGATAAGAAATGAGGTATTCATGGTAAGTCGGAGGTAGTGCCAATTGAGGATAACATGAGACAATACCTTCTTAGGTAGTTTGTATAGACCAATAGGTACACCAGTTAGATGGAGAGATAAGATATTATTAGAAGAGCTATTAGAACCATAGTTTGCAGTATCGGTGGTTACTCCAAACAGTTGAAATTGTCGAAACTACTTAAAAACAACCGGTTCAAAACCACCGAAGCCCCCTAAAATAGCTCCAAAACTGCTAATTAAGAAGGGTCCGATAGCGATAACGATTCCAATACTAATATTGCGAACCATGTCTGGAAATAGGGGTAGACCTAAAAAAATACAGGTTGAGGCTGTAAAGAAAAATATGGTATTTTAAATGTTCAAAGGACATGTCCTTAATAGAGCTTAATGGAAAAAGGATTCATTTACGGACATACCTAACCCAAAAATTTGGGATAAAAGGATTGTTGTTTTTGTAAATTTTCAAGCTTTCAAACTCACCTTGAAGTGATGTGCAGTAGGAAGCAATTGGTTCTTGCACACGGAATCATAAACTGGACAGTCTAGTAAGAGTGCTCTTATCTACAAGCTAACATACATACGTCCTAAATCCTGATGTCTTTTGCTGATAACTATCATGTGCAACACAACAACAATAAAGCTTTATCCCAAATTTCTGGGGTCGGCTGTTTGAATCCTTTTCTTCTGTTCGGCTTTGTTAAGGTCCTTGTCTTCTGTAATTATCTTGTACAATATGCTTAAATATTGTCTCATTTGGCTAATACCTAATAGACTTCATTTTGTTGTCAAGTTAACAAGTTTCCTATGTTTAGTTTGTTTTAATATGGTAAATTTAAACTTTGACAAATTTTAAATGATTTTAGGTGGTGCTCTGAAGGCAACATATATAGATAATATATGGGTTCATGTCACATGCCTGGTTTCAACTAGAAGTCTCTTTCAAAAATGATGAATAATAGAGCCTGCTATTGGCATATTGAGTATTCCGTACCCCAGTCCTTTGCAAAGGTTAATAATATATAGCTAATGCCTGATGTTATGATAGAATTTATTACATAAAACTGATTGTTCAGTGGTAATGTTTGGCTTTCAACTTTATAAAACATCAAACAGGTTAAAATTACCTGTTGATTATTCTATGTCCCTTCAGATGTGTGTTATACGCAACCAGATGCATGGTTCCTGCACAATGTGCAACAGATATTCTACCTATTATCATGCGATGTGTACATCCAGAGCAGGATTTCTGATGGAGGTATATTACTAACCTTGATGATATTTATGTTGACAGAATATTGTTCTCATGATTACAATTCATACCTCCATTTGTAGATTCTTTTATGTTCTTGAAGAAGTCTAGACATGCATTTTATCTTGTCTTTCTATCAATTATAGGACAACAAGAACTATCAATATTGTGCAGTATCTCACACTTAAATATAGCACACATTACTAATAGAGTCGTATTATATAGCTCAAAATGACACATCAATATCATATTTAGACATTTCTGGATTGCCATGCAAATAGTAATTCATGCTCTTGAGGGTGATGCACACTTTTGAAATCTCTAGAGATGTTAGCTTGTTTAAGTTTCTTGTGTTGTGTGTATATATAGTATTGGTACTCGCTTGAGAAGAACAAGATGACTAATTAGTATTTATAGATATTGTCCCCGCTGACCTCCTTGCTTTATGCTGCTACCTTTGATCCCTCTCTTAGAAAAAGAAAGTTATATTTAAGTAAAACTACAAATTTCTTGAGGTTAACTTTATCTTATTAGCTTAAATATAATCCCTGGAGGTACTCCAGGCAGTTATCTGTTAAAAAAATCTACTTTTAGGTTTTGTTTGCACTGACCCAATAAAAAATTATACTTTTATGGTACTTATTACTAGACAGGTCAGTTTCAGAACAAGTGCAATTCGTTTTTATACTTAAAGACTGTATGACTTGTTGCACATGAAAAGTTTGTGGAATATATTTAAGATTTAAATGAGACCAATGGATTTGATGGTTTGAACTTTTTGTAGGGCTCCAAACCAAGACACTATTCTGATTATGCAAACATCTGAAGGAGTTTTTTCCACCAAAACTTTGCTCCAAAATAATGATAAGCAGACTGGTCCAAGGCTAATATGGAAGGAAATCCTTCTACAATCAGTTTTGTCTGCTTTGGCCCCTTTGTGTCCTGATTCTCTGTCTGATTAAAGGTGCCTAGTTTACAAAAAGACTGAGAACAAGGTAACACTTACTACCTTTAGACAAAACCAGTACATTTCATTAAGCAATAACACAAATGATCTGCTGCTGGCATCCAAAATGTATGAATTTAGATGTTTAGTCTTGCTTGTCTGATCAATGTTTCAGAGCAGGTTCTTCTGGATAAATGAACTTAAGAAAACAACAATGCAATGAGAAACCATTATCTCAAACTGTGGGAAGTGATTAAGGATTATTGTTTGTTGTTGTTGTAGGCTTATTTACCTAGAATGAATTATTGACGAGGCAAACATGGACAATCATATATGTTTGTAGCCTTTGGATAAAGGCTTTCTTGTTGTTATTTTTATAATTTTTTATGTCATTGATTGGTAGGGTGGCCGCTGGCCCTGATTATCAAATTACTTGATATGGTATATGTCTATGACAGTATTGTGTGCAGGTTGTGTGATATGCAGGGAGATGCTGTGTATGTGGTTAGGGTCATTGGTACATATGTGTTATGTGTTCATAGCATATATGGGGATATATATGTTTGAGTGAGAGTGTATCATGTGTGTATGTGTAGTGGTGCAGTCATGAGCACATGCTTGTGTGTGTGTGTGTATGTGTTGTCGAAGGGGGAATTTGGGTTATGTAGGTAGCTCAGTTGCAGTAGCAGGGAATGTAAGGAACCTGCAGGTTAATAGTAGCAGTTAGACAAAAAGTAGAAATATGCAGGGCAGTAGACTAGGTAGTCAATTCTGCAAGACGGTAGAGAATGAGGCTACGTGCAGGTAATGCAAGGGTTTTCTACAAAGTAATGGGGAGGGAAGTTCTTGTACAGTGCAACGTTAGGCAGCGGGAAGTATTGACTGCAGTTGTGCAGTGCAAATAGCTGCAAAGAGCATAAGCAAATGCAGGACAACAACTTGGTATAAGCAATGCAGCAAATAGGCAGTTTTGTGTATGTGTGTGCTAGTGAAGGGTAGGGTTAGATAGCAGTGTCAAAGGTGCAGGGAAATTAGAAGACTATATGATCCTTCTAAGTGAATCCTAGATGATTATGCAATAGGAGTATATCATAGTATCTCAATGTGTTAGTGCTAGATTTAGAGTATGGTATGGTTAGGATACAAGTGAGTATCCTAGATAGGTATTGGATAGGGTGTCTATATGTCTACATATGGATACTAATAAGCATCAGTTAGGATATGGGTGATATCATATATGGATTCATATCTAGCAATATGGGTTCATAGGGTATTCATATAGATTGCATAGGTAAACCAAGTTATTCGTATAGATACCTAGTATCATAGGATATATTTATAGGTATAGGGCTATAGTACCATATAGATACAAGCAATGGGATATCAAGGGAAAATTATGAGTTTATCATTGGGTATGTACCAAGGTCAAGGGTAGATACCTTAAGTATATGTTGGCCCATTGGTCATGGTCAAACCTGATTTTAATAATTGATCAAACTCTGTCTCGATATACGGAACAACTCAGATGTTTACTCAAGACGTTTTGGACACTGATCAAGATTGGATATCTACTCACTTCAGGACCGAAGCTATGTTTGCCACTCGAGACTGTATTTCTTTATGCAATATAATTTTTTACTTTTATTTCGTCTAGGAATACATTGTACACCAAGTCGTACTGGCAAATAGGTTGTCCAAGATCGTTTTCCAAAATGACCTATGTTTAGAAAAATATCTCTTATTTACAAAAGCTTCTGAAGGATTTCAAAAAATCCAAAAATATTTCTTAAAATATTCCTGACCAACCCTGACAGAACTCGGCCAGAGTTCGGCCAGAGTTCGGCCATAGTGAACGTTATGTGAACGTTGGATTTTTGAACTTGGTCTCCCTTCAGTTGCGGATTGTTACATAGAGTTTTGTCTGAATTTTGTCCGAATTCTGCCAGAGTTCTGTCTTTGGAAAAACTATAAATAGAGAGAAATTCTGATCATTTCAAATTACCAATTCACTTTCATCTATTCTCTTCTAAAACTTACGTTTCTTCCAAAGAGTTTTCTAAAAAGCTTTTATTTTCAAATCTCAAGCTAGCTACAATTCTCTAGTCAATTTGCCAGTACGTGCGGTCTAGAAGATTTCAGAGAAATTGTAATTATAGGCTTGATTGAAGAAAGACTCTTCAAAACTGAAGTTGGTCGAGTTCTTCGTATCAAAGCTCGCGTTTGTAGAAGTTGCAAGGACTTCGTATGAAAACTTGCAGAATTTTCCAATAGTAGATTCAACTGGAAGCTAGAGTTGTTTCGACTGGACTAGTCCTCTCAAGAGGAAAACCAGTATAAATTGTTGTGTTTGTGTTTGCCTTCCGTTCTCTTTTCTTTACCGTTATTACTTTGTGATTATTGATATTATTTCTGTGATCTAACTGCTAACAAATTTTTAATTAGCAATATTTCGCTGTCTACTCTATTCACCCACCTCTAGAGTATTCTGCTTTACGACTTCGTTCCTACAATTGGTGTCAGAGCAGGTTATACAAGTAAAGCAAGGTAAAACTGTAGTTATATTTAATTATTTTATAGATCACAACATACACATGGCAACTATGAAATTCACAAGTGAAGGCCAAGCCACAAATAGACCTCCACGGTTTGACGGCACAAACTACACTTATTGGAAAACACGGATGAGTTTCTTCTTAAAATCTCTTGATTTTGACTTATGGTCTATAGTTATTGATGGCTACAAAAAGCCTCCTCGTATTACTATTGAGGGAGTTTTAGTTGATAAACCCCATGATAAATATACTGAAGATGAAAAGCAAAAGGCCAGTCTTGACGCACGTGCTATTAACGCTAAATTTTGTGCTTTAGACAGAACTGAGTTTAACAGGGTGTCGACTTGTACAACATCAAATGAAGTATGAAAACTTCTCGAAGTAACCCACAAAGGAACAACCCAAGTCAAGGAGTCAAAGATCAGTAAACTTACTCAAGAGTACGACGCATTCAAGATGAAGCCAAATGAATCCGTCACTCAGATGTTTACGAGAGTCTTGGATATTGTAAATCCTTTGTCTTCATTAGGCAAGAAATACAGTAACCATGAGAAGATTTGTAAACTTCTACGAGCTCTCACGAAGAACTGGATTCCAAAGGCTACAACAATCATTGAAGAAAATGACCTCTCAACAATGTCTCTGGCAACACTCATGGATAAGCTACTCACTCACGAGTTGGAACTTCAAGACTTTGAAGATGCTACACCAAAGGAGAAGTCAGAGAAGTCGATCGCTCTCAAGGCTCAACATAGAAGAACTGTCAAAGATGATTATGACGACAGCGACTCTAACTCTGAAGATCAAGCTCTTCTGGTAAGAAAATTCAAGAAGTTCATGAGATTCAACAGAAGAACAAAAGACAGCAACAGCAACAACAACGAGGAAGATCCTATTTGCTACGGATGTAAGAAGAAAGGACATATGAAGAAAGATTGTCCAACAGCATCATCACCATCAACAAAAAAAATAGCAAATATGACAAAGGCTACCTGAAGAGACATCGAAGAAGTACGCCAATACAAGCATATGGCATGAGAGCGAAGCCATCGACTCAGAAGACGAACAATCGAATGACGCTGCAAATGTATGCTTGATGGCTTGCGATCAGGTAACCACTAATCCTCTGTTTGATCCTTATGATGATTTTACCTTTGAGCAACTAGGAAAGGCTTTCAGTGACCTGTTAATTGACTACAGGAAACTGCATAGTAAATATGAAACCTCTAAGAAGGTACTTAAAGAGTACAAAGGTGAGATAGGAAGACTTACCGACCAACTAGCTGATGTTAGAAATAATGATTCTTCTATTGAGTCTGGTGAGCTTTCTTCTATTAAGCTGTTGTTACACGAGACTATCAAGTTATCCGAAGAAAAAGACCAAACTATCATCCAGCTAAAGGAAAACCTATCTAAGGAGAGAAAGAATCTCCAGTGTGCACAAGTCAGAATGGAAACACTTACATCTGACTATACTAGATTATATGACACATCCAAAAAGTTGGAAATTAGTTTAGGAAAATGGCCTGAAGTTGCTGCTTTCTATTCTAACATGTGTCAATTACCGAATCATCGGAAAACACCCAAACCAAACACGGTCAGACCAAACCATACCAAACCAATGTCCAAGAAGACTAATAGGCATGCATTTTTCTATACTAGAAAACCAAAACCTACCAATCATGCATCTCATACTACTTTCAACACTCAACATGCAAAATACCATTATTGTGGCCTCATTGGTCATATATCCTCTGCATGTAGAATCAGAAAGTTAGTAGATTTAAATGTTTATGCATGGATACAAAGACTAACATGTCAGGAACCTACAAGAAATGGGTACCAAGAGTTTCATCTGCAAACTGTTTTATAGGTGGAACGTCCTTCACATGCTAGAAGCAAATGGATCATCGACAGCAGTTGCTCATGGCACATGACCAGTGATGCATCATTATTCACAACACTGTCGAAGAAGAATAAAGAAGGATACGTCTCCTTTAGTAATAATTTAAGAGGGTACATAATCGGTATCGGTGACATTAGTAAAGCTCTCTATCCTGTGATTAAAGATGTTTGTCTAGTTACCGAGTTAAAACATAATTTGCTCAGCATAAGCCATTTAGCTGATCACGGTTATGGTATTAACTTCGTCAAAGACAAATGTACTATAGTTGATAGCTCAACTGGTAGTACTATCTTTGAAGGTATCAGAAAAGACAACATATATGTTTTCTATCTGTTAGAAGATGCTAACAAAGCAGGTAGATGCTTGATGGCCAAGAGCATTGAGAGTCAACTATGGCATATGAGACTCGGTCATGTAAACATGGACACAATTTCAAAACTATCCACAAAGAAGTTGGTACGCGGCTTACCGGACATATCTTTCAAGACGGATACGGTATGTAGCGAATGTGAAAAGAACAAAGCTACCCGATCCGTCTTTAAGTCTAAAAACGCAGTAAGTACTACTAGACCTCTACAATTGTTGCATATGGACTTATTTGGACCTAGTAGAATTGCTAGTCTAGGTGGTAAGTTATATGCATTTGTCATTGTAGATGATTTCTCTAGATATACATGGGTATATTTTCTTGCACGCAAGAACGATGCTTTGTCAGAATTCGTCACCTTTTGTAAGAAAGTACAGAATGAAAAAGGTTTCTTGATTTTTCTCATTCGTAGTGATCATGGTGGCGAATTTGAGAATGCAGAGTTCAAGCAATTCTATGACACATGGTTATTTCTATGAGTTTTCCTGCCCTAGGACTCAATAACAAAATGGAGTTGTGAAACGTAAGAACAGGACTCTATTTGAAATGGCTAGAGTAATGTTGAACCAGTTTAGTCTATCTAAATACTTTTGGGCTGAAGCTGTCAATACACCATGCTATATTCTCAACAGGGTTCTGATTCGACCTATATCGAAGAAGACTCCCTATGAGTTATAGTTTGATAGAACACCCACTGTTTAATATTTTAAGATATTTGGTTGTAAATGCTTTATTCTTAATACTAAAGACAACCTGAGTAAATTTGATGAAAAGGTCGATGAAGGTATCTTTTTAGGTTATGCGACAAAGAGCAAAGGGTACAGAGTCTTCAATAAGAGAACCATGATCATCGAAGAATAAATTAATGTCAAGTTTGATGAACTAAATCAACATTCAGACGATGACGATAATGAAGATGTGAGTACACCAAGCACAGCTACTGTAAAACCTTCCCACAAAGATGCAGAACCTTCACACCAAGCAACAGCAGAGTCTTCAAGCAAAGAAGTCGGAATCAACAATCCTGAGGATATGCCAAAAGAGATGAGATTCTTAGCAGATCATCCAAAGGACTGGGTAATTGTTGAGATTACCAAAGGTGTAAATACTTGTTCCTCTAATAAAGATATAGCTTCTTATGTTGCTTTTATTTCACAGCTTGAACCCAAAAATATTGAAGAAGCATGTAGTGATAATTTTTGATTAGATGCTATGTAAGAGGAATTAAACCAATTCGAACGAAATCAAGTTTGGGAACTTGTTCCCAAGTCCATTGATCATCCAGTCATTGGCACCCGTTGGGTATTCTGAAACAAACTAAACGAGAATGGTTTAGTGACTGGTAATAAGGCTCGACTCGTAGCTCAAGGATACAATCAAGAAGAAGGTATCGACTACGATGAGACTTATGTTCCAGTTGCGAGATTAGAATCCATTCGCATGTTATGTGCATTTGCATGTTTTCATAATTTTAAATTATTTCAAATGGATGTTAAAAGCGCATTTTTGAATAGTTTTATAAAAGAAGAAGTTTTTGTAGCTTAACCTCTACTGATTTCAAAAATTTTGATTATGTTTTCAAGTTGAAGAAAGCCTTATACGGTTTGAAACAAGCCCCTCGTGCTTGGTACGATCGTCTAAGCTCTTTTCTACTTGATAACGATTTTCCAAAGGGAAAGGTTGACACTACACTGTTTATAAAATCCTTGAATAACAATCTTCTTTTGATTCAAATCTATGTAGATATTATTTTTGGATCCACTGATGAATCTCTTTATCTCTTTGTCAAGAATTTTCAAAGTGTATGCAGAATGAGTTTGAGATGAGCATGATGGGAGAGCTGAAATTCTTTCTCGGACTACAAATCAAACAAACCAATAATGGGACGTTCATAAATCAAGCAAAGTACACAAAATATTTATTAAAGAAGTTCGACCTGGAAGCAGGCAAACCTCTTAGCACTCCAATGGCGACTTCAACCAAGCTTGATATTTATGAACAAGGCAAACCCGTCGACATACGTAAGTATCGAGGTATGATCGGTAGCTTACTGTACTTAACTGCTAGTCGACCAGACATTATGTTTAGTATTTGCTTGTGTGCATATTTTCAAGCCAATCCTAAGGAATCACATATGTGCGCAGTTAAGCGTATTTTCCGATACCTTAAGGGCACTTCTTCTGTCAGCTTATGGTATCCTAAAAGCACGTCATTTGACCTAACCGATTATTCTGATGCTGATTTTGCCGAATGTAAAGTGGATAGAAAAAGTACCAGCGGCACATGTTATTTTTTAGGAAAAGTTCTAGTCTCTTGGTCTAGCAAGAAGCAAAATTCTGTCGCATTATCAACAACCAAGGCTGAGTATATCGCCGCAAGACGTTGTTGTGCACAAATTTTGTGGATGAAGCAAACTTTAGAAGACTTTGGATTGCATTTCACACACATACCATTTTCTGTGATAACACTAGTTCTATTAACTTGACTAAGAATCCAGTATGTCACTCTCGTACTAAGCATATCGAGATTCGATATCATTTTTTTTAGAGATCATCAACAAATGGAAATATAGACCTTGTATACATAGACACATAGAATCAATTGACTGACATTTTCACAAAACCTCTAACGGAAGATCGTTTCATTTATTTACGTCGAAAATTAGAAATTTTAGATATCAATAATATTAATTAATTTTGTTTTATTAATTAATTTATTCAATACTCAATAATTGTTTTCGAGACAAGCCTACAAAGAGTCTGTCTGTCACCACGATTACGGTCGAAGCGAAGTGGTACTTAATTGTTCTCCGGTGAACTCCCGTTAGCTGGGACAGTACTCCTACAGCTAATCTGAAACAGGCGCTGAGTAACGAAAGTTAATTTATAAAATAATATTAATTATATTATTTGAAGTTTAAAATTACTAAACTTTGAATTAAATATTTGAAATGAGTTGATGAAAAGATGTGGCCTACAAATTTTTTTAAAAAAACCCAGGAGAACCCTGGCGAATTCGGCCCGTATTCGGTCTGAATTCGGCCAGAGTTCTGTTGGTGCTGTAAGTTTTTAAGTCAGAACCCGAGGCCTTCTCCTCTTCATCTCTTCTAAATTATTTCATCACAGCAGCAGCAGTAGCCGAAGAACCTCCAAACCCTAGCTATTCTCCACTCCTTTTCTTCCAATCTATGTGGAGAGATCCATCCAAAATTTGCATTCGTGTGGAGAATTGCGTCCTGTACAACATACTTGATTCTCGGAAGGTATAACTTTTTCTTTCCTCCACTTTCAAATTCTTAGGGTTACCTAGTTTTGGGAAAGAATGCCTAAGGGATTCAATCCTTCTAAGAGGAAGAAGACTAATGCCAGTGAAGAGGCATCTTCTTCCGATCCGAACATGGATTCACTT
Organism: Iris pallida; assembly: GCA_029216955.1. Classification (NCBI taxonomy): domain Eukaryota; kingdom Viridiplantae; phylum Streptophyta; class Magnoliopsida; order Asparagales; family Iridaceae; genus Iris; species Iris pallida. Next base: position 4,622,527 of record JANAVB010007196.1, on the reverse strand, counting down.
TTTTCTCCGGTCCAATCGGGTGACAGCGTGTCGGATGAGTTTTACTTCAAAACTCATGACCAAGCTTTGCTATGGTATGACGACTTTGTTATGCGTATAATATGCACAGGCGCTCCGATCAAATGGACTGTATTTCCTGATCATCGTCCTTTGTTTGAGGCATTAGGGTTACACCGTCTCGTTACCCAACAATTCCCTATAGCTACTAATGCCCTTAGACTATTCTATTGTAACTTCATGTTAGACACTTTTATCGTAAGAACTCGTGTTGGCAGGATCGATATCGAGTTCGATGATGTATTGCTAGCAGAAATCCTTGGTATTCCAAACGAAGGTGCCCCGCTCGATGACATCATCGACTTCGACTTTCCCGAGGGCACGACTCTTGTTAGTTTCAAGAATGAGCTTTGTACGCCTGCACGTGCTCGTCTTGGAAAGTTCAAGGCCGATAACTTGAACTTGTTTAACTACGAGTTACATCGCATCATCTACTCCACTATTCTTATAAAATCTACTTCAAAAGATGATGTCACTGTACTAGAACTCTCTACCCTCTATCACGTTCTTAAGGGAATTCCTTTTTCTGCCCCTAAGACTATCATCCAGATGATGGAAAGATGTCGCAAAAGGGAATGTAATCTCTCTTATCCGATGCTTATCCCTCGCATCTTTCAGCGTTTTGATATCGACTTATCCACTTGCGCTCTGGACCCTGAGCCCAATTTTCTCAAGCTTTTTTGTCATAGCATTACCACTGCTCCTATACCTCCTGCACCTGCTCCTACTGTACATGTTCCTCCTCAGACCACCCTATGACTTTTGAGGGTATCCATCAGCACCTCTCGGATTTGCAGAGTTTTTTTGTTGACACTTCCCGGGAACATAAGTTCCGTGATGTGACTCGGTTCCAGGCTATTGCCAACTCGTTTGCCAATCTCCGATTTACTCAGACGGGCCATTCTGCTAGCTCTCTTCCTAGAGACTCTACTTGTCACGCCCCGCTCCCAAAATACAGCAAGCCAAGTACGTAACACCATCCCCAGGCTACGCGATATATGAATACTCCAGTACCCGTATTCGCGATTGTCGCCTCTAAGGCTCTAGGATAAGTTATCACAGGTCATAATCTTGTATAAAAAAATCAATATTATTCTACAAGGGACATTCTAAGCTATAAATAGGAAGATGAACTACTCTACCCAGTGTAACAATTAACCCAATATATAAAAGTATACCTGAATTAATGAAATAGAGAGTATTCTGATTTCAACATAATTGTCGTCAAAAGTTAAAATCTCGTTCTTGTTCTCCAGCTTTCTTTCAACTTGTTGTAGCAGTTCCTTGGAAATATGTCTACAAATCTAGTGAACAAAACTAGGTCGTCAATACGACGAGCAAGTCCTCAGTCAAAGGAGTAAGGAAGATAAAGTAAGATGATAAAAATTTTGAAATTGAACCAGAGAAAGGAAAATTTTAAAGTATATTTACTGATAATTATTTCTTATAGTGTTTGCATCTATTTACAAAGGAATTTAGGTGTCATGTATAAATGTGTAAAACTCTGACAAATCATGTGTAAAACTCTGACAAATCATGTATGCAAATGCAATATTTAGAGAAACACTTCTGGATCACACAACTTCTATTTTCTCAACAATAATCCCATTTACCCGGGATCAGGTTTATACTTAATGGGCGGTGCTTAGATTTATCCGTCCCATTAGTATCAGGATCACATATTGATGTGATATAATCAGGATAACACATGAGTGATTTTTCGAGTTATCGGAATCAAGTGTTATAACAATTGTCGTATGACTTGAATTTTTTCAAGAATATCAGAGCAGGCTACATTGGATATTACAGGGCCGAATTTGGGGATTCGAAATCCAATGGAAAACAGAAAACAGGAACAACAGGAAGTGAGCTAAGCCTCACCCCGACAGACCCGTATGGCCATACGAGTGCCGGTAACAGAAACTGGTCAGTTTTGTAAAATATAATATTGCAAAGATTTCGAAGGTGTGATCCAAAGTTTTCTCTCCCATCTCAAATGCAATTATTACCAAAATATAACTTAGTTAAAGTACATTTCAATTTTGTATCTCGTTTTTCGTGTGATAGAGAACACACATTAAACGAGAATAAAGTTAAGCAGAAGATTCTGTCCTAGCAGAAATAAAATGTCAAACTAGAATTTGTACGCCTAAGGCAACATTTTCAAGGATTTCAGGGTTATGTTTGTCTTAGAAACTTTGATAAAATCAGGAGCTAGGGTTTAATCATTTCGACCATTTCGACATTTCTAAAATGGCTAACTCTGAAATTTCTCAAAAAATTCGACAAAATCTCCTTTGTATTTGTTAATTCCGAAAATTTTCAATGGACAAATATGATAATAAATGGGTATGCCGACCCTTCGGTGGAGCAACCCTCACACCGGTCACATGCAGTCAATATAGTAGATATGAATTATATAAAAACATAAAACTAAGTTGTCCAGAATTCCAAACATGTATCATCTACTTGCAAATAGCATAACTTATATCATATAAATCTGAATACCATCATATTATATATCGTTGGAAAGCTTATCAAATTTTCTATGAAACACGTGTTTATACATTTTGGATTTGATAAATTTTAATAGGTCAAAATTAGGATACAAAGCTGTTGTCTCCTTAAATTACAGAAATTATTTACAGGTTTCGATGATGATATTGTACGGTTAATAATTCCTAATATATATATCTAGATACTATCATATTATATACCGCTGAAAAGCTTATCGAATCCTCTTCGATTTCTGTTCATACATATTTTCATTTTGACAGGGTTTAATAGGTCAAATATGTCATACAAAATTATGTGTATACTGGATTCCTGATTCAATTCCAGAATTGTACACCTATGTTGTACGACCCTTAACTTCTATCATATAAATTCAAACCCTATCATATAATATATCATCGGAAAGCTTATCGAGTCCTCTTCGATTCTCGTTCAAACATATTTCAATTTTAATAACGTCTGCTAGATCAAAACTGATCCGGAAAATACTGTAAAATAAATTCCAGAATATGGTTCCAGAACTTTCCATCCATGTTACACGGCCTGTAGCTCCTAGTACATAAATCATAATACCATCATATTATATGTTTTCAGAAACGGCGTCGAATTTACTAGATAACTCGTTTAGACATATTTTTATTTTAGCAAATTTTATTAGGTCAAAACAGTCTCACAATAAAACTGTGCAGGAAAAATTCCAGATTTACATTACTTGGGTGTAATACTTGTGCTATAGCTTCAACAACTACATTAGAAATTATATGTAATTAATATAGGTAGGGGAGGACTTGCCTTGGTTTCTTGGTTGGAGCTAGAATTACTCCACAAATTCCTTAGAATTTGGAGAGTGGAAGAAGAGGAGTTGAAGGAGGAGGTGGTGTCTGATGGTCGATGGCAGCGGGTGGCCGGCGATGGCAGCAACCGCAGCAGTAGCAGCAGCACAAGAGGAATAGGAAGGAGGGGTGGAGGAGATGGTATGGAGAAGAGAGGATGAGAAGAAATGAGAGGGAAAGAGAAAAATGTATATAATGGAGAGGGAAGGGTGAGGTGGCTTTAGATAGAGGCTTCTCTCCATGCACTAAACCATGTGGCATGGAGGAATGCCACTTAGCTAATAACTTGACACCTAGCCATGTGAGGTGTCCATCCAAAGATGCAATTTCAAAATTTGTCTAAGGGTTTTCCATGCAAGTTTAATAATAATAAAATAATAAAATAAAGAAAATATTTATTATCATTGTCATTAGTGTAATTATTAGAAAATTTTTGGTTTGGTCATAACATTCTACCCTCCTTAGAAAAATTTCGTCCTCGAAATTTAAAATTTTAAAGATAAACTTTTCAAAACAAATATAAAATGATCAAGATATTCTACCCACCTTACAGAGATGAAGTAGTAATCTATATCAAATTAATTATTTTGAAATATATACATCAAAAGATTCATGGAAATAAAGACAATTCGAAGATACTTGATATCTTAAAGATTGTTGAAATTCCATATGATCAAGTAAAATAGTCAGCTACCATATTATTTCAACCTATAACAATGTATTCTTCGAATTCAAAAATCATATTCCTTATTCTCATTTTTTGACGTGATATGAAAATCTTGTAACTCGCCAATCCAGATAGCTGCAACAACTTCTCATTTCATAATTCAACTAACAAACATCCTTTTTTTTCTGTCTCGTCAAATATGTAAATGTAAAAAGTTGTACACTCAGTCACAAGAAATTCAATTAACAATTAATTCATCGTATTTGGCACTACAAAAAAAGTGACCTTTGGGGACAACAAAAAACCGTCTTAAAAACTGCAATTACCGTCCCAACAAATATTTGGGACGGCCTTTGGGACGGGAATGGCCGGTCCCATTAGGGTGGCGTGGCAAAAACTTTAGGGACGGATATTGCCGTCCTAATTACTGTTAAAGGACGGTTAGACAAAATGTCTCAAAAGTTTTCAAATTTATGCTTTTGTGTGACGGTTTATTAATTTGTCCCAAAAAACAAGTTTTTGTAACAGATATATTTCGTCCTAATAAATAAGGGACAAAATTTTAAAAAGTACTGTAATCGTGCGAAAAAACTTAACAATTGTTTAAATTATTATAGAATTACTAATTTCATGTTTATATATAAAATATATAATTAAATTTTATATATAACAAAAATTTATACAGAACTATTTTATTTAATCGAAAATGCATATGGTAACCGCAACATTAACAAAGCGTAGCCGCAACATTAACAAAACAATTTCTATAAAACATATTTAAAGGCAATATCCCATTGTTCACAAAACGAAATCCAAGTCTTACATCACTGTTCCCATCAAGTTTTACATCAGCAAGCATTCACTTAATTTACAAAATAAAATCTACGACTTTTTACACAAGTCCAAAACATATATATTTGATTTTCCACATCCATTGACAAACCGATCCACACATCCATGGCTGCCAGCAGCATTGGCTACCTGGAAACAAATGAATAAGCCAGAAATATGGTTAGTTATAAGTTAATTGGGACCTCAGATTCATGAAAAAGTAATTTGCGACAGAGACTTACTTGAGTATATCAGGAAGGCGGAAAGCACCCACAAACATACTTGCAACTTGTGCTTTGAGCTCAGTGCTAAGCTCACTCTTCATCCTCTCGAGCTCTTCCTTATGTCGAGCCTCTTGCTCAAGACGCTCAGCTTTAAGATCATTTGTCATTGTCTCAAAGATTGTTCTACCTGTTAATCAAAAAAAGGATCTTAAACTAGTGAACACAGAATACCTCTGTTGAACACATGAACCATTAACCATAAATACGTATCTTGAAATACCTCTGTTTTGATACAGTCACAAGCTCCCATTCACTTCTCCATCTGAGTTTCAAATCCTTGAATTTGCAATTAGTTTCTTTGAGAGTAAGTTTACTGAAGTTGGAGAATATATCTAAATTTTGAGTTAGTATAGATATAACTCATAAAATAAAGAGAATACCTTCACAAAACTTTCAAATTATTTCATTGCAATTGGAGCTTAACTTCTTATATATGCACATATCACAAAATGTTGACCAATCGACCTTTCGAGCTGATCATTGTCGAAGAGTGCCTCTCCTAGTGCCCTTGCAGTTTTCTTGACCGGACCCATGCCCACACTGCCTCCCATCAATAGCACCATAGGGAGAATGGGGGGGAGCGTCTATCTCCAGTTCATGTCTCAAATTATCCTTTTCCAACAAAAATTTATACTTTCTTGAGAGTACTACTTAGCAAGAGTAAGAATAGAAACTAATGAAAAAAGAAGCACAAACCTTGTTGAGGACTATGCAGCAAAAGGATGGCCTTAATGCCAAACCCCAATGGCTTTATATCTCTTTCTGAATCCAAAATACAAGCATGAGACTCAATTTTTCTGGTGGCAACCTTAGTTCCATCACCATCAAGATTTCTCTAGAAGTAAAATATCCTGGAATTGATACACTAAGATTATTAGAAATAGAAAAATAATTCGAGAATACTATATAACCATAAGTCCCCCAAACTACCTTTACAGCAATCTGAACAATGTCATCTGAGAATACAACAAGAGTGTCTATAAGACATCCTCTAGTAAAAAAAACTTCCATGCCTTCATTTCCCTTTTTTTTTTGCTTTCTTTAGTATAAATGACTTGACAGAAGTAACATTCTAATATAAATGAGTTCGAGGGGATGATTATACATGCATTCGACTTTCAAAACCACTAATATAAACCTAAAATTTGCAAAAAACAAATATATATATGACATCAACTTGCAACTACACCAAAATGTTCTCTTATTGCAAGTTGCCACTTTAGTGGTTAAGAACTATTACTACATGTCTCTGGAATATAGTACAACTTTGAATGACTTGCAGGATTCTTATACTACAATATTTGTTCATCATACACTTCCATAGACACCACATAGAAAAGGAAGCTGGTAGAGGCTATGGAACTTACATAGAAGTTGAATTTGAAGAGCCAATCTAGCTATTTTGGTATTGCAACAGTAGTTTAACATACTTGAGTAGCCAAAAAACCTAACTTGTTTAATATTAGCATACTACAAAGACTAACAGAAAGCAAACCAAGAAATTTACTCATCCATGTGGACTTCACTGGTACATGTAGGAAATATTAGCACTGGAATATAAATTATACAAGGTTCGGTCCATATTTGAAAATTTGATATACAAAACCTAATCTCCATGTAACCAAAGTTTAGAATCTCTACTTGTCCAATCTTATGTAACTCACAGCTCAGTTTCGAGGCTGCAACAATATCTAATGAAAAAGAAATCAAGTTTTTGTTGCAATTTTTTTTCAACATCAAAAAGTCCGTCGTTGCATATTGTACCTTGAAGAAACTGACCAAGTTGTGTGTCATAAACTAAAACAAGGCCAGTGGAGTAAAAATGTATTGTCGTTCAAAGGCCAACTTGTGCTAAGAATATCATAACTTTGTCTTGATATTATTTGTTTGAATGAACATATAAATGTTGGTGATCCAATATACTATATATAAAGAGTCGACGTTAATTTGTGAACATGTTAAGTTATGATACATATTAAATATATAGCATCTCTACCAGCAAATGATCCTGACTTTATGGTGCAACAAGCAGTATAACTTTATGATGCGACAATCAGAGGCATAATAATTAGTACCTGAGCTATCATGTCCTATCATTTATAGTTGATAGTTGAAGGCTTAACACCAGTTCTTGAGCTTTTGCCAACAGTGGAGGAGTAACATGTGCCAAAAATCTAAAGGATAGAGCGAGTTATATAAATGTGAGATGGCATTCGACGTAACTTCATTGAAAATAATTAATCAAATATCAAATTCAAAACTCAAAAGTCGATACTTCTTTATAATATGGAGCACCTTCAGGTTTTAAAATGCAGAAATAGGAACTCTTTTCTACTTCATTCATCAAGCTCGTACCAAGAACTGTTGAGAGAGAAGCATCATTGTTCTTATGATAATTTTACCAATAAAATGTCCAGCAAAGCAAAGTTTTTTTTGTCTCTGCAACCTCCATTACTTGAAAACTTATTCATTTTCTTTCTAAGGAAGGTAGTAACCTCTTCTGTCAATCTACTTCCCATTTTCCTAAAATCGTAAGATATTTTATATAGCCCATTTTATGTGAATAATCTTATAAAAAGCACAAAAGAATTGACAATTTTGAGTAAAAACTAATGATATATACATGAAACTTATCATTCTTACAAAATTCAAATAACATCAATCAGAATTGATGAAAGATGAACATATCATTGTTGTTTGTGTTTCAAATTATTTCAGGATTTTGAATAGATGAAATATTATACATGAAAAAAAGAAGTTCTAGTAATTTTATTTTATGAATATAGGAAATTCTGAACTAAGATGAACACTAGCGTGCTTTCTTCTTCAACTTTGTCTCTTTGCATTTTCATTAACAAACAACAAATCTGTTACTTCATGAGATTGAATATGGATGAATTGAAGTGGACTTTCACTAATAGCATAGTTCGCAGTATCGTCCGATACCGATCCGATTCGGCCGATACCGATACGGTTTGACATGTCCCAATCCGATACTGACTGATACCCGATACGGACCGATACCGACATTGAGGGTCTCTTTTTCTGTCAATTCGACAAAGAAAATTGAACGAAAAAGACCAATCAACAAGGTATAAAAGCATGTAAAAGAAGAAATCTTATCTATCTTATGTAAATCAATCGGTAAGGGTGACTACTATTACATTCCAATTTCAAAACTACTAAGAAACAATTTCAAAACTACCAAGAAACAACACTGAAAATATTAAAATTATGCCTAAATGTATAAAATATATTTTCTACAATGTTAATAATTTATTAGTAATTATTTACTTTTCGATACCAAGAAAATCGATACTCCGATTCAAAACCTCTATTATTGCCAATACCGCCGATCACAATACTCATAGGAATGGTCCGATACCGATTCCGATACCGATACTTCGAACCTTGATTAATAGGCAGTTTGACGTGAAGTCTCCTTCGATGTTACTGCCTGGATCAGTGAGAATAGTTGGAGTCAAGTGGAATTAGGTAATGCCACGTTGAAGGTGGCCTGTTACTTCAGTGTTTATGTGTAGTTTCAGAGGTCCTATTTTGATCACTCTTTGCAGTGTTCAAGAAGATCCTCATTTTTTAGCAGTATTTATCAATTAGGCTACTGCAAAATATTATCCAGTCCCATTGAACCAATAGGACTCATCTCTTGATGAATTTTTTACATGTAAGGAATAATTCTTACATCAATAAGTAGCTGAATATAGTCATTTTAAGGATTTTTTTTTTGTGATTTCCCATATATATTTAGAGTTGATGACATATTGTACTCTTATTTAACCCACTTATGCAAAATCAACTTATGCCACTGAAAAATAGAAGATATGGAAAATTAGCTTAAACAAATGTTAGCTAAAGATGCATAAGAGAAAAGCAAACAAGAAAAACCACAGCATAAATAGACTAATGTGAGACTATAACTAAAGGAACTGGACATACTTGGAATCCCTCTTTTATTGTGTCTAACTGCCTGATTGCCTTTGAAGTTGGATGCTTCCACCTCTTTGGGTCATCAAAGTATGGTGTTGTCGAATGCGAAGCCTGACATATCAACATGAAACCTTCGAAGTCTTTTACTCTTTTCATTTGTATGCCACCCAATCACTTGGCTTCCGTTACATACTGGGCCTTCTAATGTTGCTTTGTTTTTGCTTTGAGCAAGCATGGCGACAGGCCAAGTGCCAAATCTCCTGTAAATTACAACAGTATAAAATCATGGTCTAAAAAAGAATATATAACAATAACAAACCTGAATCAGGTATCGTAAAAGAAGCAGGCCCAATAATTATACTATTGATTGCAGTATAAATAAGCATCCCTCACTTGTTCAGGTGCCTGATCAGCCTGGACCTATTCACCAACCCCGTCACGCTCAACATTAACCATATTTTAGAGATTATATAATTTGTTATTGCTATTGATTATAGGGTTTAGCCTTGTCCGTGTTCCTAGGACTTGAGAAACCTTTTTCTTTTAGTTACTTGGCCTTAAGTATCTACCTGATACTTCTACGACAATGCTGGGTTGGTTCCCTTTGCTTGTTTACATGATTCGTATAATTTTCTTATGAAATCTTTAGTCAACTTTCTCTGTTCTCAGAAATAAAATCTTTTTCTTCTTAAAATTTTTCGTTGGCTGTCTGGTTCTTATACATGAGTGCACATATTTGATATACATAAGGCTGCTTAATTAAGTTGGCCGGATAGATAGTTAATTATATCAAAAGTAGTAAATAGTAAATGCAAGAAAACAATTTAATGGGATCCCAAATATAATTAAGCATGGTTCTGCTTACCTACGTGTATAAATGGAATTGCCGCTTACCTACTTCAGCTGCTATGCAAGAAGCCAGAGTATAACCTGCAAATGGTGCATTCCCTATTACTGTATTTTCCTTCTTACTGTAATCAACTTAGTGATCATGTCATCAACTAGGACGCATACCATTTTCCTTCTTACTTGTCCACTTTCCATTTTCTATCCAACAAAAAGTTGATGCCACATGAATTTTGATGTCCAATATTATGGATCCATTCAATAAGGAAACATCAAATGCATCCATTTCTCTCTATTTTCAGCAAAAGTAAAGGTAGATTGGTTCGTTTCCATAGTTAGGTGTCTATGTTGTGTTGGTTAGTCTTGATCTAATATATATGAAACCATAGTAATGCCAACTAAGTTACTTTTACTCTAAAAAACTTCGAGACTATTCTATCAATTACAATTTGACAGTCTTTTTAGCTACTAATGCCTAGTTTGGCATTGCTGCTTTTTTTTCAAAGAGCAAAAGCAGAGCAACCTCATTCAGCTTCCAAAAGCTGTCCATATACGAATAAGCTTATCAGAATAACCGTAAGTTTTAATAAACAACTTTTGCTGCTTCTTTCAAAAATAAACAGACTCAACACTGCAAAGCAGTGCCAAATGCAGCTTAAAAGATCATGGTTGTAATATAAACAGAACACTATGGGTCAGGTTCAACTTCGATTGACACCAGTATATGAGTTATATTCTTACACCAATACACCAACTTTACATCAATGTCAATCCACTGGTAGATAGTTCTCTCAACTAAATATAGAAAGCTCTCAAGTTCACGTTGTTGTTCCTGCATTGGTATTTCTTTCCTAAAGAGCTTTCTTTTTCCTCCTCTTTCTTTCATATTAAAAAAATTCTAAACTAAAATTACAAAAACCTATATCCATCTCTGATTTTTCAGGTCCATGGAGAGTTCCAAGGATGAAGACTAGAAAGCTGGGAAGGCAAAATAATCGCAACTTTTCAGTTTAAACATGAAAACATCCATATGCACCATGCTATTGCTAACTCACCGGTATGTACGGACAGTAATTATTCAGTTTCCCATCAGTATTCAGTTGGATCCTTGCTTAGGATAATTCTTATTTCTAGGATCAACCCCACCATCAAGATAAAAGCAATAACCTATTAAATAAAATGGCGATTAAACAGTCAAACAATGAGGCTAGAGCTTTACATTTTACGTGTTACAGTGTTCAACAAGTTTATGCAAGATTTCAGAATTACTCTTATAAGCGTAAGACCTAATTGTATTATATCCTTAGACTTTATTATAAAACGAGAAAAATTATCTAGTAAGCAAGAGGAGTCATGTAAATTCTATTACCGAAATGGATTGGAAGATCAAATAAGAATCTTTCACATATTCCCAGAACAAGTGATCAAATTTGACTTCTTAAGGATAACCATGATTACAACAGAATAAAGAAAAAAGTGGGAACTTATAACTGATTTTAATAACATTGGTCATAAAATTACCATATTTTAAGTTAAGGATGCTTTAAAGAAAATGAAAATGGAATATTTACGGACCTAATAATGTTCCTATTTGGGTTTAGAGATGATTAGAGAGAAGGAGCATGTGTCAGTTTTGATATAATACTGGTGTTTGCTAATGATATAACATCAGTGAGAGTAGGGAAGGGTTAACTTCTAAAAGATAATTATGGAGTTTTTTTTTTTTTTTTGGAATCTGAAGTTAAAAATAGTAGAGCACGAAACAATAGTGTACTAAATGTAATTTTAATCACAAGCCAAAAAGAGGAAAGATGCAATATTGATGGGCACGAGATACCCAATTAATGATATTTTCGGTATTTAGGATGAACGATTGATTGTATTATAAAGATTGAAAAAAAATGTTGCTCATAGAAGTAAAACATGATGGCTAAGTTGGAGCATCTAGAGTACTTGATCTCACAATATACCCTTGAAGTTGAAAGAAAGATTCTATAAGACAACTAAAGACCAATAATGTCGCATACATCAGAGTGTTGGGCAATTAAAAAAACATGTTTAGAAAATGAGTTGTTGAAATTAGAAATGATGAACAATAAATGAGTACACTGGTAGGAAGTTGAAGGTGACATCGATCAGCGATAAGTTTAGAAAAAAACCGACTTAGACATCTTGGACATGTTCTACATAGACCAATAGATGCAGGGTTAGGAGGGATGAGATATTGGTTAAAGGAGCACTAGAACATGTGAATGAGCCTAAATGAAATTGTGTTTAGGTTGAAAAGAATGACATGTTTTGTTACTGTTACAGAGGTGCTAACTAAATATGGACAAAAATGCATTGGCCCTCTATAAGATACTATAAGCATGTGTATTGGTGCATGTGTGTATATGCTAGTATAGTTGGTTTGCTTGGGAATTCACAAGCTACTTGGCAAATATGAGAGATAACATGATCAACCAATATGCTTGTATACTTTTATCGAAGAGAAAGTCAGTTGTTCAATTTCTTCTATGCAGCTAAATAGAATATAACAAGAATAAGATATGAAACAATAGAAAAGCAAAGTAATAACTATACAAGAAGCCAGAGTACAACCTATAAATGGTGCATTCCTATTACTGTATTTTCCAATCAAGTAGATCTTTTATATAGATAGGGAATAAATTACAGAGAGATAAGACGTTCAGGTTTACTTAGTTTTTTAACAAGTTTTGCTTATTCAGACACTAGAGAAGGAAAAATCGAAGAGCTTCAATAACCTTCTCTGGCCTGATTAAATGGAATTGAAATCCCAGGTGAGCACTCAACCATGTCATAAGAACTAAGGAAGCACCGAGAGTATCTAGAGAAGAAGAGCACCAGAGAATAAAAGATGACATAATCGATTTTGACATTACCAGACCTATATGTTGATTTCTTCCTATAACCCTAACTAACAAAGAAACCCCTAAAATCATGATGGATTCTATTTTGATGCTTAAAAAATCCCCTAAGTATTAACCCTAGATAACAAAATTAAAAAAGAAAAACTCAAAAAAGAGGGGAGTGAGAGATACCTAGACGGCGGCGGTAATGTCAGTGTCGACGGCGGTGGCGTCGGTGACGGCGACGGTAGTGACGATCGAAATTAGGGTTTGCTGCCTAACCTCAGAGATGTTATCGGCTGTGAGGGAAAGAGAAAAGGAGAAAAAAAAAATCAAAATTAGGGTTTGCTGCTCTCTCTCTCTCTTCCTAATGTTATCGGCTGTGAGAGAGAAAGGAATAAGGGAGCAGGCGCATATGTTGTCGGCTGTAAAAAAATTTTGGAGCGGTAAATGGAAAAATAAGGTGGGAAATGAAATTTTATACAACACTTTAAAAGTGTTGTATCTAGAACGTGAAAAAAATGGTGGGAAATAAAATTTCAAACGACATTTTTTAAGTGCTATAGTTAGTATATAATATTATACATCATTTTTATGTGTCAACAAATGTGTAGTTGAATTTATATTTATGACATTTTTAAAAAGATGTCATAGATTATGATAAATACTTAATTATAATGATATATTTTGGTAGAGTGTCGTTACTACGAAACAATTACAACACTTATTTAGAAAGTGTCGTAAAGAAAGTGTCGTTATTAACCTTTTTTGTTGTAGTGATTGAAAATAAGTGAGGGTTTGGAATGATCGGAGGGGGTCTGTGTAACTCTTTTATGTGAATTAATTTGTTATGCTTTGGGCCGCCAAATAATTGCCATTCCCGCTGAGATTATTTGAGACAGTCTCAAAATTTATTTGGAACGAAAATTATTAATAGTCCCAAATAAGATATCCATTTTTCAATCTGTCACCAATAAATTCGTTTTTTGTTACAAAAAAATATAGCAGTCCCAAATAATAATTTTTTAGGACGATTAAAACTGGAGTTCTTAAAAGTGTTGTCCCAAAAGCCAACTTTTTTTGTAGTGTGGAAATTGAATCCACAAATAGTGAGTAATATAGAGATATCAAAATCTTCACACCTCAGTCACCAATCCAAATAGTTGTTCTAAGTCACCAATCATAAGTTATATATGTAACATAATTTCTCCAATCATAATTTACTTTCAATTCCAATCTTGCTCGTCCCTCGATTTATGCATTTAGTTTTACTTTTATCTTCAAACCAACTTAATATCAATCCACAAGTCAGAAAAAATTTCGTGGTTACCAATCACTTCATCTTACATATTAATTTCATCCAAGATATATCGACTCTAGATTTCTCTAAGTTAGCAATTTTGTCACTCATAATCCATGATCAATTACTAAGAATTTATCAAGTTGAGTTCAACTAATATCCATTTATTTATACTCATGGTCACTTCAATCAAGTCATCTGTAACTTATATACTATCATTCGATCCACCAATAGTCCACAAATTAGCATCAATCGAGATAACAAAACTTCATGATTCACTATACAATAAACTCATTGTTCATCCAAACAGAATATCCTTGAGTCGACGTTTATTAATTTTCGATATACCTCAATATCATCAAATATTCGTATACCCGAGGAAACATCCATTTACTAATTCGAATTAGTTCAACCAAATGCTATCTTTTGAATCTGATACAAAATTTACTCATCCATACTCAAGAACAAATCAACTTTTGTGTATCTCAGAGTATTGAGCAATATAATTCTCACATTCTCTAATTCAAACTTTCGATCGTACAATCTTGTAATCTCACCATCGAGTCTTCTTACGCAATTCAAAAATTCAATCACATTCAATTCAATTAATAACATTCCATACACGATCCATATAATTAAAAAAAAAAATTCTAGGCCATCCGTTTCACTATCCCAAATCCTATATAATATTATCTTAATCCTTCAAAACAATTCTTGATCATCAAAACAATTCCAACAAGGGACCCTTAAAAATTATATTAATTGGGCATAAAATAAATAAATATTGTTTCACAGGGAATTCAACCACAATTATTCCAATGAAAATATTGTTTTACAAGAAATCCAGTGAACAATTAATGAGTAATGCCTATAGGGTATTTAGAAGGATAACACTTACTGAAATCAGAAATACTGTTAAAAAAATAAATTGATGGAGAAACAAGGATATAATTTAGGATTCTAAATTGATAAGATAAGAATGAAATAAGGAGATAAAAATTTCAAGTAGGTTAGGAATTTAGAAAATAGATATAGGAGAATCTGCCAAGAAGATGGGACGAGTCGGGATTTAAGAATAATAAAATCAAAATATCAAGGAGTTACACTACATTCAATAAGCCATATACAATATAATATCTATTATGTCTATACCATAAGCAAGATATTGCTAATATTAGCTTACCAAATAATCCTTCCAAGCCATATTTATATCTATGCTAATCTCCAAAAATACATTATATTCATTCCAAAATCTTAAATCATTATCGGCTATTGGCTACATGGTCCTTCTTTTCTTACTATCATCATATTCTATATAATAGTTCTAGATATACCCAATCACAGGTTTACTGATGTCGTCAAACTCGAGATCCTCAAGAAATTTTTTACAACCCTCTACTAGGCCATTCTAATAAAGATACTTGTTAAATAATCTTTGAATTACTTGATCTATATTTCATATCATGACTATACTTTCATTCTAACCGAATATCATCCACATCATAATAACAATCTCAATTTAGGATTCTTAACTATATTGGAAAATTTTTTATCCTATAGTTCTTCAATTTCTCAAACGAGATGTTTATCCATCAATATTATCCATATAATATTAATATGCTTAGGCCAAATTAAACCAATAATTTTATTCAAATACTCAAGTATTTTATCTTATATCATCCAATCCCTTCTTAGAAAATCAATCAATCTTTTACCACCATATAACTCACCAAGCTAACTACATTAGAACTTCAGTCTGTACCTCGATCCTTTGTTATAAAAGAAGCCAGCTAGACTCAAAATTATTCTTGTATTAATTCATTTTCTATCTTTCGAAAACTTTCAGTCGAAAATGTAACTCATCAAGTTTGAATCTCCTTATTTTCATGTGATCTGAACATGCCAAACGTCATTCTTGATTATCCGACAACTTCAAGACATTCAATATTGTCTTTACCATAAATGAATCCAAATCAACACCTGCATCCTATCCTAGGTTCTTTATTTTCGAGACCTGCATGGGCCACCACTAAAAAGACGTGTCACGCCCCGCTCCCAAAATACAGCAAGCCAAGTACGTAACACCATCCCCAGGCTACGCGACATATGAATACTCCAGTACCCGTATTCGCGATTATCGCCTCTAAGGCTCTAGGATAGGTTATCACAGGTCATAATCTTGTATAAAAAAATCAATATTATTCTACAAGGGACATTCTAAGCTATAAATAGGAAGATGAACTACTCTACCCAGTGTAACAATTAACCCAATATATAAAAGTATACCTGAATTAATGAAATAGAGAGTATTCTGATTTCAACATAATTGCCGTCAAAAGTTAAAATCTCGTTCTTGTTCTCCAGCTTTCTTTCAACTTGTTGTAGCAGTTCCTTGGAAATATGTCTACAAATCTAGTGAACAAAACTAGGTCGTCAATACGACGAGCAAGTCCTCAGTCAAAGGAGTAAGGAAGATAAAGTAAGATGATAAAAATTTTGAAATTGAACCGGAGAAAGGAAAATTTTAAAGTATATTTACTGATAATTATTTCTTATAGTGTTTGCATCTATTTACAAAGGAATTTAGGTGTCATGTATAAATGTGTAAAACTCTGACAAATCATGTGTAAAACTCTGACAAATCATGTATGCAAATGCAATATTTAGAGAAACACTTCTGGATCACACAACTTCTATTTTCTCAACAATAATCCCATTTACCCGGGATCAGGTTTATACTTAATGGGCGGTGCTTAGATTTATCCGTCCCATTAGTATCAGGATCACATATTGATGTGATATAATCAGGATAACACATGAGTGATTTTTCGAGTTATCGGAATCAAGTGTTATAACAATTGTCGTATGACTTGAATTTTTTCAAGAATATCGGAGCAGGCTACATTGGATATTACAGGGCCGAATTCGGGGATTCGGAATCCAATGGAAAACAGAAAACATGAACAACAGGAAGTGAGCTAAGCCTCACCCCGACAGACCCGTATGGCCATACGAGTGCCGGTAACAGGAACTGGTCAGTTTTGTAAAATATAATATTGCAAAGATTTCGAAGGTGTGATCCAAAGTTTTCTCTCCCATCCCAAATGCAATTATTACCAAAATATAACTTAGTTAAAGTACATTTCAATTTTATATCTCGTTTTTCGTGTGATAGAGAACACACATTAAACGAGAATAAAGTTAAGCAGAAGATTCCGTCCTAGCAGAAATAAAATGTCAAACTAGAATTTGTACGCCTAAGGCAACATTTTCAAGGATTTCAGGGTTATGTTTGTCTTAGAAACTTTGATAAAATCAGGAACTAGGGTTTAATCATTTCGACCATTTCGACATTTCTAAAATGGCTAACTCTGAAATTTCTCAAAAAATTCGACAAAATCTCCTTTGTATTTGTTAATTCCGAAAATTTTCAATGGACAAATATGATAATAAATGGGTATGTCGACCCTTCGGTGGAGCAACCCTCACACCGGTTACATGCCGTCAATATAGTAGATATGAATTATATAAAAACATAAAACTAAGTTGTCCAGAATTCCAAACATGTATCATCTACTTGCAAATAGCATAACTTATATCATATAAATCTGAATACCATCATATTATATATCTTTGGAAAGCTTATCAAATTTTCTATGAAACACGTGTTTATACATTTTGGATTTGATAAATTTTAATAGGTCAAAATTAGGATACAAAGCTGTTGTCTCCTTAAATTACAGAAATTATTTCCAGGTTTCGATGATGATATTGTACGGTTAATAATTCCTAATATATATATCTAGATACTATCATATTATATACCGCTGAAAAGCTTATCGAATCCTCTTCGATTTCTGTTCATACATATTTTCATTTTGACAGGGTTTAATAGGTCAAATCTGTCATACAAAATTATGTGTATACTGGATTCCTGATTCAATTCCAGAATTGTACACCTATGTTGTACGACCCTTAACTTCTATCATATAAATTCAAACCCTATCATATAATATATCATCGAAAAGCTTATCGAGTCCTCTTCGATTCTCGTTCAAACATATTTCAATTTTAATAACGTCTGCTAGATCAAAACTGATCCGAAAAATACTGTAAAATAAATTCCAGAATATGGTTCCAGAACTTTCCATCCATGTTACACGGCCTATAGCTCCTAGTACATAAATCATAATACCATCATATTATATGTTTTCGGAAATGGCGTCGAATTTACTAGATAACTCGTTTAGACATATTTTTATTTTAGCAAATTTTATTAGGTCAAAACAGTCTCACAATAAAACTGTGCAGGAAAAATTCCAGATTTACATTACTTGGGTGTAATACTTGTGCTATAGCTTCAACAACTACATTAGAAATTATATGTAATTAATATAGGTAGGGGAGGACTTGCCTTGGTTTCTTGGTTGGAGCTAGAATTACTCCACAAATTCCTTAGAATTTTGAGAGTGGAAGAAGAGGAGTTGAAGGAGGAGGTGGTGTCCGATGGTCGATGGCAGCGGGTGGCCGGCGATGGCAGCAACCGCAGCAGTAGCAACAGCACAAGAGGAATAGGAAGGAGGGGTGGAGGAGATGGTATGGAGAAGAGAGGATGAGAAGAAATGAGAGGGAGAGAGAAAAATGTATATAATGGAGAGGGAAGGGTGAGGTGGCTTTAGATAGAGGCTTCTCTCCATGTACTAAACCATGTGGCATGGAGGAATGCCACTTAGCTAATAACTTGACACCTAGCCATGTGAGGTGTCCATCCAAAGATGCAATTTCAAAATTTGTCTAAGGGTTTTCCATGCAAGTTTAATAATAATAAAATAATAAAATAAAGAAAATATTTATTATCATTGTCATTAGTGTAATTATTAGAAAAATTTTGGTTTGGTCATAACACTACTGTATCTGGTTACCGCATTAAGGATAAGGCGGTCCATTCTCTGTTCCAACCAGGGAACGCTTATGATTGGTACCGTAGTTCTGGTGCTACTCCACACACCTCTGGAGCTGGCACATCTGGAGCTGGTCCATCCGGACATGGTTGACATGCTGGCACTGCAGATGATGATGATGACGATGAGGATGATATGTTATTTTAGACATTCTTGTCTAGTTTTCGTACTATTGAGACTGATGTTATTGCCTTTGTTTACTTGGAAATGCTCCGACATTCCAAGCTAGTATCAGTACTCTTATTAGTTATGTGGTTGTGATTTCTTTTGTTATTTTTCTCTCATGAACATGTTATATGCTTTCCTTAGCATATTTTCATTCAGTATAGCATTATTCAGTATTTCTCATAGCATTATCTTTTATTATGCTTCCATTTATAATCCCTATGATATATTTTCTGCTTATCATATTTCTTTAGTGTCTGTGACATTTATTCCATGCCTGTGATAAAAAAATTTATATATATATATATCTATATTTTGTGTTTCTTCACTGATTGTTACTTCTGCATATATTGCGAGGGAGCTTTCTTTTTTGCAATTATTTTGCTAAGTGGCAACGGAGGAGAAATAAGATCTAACATCTTCGAACTGTAAGAATACAGGATATGAACAATCTACAGGCACAATTTTTGGTACATTATGTCGGTACAATTTGTTTTGATAAAGACCAAAGATGTTATATCGGTCAAGGTTTGTCAATTATCAAAATAGGGGAGATTATTAGCCTATTGGTCATGATCAAACCTGATTTTAATAATTGATTAAACTCTGTCTCGATATACGAAACAACTCAGATGTTTACTCAAGACGTTTTGGACACTTGGACACTGATCAAGATTGGATATCTACTCAGTTCAAGACCGAAGCTATGTTTGCCACTCGAGACTGTATTTCTTTATGCAATATAATTTTTACTTTTATTGAGTCTAGGAATATATTGTACACCAAGTCGTACTGGCAAATATAGGCCTGTCAATGGTAGACCGAAAATTCGTATCCGATCCGTAATCGAACCGAAAATATCCGAAATTTCGGATACGGATTCGGATATCATATCGGATATTTATCGGATATCGGATACGGATACGGTAAGTGTCTGTATCCGGACCAATAATATCCGAACCAATAATATTTAAATTATTTAATAAATTTAAAATATATTCAATATATGCATGGGACTATTAGTTATATATGCTTGTGTGGAGAATTTTTTGGTGCAAATGTATTCAATGTATGCATGAAAATCTGTTGCTTATGATATTTCAATGTGAAAATCTGTACATATATCTGACAAAATATGTTGTTCCAATGTGAAAATCTGCTGCTTCTAATATTTCAATGTGGAAATCTGCTGTTTCTAGACAAAATCTGTCGTTTCAATGTGAAAATATGTCATTTTTTGACAAAATCTGATGGTTCTGATTTTTTTCTTCCCGTTTTAAATATTTATTTAGTAATCTTATTGGTTCGGATATTATCCGATATCCGTTAAAATTATCGGTAACGGATACGGTAGCCAAAACTTTTATCCGATCGGATATATGATAGTTATCGGATATATCCGATAGTTAATGTTTCGGATATGGTAATGCCAATATTCGACCAATAAGCTACCATTGACAGGCCTAGGCAAATAGGCTATCCAAGATCGTTTTCCAAAATGACTTATGTTTTGAAAAGCATCTCTTATTTACAAAAGCTTCTGATGGATTTCAAAAAGTCCAAAAATATTTTCTTAAAATATTCCTGACCAACCCTGATAGAACTCGGCCAGAGTTCGACCAGCATTCGGCCATAGTTAACGTTATATGAACGTTGGATTTTTGAACTTAGTCTCCCTTCAGTTGCGGATTGTTACATAGAGTTCTGTCCGAATTCTACCAGAGTTCTGCCTTTGGAAAATAATAAATAGAGAGGAATTCTGATCATTTCAAATCACCAATTCATGACTTTCATTTCTTCTCTTCTAAAGCTTACATTTCTTCCAAAGAGTTTTCTAAAAAGCTTTCATTTTCAAATTCCAAGTCAGTTACAATTCTCTAGTCAATTTGCCGGTACGATGCGGTCTAGAAGATTTCAGAGAAATTATAATCAGAGGCTTGATTGAAGAAAGACTCTTCAAAACTGAAGTTGGTCGAGTTCTTCGTATCAAAACTCGCGTCTGTAGAAGTTGCAAGGACTTCGTATGAAAACTTGCGAGATTTTTCCAATAGTGGATTCAACTGGAAGCGAGAGTTCTTCCGACTGGACTAGTCCTCGCAAGAGGGAAACCAGTATAAATCGCTATGTTTACATTTGCCTTCTGATTTCTTTTCTTTACAGTTATTACTTTGTGATTATTGATATTATTTATGTGATCTAACTGCTAACAAGTTTTTAATTAGCAATATTCTGCTACCTACTATATTTCCCTCCCCCTAGAGTATTCTGCTTTACGACTTCGTTTCCACAGTATATGTGATAGGATATGTGATAGGATACATGGTATGCCACATAGGGTATAGGCATGGGTAAGAGCATACCTATACATATGTCATATGATACATATACCATACGACATAAATGATACTTTTTATGTAAAAACAAAAAAAACAAAAAATGCGTTAACTGTTATGTAAACAACAACAAAGAAATGTCGTTTATATCGTGCAGATTTTTTCCCCAATCTGTACTGGATATACTGGATAATGCATATATGTGTGTGTAGAATTTTTGCATACAAGTCCTTTGAACCTGTCATTCTTTTAGCATATATTTGGTTTTACTTATAATTTGTTTTAATTTTTGTTTGCAGGATCACATAGACATATAGACAAGAATCCAATTTTTGGGGATGACATTCATATCATGAGATTTATTGTAGCCTAATTTTTTGGAAGGACATTCAATTCCTATATTTTTGTTTACATTATAGTTTTCTAGCTTGAATAAAATACGTTTGTGAAATACAATACGTTTATTTTTGAATGAGCTACTTGAAGTTGTTAGAATATTGTATTATGGATTATTTTATAAAGAGATGTTTGAATACATTATATTAGATATCATGTTGTGTTCACGGTAACTTGTTGCTCTTTGTTCTCATGTTATTCAAATACAAATTTCAATGTTTGTAAGTTATTTTCGAAACAAGATTTTATATTTATTTTGGAAAATATAAGAAAAATATAAAAATATATAAAAATATATAAAAAAATATTAATTTAGCTTTCACGAAATCAAATTGTTTAGTAGGAAGTGTATTTATATTTGGCTAAATTAGCTTTCGCGACATCAAATTGTGTAGTATGAAGTATTTTTATAATAAAAATAAAGAATTAGACTTTTGGCAACATGTGTTATGTTGCCAAAGTACCACCTTTCTGCGACACACTAAACACATGTTGCCAAAAGTTATTTTAAATAAAACTATATAATATGTCGCCAAAAGTAATTACATTCAGCAACATGTATGATTTCGTGTCGTCAAAGACTTTTCCAGACAAGGCTACAGCGACATGCATGCGACATAGCCAAATAGGTCATGGAAGAGCTTTGACGACACAAATCTAACTTTGCGCTACATAATGCATATGTTTCTGAAAATGCATTTTCTTGTAGTGTTTGTCCCTCTACATGAGCACACATCTCAAGCCATGTCCTGAAACATTGCTGAAGATTTGAAATCCCTTAGTCCCTTCCAAAACTGCGAGTATAGTAGCCAAAACGAGACTGATTTAGCTTATGGAGGCAAGTCTCGCAGTCGTCTGAACACTCGAATGTGACTCCCTTTTGAGTAAGGAGAGTCAAAAGAGATACGATCTTCGCGAAGTCCTTCATGAACCGTCGATAGTATCCTGCCAAGCAAGGAAGCTTCGGATCTCGGAAGCTGACGCGGACCGCTTCCAATCAACAACGGCTTCAACTTTCTTTAGGTTGACTGAAATGCCTTCTACGAAAATGATGTATCCAAGAAATGATATACTGCACAGCCATAATTCACACTTGTTCAGCTTCGCATACAAATTGTTGTCTCAAAGAGTCTGGAGTATGGTCCACAAGTGCTCCATGTGTTATGCTCTGTCTTTCGAGTAAACGAGGATATCGTCGATGAAGACTACTACAAACTGTCATGATCTGCACCCGGAGTAGGGGCACGAGTGCCTGACAGCGCCCAGCCTACGTCGCATCATCGACGGTAGAATGATGTCTAGGTCTAACTATCTGAATAACAATTATAATATCAAAACCTGTTGTCACGACCCGCACCCGGTTTTCGGATACGAGACGTGTCCAAGTCCAGCCTACGCCGCGGTATCGGCGGTAGAACGCTGTCTAGTACATACCATAACATCCTCCACAGATACAATAGACCACAAATACAAATCGTACTCAGCAGTGACACAAAAACAAGGAAACCAGAGTACGATAGATAATGAAATAATAATATCCAAATCCAATGACAAAGAGACTGAAATCCAGAACAGTAAAATATCGTCCATCCATAAAAAAATCCGATCCATCTAAGAAATAAACTAAGATATGCATAAAAGTAAATCTAGATCCCTCTAGAGATCATCCATGGCTCCTGAGTCTTGGTACCAACAAAGTCAGCACTATCCACTGCTGGTCCATAACATGAAGTGCTAGAGATACTCTCCCTCACCTACAACAACGATCCAATCAGGAAAGGAGCAGAGTACAACCATATTGCAATTTAATGTTGTTAGTCCAAAATAAGTTAGAACAAGCGAGAAACAATGATGACAAGGAATATAAGAAGAACTAGCAAGACAAGAACTATCAAGATATGAAATGGCAAAAGTAAACTGGCAAGATGTAAAACTAGCAGGATATAAACTGACAAGATAATGAACTAGGTAAAGGAAAAGATAGAAACTAATATGTGTGTGAAATACCTACAAACACGTGAACGGCTGGGCTAATACGGCACATCATACGATGGCTATCGTTCAGTAATGGTACGGCTAATTCATACGTGTGTGTATGACTTAGCTATCGTTCAGTAACGTAATTGGGTTTGTTCACGTATTCATCGAGTATTTCCCCCCCGACTCTCTAACAATCAAGAACGGTCAATGATACGTAAGAAGAATACAATAACTATCGTGTCACAATCGTGTCTCAAGGGAAATATCAAGCAATGATTCAACGAGATATCAAACGAGAAACTATGGAATAAACATTATAATGAACTAAAACATAAATGCAATACTGTACTTGCCTGAATCCTTACACAAACCGTAGTCACAAGCCGAGGGTGAAGGAAAAGCCGATCAACCTATAACATACAATGCACCACGAACAGTGCACGAAAACCACAAATTAATTCTAATATTCTAGTTCTAAATAGTGGCTAGTTGGGTTACTAAGTTAATAATAATTAATTCTGTAATAATTCACTTAAAAACCTAATTTAACCTAATAATATTCTGAATATAATCTAAATATGCAAGTTTGGCCATTAAAAGTCGCGTTTCTCAATTTCGGAAACTACGGCACGCAAATCGAGACGTACCGTTGACTTTTGGTCAAACGCTGTGAACTCTCAATTTTAAAAGTGCACCTTGGTTAATTTCAGCGCCACGAGTGCGCTGGAATTGACCGTGCCGCAAAATCACGTTTTGGTCAAAAGATATCGCCGTTATGGCTAACCGTGACCAAAACGAAGATCGAACAATCAGTTCTGAGTTCAACAGAATAAATAAAATATTAAATAAACGAATTAATTTCTGGGAAAAATATATGTCATAGGGCTCTGTGTTAGCTTTCCGAAACTTCAAACGGATCGTGATTTCGATTTCTGGTTCTCCCGGAAACTCGAAAACACTGAAACGCGTCAAGTTTCGGACAAACAACACTCTACGAATTTTCCAGAAATTCATGTTCAGAATTTACAAAAATAAATTACATGGACAGAGAGTTTACCTTAAAACGCTTCCAATAAAAAAAACGGCGCGCGAAAACGAGGTCGGGGTTGACGGAAATCACCTCGGGAAGTCGGGGGATCGTCGGGATCAAAACCACAAAGGTCGGCTGACAATTAATTAGGGTTTCTCGATTTCCGAAAATAATATATATATACAGAGAGGGCGGGCGGCTGAGTCGGGTCGGGTCGGCTAAAAGCTGACACGTGTCAACATCTCCTCACTCCCGCTCAATAGGATGGACGGTTGGATGTCCAAGCGGGTTGGAGCCGAGCCGAATATGAGTTCGGCTAAGGGAGCCGGCTCCAAAGGAAATACACAGTCAGCGCGCATCTGACTGACAGGCGGGCCCCGCTCTGTCGGCCCTAGTGGCTGACGCGTGGGCCCCCCCACGCTGACTGGGATAGTTAATTACTGAAAATTGTTTTTAAATCAATTTAAACACAATTAACTCCAAATAAATTCCTAAAAATTCTAGAAAAATCCCAAAAAATTATAGAAAATATTACTAACTACCTAGAACCTATATAAAATAATTTGTCCCAAAATAGTCACCCATGATCTTTTAGAAAATATTTTAGCCTTTAAAATTATATAAACCATAATAAATAAATGCTCAATTATTGCCAAAAATTATGTAAAAATTACAGAAAATATAAAATAGGATAATGAGCCTTAGAAAATTGTTTGGGGTCAAATACTTGCTATTAGACTACCACAATAAATTCTCGAAGTCCTAGAAAATAGGTTTTCCCACTATTTAATAATCAAAATAATTCTAGAAAATTCTCGAAAATTCCTAGGAGCTTAATTATCAACTATTCAATTAAAAATTAAAAAAAATCGGGAAGGAGAGTTACACCTGTCGAGATAGTCAACTCCAAACGAAGGACAAGTAATGACAATATAACATACTCGATCACAATATTCTAAGAAAGACAAATGATACGAAAAGATAAAGACAACGAGATATGAAAATATCCAGAAAAGTCTAACACAAAAATAATACAAATCCAGAGTCAACAATCTCAACTACAATCTCTAAATAATAACATGCCAAGAATTGTCATCTGGAGACAAAGTCCAGTACAAATCTAATCTAACTAAGTCACCACTAGAGCCTTCTCTTCTGGAACTAACCCCTGCTGGACTAGGGTCTCCTGGTCTATATCCTCTACGTCATGCGGACCCTAGTAGGTGGTACACTCATCCTCGCCGTCTGAAAATATATTCGGTCAGGATTGGAACAAGATACATTTCCAATAACAGTTCTAGTTAAATGATAAAGACTACGTAGCAGTAAATAGAGAGAATATACAAGGTAAAGTGATATGTACATAAACATGGCAAGGCATAGTAAGACTGTCAATGAGCGTAAGTGCAAGAGAACAGAGTGTATCGTGTACACGAATCAAGAAAATACTATATAAGTGAGTTACCACTAGTTTCGACATGTGATCGGCTTAGGAACTTGATACAAGAGTTTATGGCCTGGTTAATCATACGTACAATGTATGATTAACATTATTCAAGGTTCAAGACTTGATGCAAGGAGGGTATTGATCACATATCTATGTTAATACTCTCCGTCCCCGACTAGTATAGTGGATCCAACCATGACACGTTACGACACAAAATTCTCTGAGAAGGTAGCTAGCCTTCGCAGGAATCGGTGTTCATACAATGTACAAGAACAACAAGAAGGTTTGCACAAGATATCCCAAGGTATACTAGGAATAATATCTTATGACGGGATCCAAACAATACCAATCCGTGTGACCAATGTGTCAAGAGAACAAGGATATCTACACTAAATACAAAAAATATAGAAGATATCATAAAACAAAAAATTATCAGAGAATGTACTAGCCTGAGATCTGGTGTGGAATATCAACAGTGTCAAATACGGTTCATCGAAGACCTAAATATGGAATATTAAGATCAATTTAAGTTTTGGATGTATAAACATGCTATACTAGGTCCATTCTAGGTCTCTAGGCCAGTTCTAGGTCAGTTAGGTTAATTTTAGTTAATGTTGACTTTTATCAATCTCTATGGATACCTTTCTATAAAAATACCCTAGTCTAGGTTTTACCCTAGTGTAGGGATACATCCCCTTACGTAATATTTGCCTTGCTAACTAGGTCATACCTAGGCATGGACCAATCCTAAACATCTGTATACTAGTATAGATATCTATATATATGTCCTATTATTTGTCTATTACCTATACCCACAGATGATCAAATTCCTATTTATATTGTATAAACATGGGGGTAATGCCCATACCGTATCATATAATATCTAGGTAATCTCATTCCCTCAACCTAATATCACATCTACCTACTCATCCATCTATCCAATTATCTAATTACCCTCACCGATAGGTAAAACCAATTACCTATGTTCCAACTTCTTAATACCATGTGTACAATACATCCCCCATGGGCACAATACCAACCATGACATGTTGTCAAAACATCCTACCCATGTTATATTTCCTATACCTACAGACAAGTATCCCTCCATATGTGTATCCCCACATGAATACACATATGGACACAAGGCCTATACACATTCATCCAGACATATATATATATATATATACAAACACCCCTACTCTATATGCATACACTGCCTCTTCCTACAGGTTGGCCTATTACCTGCATCAGTCCTAAATTAATATACCTACATCTCTGTATCAGTAACCAATGATACTCCTAAACTCCTTCACTATTTGAGGTAGTCCTCTAATCCATTCGAGCCCCTAACCCTGGACTTCCCTATACTTATCCCTTCAAACCCGAACAGAGCTTCTCTTCTATCAATTTTCCTACCTATCCACTGCTGACACCCTTACCATCTGAGTCCTTAACTGAACTCCTAATCAGTCATTGACTGATAACTCCTTCAGTCAAGTGAGTGACACCACATGCAGTCAAGGACTGATACCAACTGCAGACAAGTCCTTGACTGATACTCTAACACTCCACTCCACTGTTCAATTTCAAACTGAACCAAACCCTCATTATCAGAGCTTCTCCTTCCCTACCTGTATGCCTATATATCTATAACTACACAACATGGCCGACTGCTACTGATAACTTCCCCCAAAACATTGTCCATGGCCAAGGCCAAGACACTGGCTCATGGCCAATGTGGTTCGAGCAATGGGGTCTCCCTAGTCTACTTAGCTGATACCCAACACTCACTCACACACCCATATTTTCCCCAAAACCACTACACTGGTACTCCTCAAATGCCAAATGCAGTATGTTAAGATACAATCTAATGTTTTCTAACCAAATATTACACCTAAACCAAATTGATTATTCAAGGAGATAAAATTGGGTTTGTCTAAAATTTGAGAGATCCTGGAGGAAGTTTACATACTTCAGTATGGTACAAGAGATTTGGTTCAGGTTCTTCCCTGCTGCAGTATCAGAGGGGAGTCATGTGGTCACTGGAAGAGAGGCCTATTCTCAATTCCCTCAGCCACTGTCACTACTACTCCTTTAAATCCTGAACAGGGACCCCATCATCCTCTCTTCCTATACCTGGCCAACAGGGAACCCCCTTCCTCTAATTCTCTATTAACATAGGCCAAAACCTCTTGCTAACTCCTATATGTTAACAATATACATATATATGAACTAAGTTTATATCCTTACCCAATATATATATATATATATATATATATATATATATATTTTATTTTTTTTATATCCTTACCCAATATATATATATATATATATATATATATATATATATATATATATATATATATATATATATATATTAACTGATACACTAACCCCAATCCCATATCAGTCCAAAACTGGGCTACACTCAGTCAGTGACTGATATCCAATTTAGTCAAGAACTGATGCTACTCAGTTCGGTCCAACTGAACCCCTGTACTTCCTTTGGTTTAGTCCAAATTGTATGAATCACCCCACATTCCTCTCTCCATTGATTAGGTATACATGAACACCAAAATCCTCATTACCTACCAGTTCAGTCCAAGGACTGAACATCACTTCAGTTTTGAACAACAAAAATGAATCAGTCCTAAAGAGTGGGCTACACCTAAGGTAAACAAAACCCTTCCCTAAATCCTTTCTCTTCTATCTCAGTCTGCAGGCAACCCTCTCTTAATTCCTTAACCCTTCACACACACACCCTATTCAAGACTGAACATCACTTCAAACTAAATCCCCTGCTCTACTATTAATTCCCTGCCTACTGGTACCACTATTAGTCGAAGGACTGATAACTAATATCAGTTCAAGAAACTGATACTCCAGGTTCAGTCCACAAATTTGACAGAAACCCCCAACTCATTTTGTATAAACTGATACCATATCAGTTAATGAAAATTGATATCCCCATGAATCAGTCCAAGTGAACTGAGCACACTCTTCAGTCCCTTCATCTCCTATTCACATCAGTTTGCAACTGATTTCCCCCAAATCATCATTTTCCCTCTCATCTCAATACCCCAACTGCAATTTGTTTAATAATTGATACAAGTATCAGTTAAGA
The DNA here is from genome assembly GCA_029216955.1 of Iris pallida. NCBI lineage: Eukaryota > Viridiplantae > Streptophyta > Magnoliopsida > Asparagales > Iridaceae > Iris > Iris pallida. Next base: position 4,592,941 of record JANAVB010007196.1, on the reverse strand, counting down.
ACTGATACACTAACATCAGTTCCAAAGTCTGAACACAGAGCCCAAAACATCCCTCTCTTCACTGTATGCAAAGTCCAGTTCCTAAGATGGACTGAGCTCCCCACTCTCAGTTCTGAGATTAAAATCCTTTCTAATCCTCACTCAAGTTCTTCCTACCTTATCAATTTCGTGTCTTTGCCTAAACTATTTTTCCAATTGTTTGTCTCAGTTAGGAGACTGATACTTCCATCCTAGTAAAATCCCTCCCTGCTGCCTTCATTGTATCAGTCCTAGACTGATACACAACCATTCAGTTCCTGCTAATCCCCTTTACATATATATAATACAGTACAAAAACCTATATGGCAGTATATAACACATATATATGACACATGTATATGCCCATATTCAAATAGACACACCCACACACATAATTATGAATGTATATCTATAAGTATGTAATGTGTACACTTCTCAATATAGATTTGTATATAAAATTATGGGATACTCAAAGTAGTGAGCCAATGCTAGTGTCACTTGTCATGGTAGTGTGTGCACAAATGTGTTGAGGTCCCAAGATCCTCAAATTGGCCCCGTGTCCAAATATAACATGACACAACCTATTGGTGTTCAATTGTGGACACGATACTAGCCTCAAACACTACCCACAGGTCAATTTTAGCCTATGGGACATTTCATCAAACACTTAGTGTGTCACCCTCGGATTTCTTCCAAGAGTGACACAAAACATATTCAAACTTTCAAATGAGAACTCAATAGAGCCTCAAAGCTCTTCCTAAGGGTTATCCTAATACATGGGTGAGTTCCTAAGGGTCCAATATCAAAATTAGGATTGAAATGACAAGATTAGAGGGTGTTATACCTATTGGGAGATGGATTCCCAATAAACAATCCAATAGGCACGAACCCGACATGAAACTCCTTAGCAATGGACTCTCCTCCTTGCTCCTAGCTCAAAACTCCTTGTAGGCACTTCCTTCTTGATAGAATATGAGGAATGGTGGAGAAAAGAGTAGGATTTTGAGAGAAATCAATGGTGGAAAGGCTCTTTCTTTGGAAAAACTCTAGAATAGGAAAATAGAGGCTTGAACTAAATAGAATGAATGAAGGGAGTGTCTCCTATATGGCCGGCCGAGACATCCTAGGTAAGAGCCTAACCAAATACCAAACATGCCCTCTAAGTTGTCATTTGGGTGATTAGTTGCATGTGAAGGTTTGGGACCATTTTGGACAAAAACCTAATCTCTAAATGAACCTATTGGTCACGAATAATTAGTCTAATGGGACTAGTCTAATGAGCTGGTTTATGATTCATGCTTTTCTAATTGTTGGTCTCTAGTGTAGTGTCTAAGCTAACCGGTCCATTAACAAAAGTCTAAAATTAGGCTAGTCTCTAACCCAAACAACTAACCCCAAATAAATTAAATAAATGCACACAATATTCCTAAATAAATATTCACATTACATGGAAATTTTGAATTGACAAAATTACCCCTATTTGAAAAACTGGTAGTTACACAAACTTGTCAAGGAACGTTCGAAATACCCGATTCATTAGATCCATAAAGGCGACATGGACGTTTGTCAGGCCAAATGACATTACCAAATACTCATAGTCCAAAACGAGTGTAGAAGGCTAACTTTGACACGTCGTTTAGTTTGATCTTGAGTTGATGGTAACCCAATCGAAGATCAATTTTAAAAAACACCGAGGCACCTTATAATTGATCAAACAGGTCGTCGATGCGGGGCAATATATATTTGTTCCAGATGGTGGCTTTGTTCAGCTCTCGATAGTCAATGCATAGGTGCATCGACCCATCTTTTTTCTTCACGAACAATACTGGTGCTCCCTACGGCGAAATGCTAGGTCGAATGTATCCCCGGTCTAGCAACTCTTGTAACTAGACCTTGAGTTTCTCCAATTCTACAGGGATTATTCTGTAAGGCATATGTGTCTATTCTAATATCACACCTCACAGGTCAACTCTGGTTCGGGTTATACAGTATTTCTCTATATCTGGAATTAGAGCCCAAGGTTACAGATCGAACTGAAGGGACTGATATAAGCAGCTCTTGTTGATTTGAGACAGATTGTATTAAACGTTTATGTTTATATGTGACCTCTTCTCAAGGTAGAGTTGAAGCATTCTCCATAAGGTGGTCTGAGTGTCAGACATAATCTTTTCTCAAGGTGGAGGTTAAGGATTCTCTATAATGTGATCTGGGTGTCAGATGTAAGCGCATCAGGTCTGGGTGTCAGACATGCGTAGCAAAAGTACATCAAACCTAATGTTGGAGACAACTATATGGATTAGCATGAAATTTGTTTCTAGCCTCAAGGCCAAAGGTGGTGCAAGATGTGTAGTTGGGGCACCCAGTAGTGGTGCAAATGAACCACTACCAAAATAAGTCAAATTAGCGACGACATTAGCGACGAAAGAAATAAACATCGCCAATATTTTGCATATTAGCGACGTTACAGAAAAACGTCGCAAGACGTCACTATTTGCGACGACCAGTGACATTTTGCGACTAGGTTAATTTTATGAAAATAAAAAGTCTCGGAGTAGTCGGTAAACGTCGGTAAATTATTGAAAATAGCGACGTTTAGCGACTCAAGTCATAATATATCACAGTATATAATACAATAGCAACATTTAGCGACGTCCGCTTTTGTCGTCGCTAAATTATTTGATATAGGGTTCTGGGCGCTAGTTCGAGTTTTCATTTTTTTCCCAAAAATTTTGTTTGCCGCCGCATCCTCTCCCCCGACCACTTCGTCTGTGAGCCCCCGTGACCTCGCGACCCCCCGTCGAACTTCGGCAAGCCTCGACGAGCCTCGGCGTTCTCGCGACCCCTTAGCATCTGGCGACCATTCGTTTCCTTCGGATCGCTCGTTTACCCCGACTCCTATGACGTGGTGCTCCGTCGTCGACCCCTCCCTCAAGTCGTTGTCCTCCTCTCCTTCTCCTTTTCTCCCCGACAAGGTAAACCCTAACCCTTTTTCGGACCCAACACTTTGACACAGGAAACAACACTTTGATACTTAGACACTTTGACACACACATAGACACAACCCTGACACGTGGACCCGAATCTGACACATAAAACCACTTTAACACAGGATACATGGACCCGAATCTGATACGGGACACTGTGACACAAAAATATGCACAAGCCTAACCCTGTCACGTAGATCCAAACACATGGACACACACACTGTGGACATTATAACACAAAAATATCCTTTATTTGATAGTTAATCTATTTTTTATATTTTTGTGCACTATTATGTGATTTATACACATTTCTATATGTAATGCCTAAAAAAAGAATTGTAATACCTTATATTCATATATGAAATGCAGATTCATATTTGTGTGCTACTAATGGATTTATACCATAGTTCGCAGTATCGGCCGATACCGATCCGATATGACCGATACGGTTTGGCATGTCCAGATCCGATACCGAACGATACCTGATACTGACTGATACCGACATTGGGAGTATCTTCTCCGGTCAATTTGGCAAAGAAAATTGAATAAAAAAGGCCAAGCAACAAGGGTGTAAAAGCATAGAAAGGTTATAAAAGCATGTAAAAGAAGAAAACTTATCTATCGTATATAAACCATGAAGTAGGGTGTAGGCAACTCTAGAGGGGGGTGAATAGAGTTTGTGTCTATAATGACCAATTAAAAATAACTCTATGCTAAGTCCAGAAAACAACTACTAAGAGAATATATAATCAGAGAGTAATAATACGGAAAATAAAAGAGTTTAGAAGAACAAACGCAAACACAATGATATATCCTGGTTTTCCTCGTGGAGGACTAGTCCAGGCCCGAGAACTCTTGCTCGGAGTTGAAATCTACTATTTGTGAAATAGGGTACACACATGCCTTTAGTCCGAAAAGCACGCCAACTTCTAACAGACACGAGCCTTTGAAGCGCTTGACTGCTTTAACTTCGCAGATACGAAAGTTGAAATTTTCTAAGTGACTTCTTTTCAACACTTGGACAGAACTTCTAGCTGAATCATACTGAGCACCTTGGGGCTTAGGAAGTTTTGTGGCTAGGAGATTCGGAAGAGAAAGGCTTAGAGCATATAAGACTTGGAATATTGAAAACTTGAGAGTAAGAGATGATTTTAAATGGAAGGAATTAAGCTCTATTTATACTAGGCAAGGGAGGCAGAGTTCGGCCAAAGTTCTGTCCCAAATATTCAAAAATTTGAATATTGGACAGCTCACAGCAAGGTGGTCCTAAAAATCAGGTTGTTGATTTTAAGGAGGCCGAGTTCGGCTCGAGTTCGGTTTGAGACCGAATTCGGCCCGAATTCGGTCTGCCTCAGACCAGAAGCCTTATATGGGTGAGGGTGGTTTAGTTTGATTCAGGAATTGGTTTGTTTGTATGGTGGGGCTTGGAGAAATATGTGTAGGGGTTGAGATGACATAGTGCGACTCAACGTACGTATTTTCTTAGACTCAATAAATTAAAAATTATAGACTGAGAACAGATTATATTTGTAGTGCAACAGCTTATAGACGACGTTTGCCTTGAACTTGATGTGTCATAGATGATATTCTGTCTTGCACTTGATGTGTCGTATTGTATCATATCAGATATCAGTTGTTAATTATCTAAATCAAGTTGACTGTGATCCAATTTGGGTCAACTATTTCCCCTATTTTGATAATTGACAAAATGATATTTGTATGTCTCAATATCAATACATGGACACATGTTGAAGGAGAGAAGATCTTTTTCCAAATATGAAGTGGCTCCCACGTAAATGGATATTTTCGTCCTAGTACAAAAGATTTATCCAAGCACAACAGACAGATAGATACAATGCATATACAATATCACATCTTAATATCACATAAAATATCACGTAGTATGCTATTTTTCTCCCCTTTTGTCATTTAGCAAAATAGTACATAACTCTCCCGTAAACGGATATTAAAATAGACAAAGTGAAAGATCAAACACACAACATAACCATAACCAAATTTAATAGTGAAACTAGTAGTTTGATAATCCAGCAGGTGAAACTTGTAGTCTTTAAAACATACAAAAAGGAACTACATAGTGCATAAAAAGAAACTAGTAGGAGGATGGAATGGATTGGCAGAATCCGATGGATCGCTGGCAGAGCGACGAGGGTTGACAAAAGTAGAATCAGGATCTAGATACCTCATGGCCCAAGGGTCATCAATCCGGTAGCCTTTACGAGAAGGGTCCCGACCCGTAGGAAAAGGCATAGTGGGATGTCGTGCCATGTTGTATTGGATGTCATGAATAGTATTGCTAATGGCGGACATCTGAAGAGTGGTCCAATAATCCATCTGAGTATAACGATCATCTTCCAACCGGAAGCGGTCGCACAACATGTCTCGGATAGAATCCAGGATGGCAGGTGGTTCAGGTTGAGGGGCATCAGAATCAGATGATACGTCCTCAGCAGGAGTAGGAGGTAAAGGTGCAGGAACTGTCCTACGAGCCTTAGAATGGTATGCAGAAAATTCTAAAAACTGACATTCTTCTAGTGGAATGTTAAAGGCAGAAAAGATCATGGAAAGGTACATAGCATACACAAGTGCTTTAGGCTTTCTTCCTAGCACGAATCATCCAGTCCGTCATCGTGCGCGAAAAGTTAAATGGGACAGTGAAATGCAGATAATATAGTGCAATAATCTCTAGGTAGGTGACTTCATCAGTAGATCCGACTTTGGACAGGATAGAAGAAAAATAATACGATGAAGTTCATAAAAGTGTTGGTTGAGATATTTAGCACGAAGTTTACGAGGGCGAGGATTGGGTTCACACATCATGTCCTTAAAACCTTCTAGGGTGATATTGCCAACAAACTTGAAGTCACGAGCATCGACAAGGCGTTCCCAAGTATTGGGTTCAGGGAGTTGCAAATACTCAGCCAAGTCGAAGTCATCAAACTCAATGTCGATACCAGCTACCCAAGAATAAATCTTACATCCATCATGAGTGAGATTACAGTAAAATATTTGTATGACATTAAGATAAATTCTTGAAGAGGTAGACACTAGTTCATCAAGACAAAGGTCTTTAAAATTAGAGTCAAATTCAGAAAAGATGGTAAAATTAATAGGGCAACCCGGCTCCACACTACGTGCACAAAAATCAGAATACCATTCGTTAGAAGCTTCTAACGAAAAAAAAATATGTGTGCATTGTAGGTTTCGACATTGGGAGGAGGAGGTGGCTTAAATAAGGGTGAGAAGGATTGTCATTTGGCCCGAGTTCGGTCCTGGTGGATCCAGAACTCCAGATATTTTAAAACAAAGAATAATGATAGTAAGAAAGATAGTCTCGAATTGAAAATAGTGGATTTTATTAACCAAAAAAAGTAGAACATGCGACAGACTCGTGAATCATTATTCAGTATATGTGAATCGTCTCAGGTTGGCTATAGGGATCGGTTCCCAACTAGCGGTAGTCCGAAGACACATGGTGTAACTCCATATTCCCAATTTGTTTAGAATTTTTTTAATTTTTCTAAAAATAATAAATTTTGATTAAACAATTTTCGAATAAATTACATGATTGCTTTTGGAGGGAGATTTAAATTTTTGGCAAAGAACTAATTTTCAAATTTATTTGGAGTGGTTCCCCTCCCTAACAATCTTGTAACCCACCTCTCTATCAGAATTTGGTTAGTTCACATAAACTGTGAAAGGAAGAGGGTCTTTCTGAATAAAACCTAATTGCGGAGGGGCCTTTCTATATAATTATTTATGCATAACTTAGGGGGGGCTGGAGAGAGAAATAATTCTCATTCTTTCGGCAGCCATTCCAATCGAGCTCCCAATTACTCCTTTCCTTTCGTTCTAACCTAACCCTAAATTTGTTGGCAATGACGATGACGAGGGCGACGGCGATGGCAAAAGCTCTTCTCTCTGGCGCTTGAAGGCTGGAGCGAGTACACCTCGACAGTACTAAATCGACGATGACACTTCTTCTTCATCAATCCTCACGACTGCAAGTGCGTGGTTTCGTCGTCTTCACTAGCTAATTTCTCGTTGAGATCTTCGATGCTAGTGAGTGAATCGATCTCTTCAATTTAGAACTCCGAATCACCAGATCTATTCATTTTTCTTCACCACATATGTTTATGTTCTTCCTCTGATCTCATAAATTTGAGCTATGGACTCTGTAGAGCCGATAGATCAGATTGAAGCCTAACTCAGAGTTATTTTTCGTTCAGATCCTTGATCCCTGGTAAGGAATTAATTGCATCCTTTCAATTCAATTTTTGAGAATCGGACCTTCGTTGATCAATCCTTATTTTTCTCTGAGATTAGTTGTCTTTAGGAATTTGGGTTGGATCTGTAGTTTGGGAAGAACTTCAGGATTGTATTATCATTGTTGGCTGTGAGTATTTAATGCTCATGCTCTTGATTCCTTTAGTTTTTATGTAATCCTAATTCTGTGCTTTATTGGTTGTTTTGAATGTGCGGAGTAGGAGTTCGTGTCCTGGACGAGATCGTGTCGGGTTCCATCTGTTCTTGAGAATTTTGATCACCTTTTCATAGCAGGTAACGTTTTACTCCCACTTCACATTTTGGAACCATTTTTATGCGTAATTATAATTTCTGTGTGGTATTGTTTGTGTTTGGATGTACGTTCGTACTGCTACTATTTTGGATATTTTGGATCGGATCCAAGTCCTGTGTCCATCCTTGACGTATCCAAGTCGATCGTGTCTGGCTCGGGGAATACTCTGAGAAGTATGGATCGGTGTTGTACCCAATGTTCGTGTAGTCGGTGTTCTGCGAACGCTCGTGTTGCTCCTGGTGGATGCTGGTTCGTGTTCGGTGCAGAGTGTCGGACCGTGTAGAGTCTGGTCGTGTCCAGTATGTGGGTTCATGCTGTAATATCTTCTTCAACTCAGCGTATCCTTGGGAAGTCAGGTGTGGGATTTTTCTCCAAACTAAGCAGCAACAACAGCTACATTTTAATATTGGATTTTTCCTATTTAATTTGTGTATATTTGGACTGTATATTCTTTCCATTTTTGGTTCGACTATTTTTTATTGCTAGTGTACAACTCTGAGAAACCTTCTTAAACTCTTGGTTTGATTTCGTGCTTGGGTTGTTGTTAGAACTTTCTTGCTTAAATTGATAATGGTGGATTGTACAAATTCCTTTCTCGATCAATCTCTGTTGTGTCCTGCTTCATTTGTTTGGAGAATTGTTGGTAGTAGTTGCCAGCCTTTTATTCGAATTTGTGTTGTACTCTGTTCTTCCTTAAATCTGGAGTACTGACATAGGGTTGGTCTTATAGTCGTTGCTTTTGTATATAGGGGTCCTATATACACTTTCCTTCTGTGCTGAACATAGGTGGAGTAGGTGGATTTTGTTGTAGGTCTTGAGACTTTGGAATACAATGAATATTAGAAAGTTGATAAGTTAGGGTCTGTCAGTAGAATTTTAGACTGACTGTTTAAAATCCAGACAGGCTTTCATTTTGCCAATCTCCTGTTGTTATATATCCATAGCATATACCACTAAAAACCTGAACAGTTGGTTGTTCTGTGCAATACCATGTGAGTGAGTGTGGCATGACTCTCCTAGCTGGAACACTCTCAACCAATAAGTCATATAGAATTTCATGGCCATGGAATTTTATTTGACTTTAGTTATGTTTGGTGGTTTGTAATATCAGTTTAACCTTATATATATATATATATATATATATATATATATATATATATATATTGTTCGGTAATTTTTCCCTTTAAAATATTCTAGTGAGGTAATTAAGCTAGACTCTAACTGTTGGGTTGCCTTGCTTAAATTAAAGTTAATCATAAACCTATAGTATTGTTTTTACAACTCCTTCTAGTTTCCTAAAAACTCCTTTCTAGATAGAATTTTTGTAAAACCTATGACTTTGGTATCCTAGTTAGCTATTTAGTTAGTTAACTTTAGAAGTTAAACTGTATCATGTTCCTTTACTTAAAGAATAGCAGTTAATCAACTTATATTAATAAACAGGTGAACCTACAGATTTTCTACCCCTTCTCGATCACCCTGAGCAAGGCAAGTATACTCCTAGAATTTGCTCATTTACTTTATGTCTTGTGCATCTAATTCATGCTTGTACCTTCCTGTTGGACACGATATTACACGGTCTTGTCTTGTATCTTGTTCCATGAGTTTGCTTGTGTCTGGGAGGGAAAATATTACAGATGTGTGATCAAACCCGAGTTACAATTCATGTGAATAGCTTAGGCCTCGCACTGTGTACACAGGCCCTAAGCCGTACCTTCATGCCTGTGCCATGTTCCATGTTCTACCCAAGCCAATCACACACTCTGGATGTATTTCAAATATATCACACATGTCAGGTTCCTTGTATATTCATGTTCAGGTACCAGGTTACATTTCAGGTTCATTTCATACAGTCTTGTGTTTCATTTCAGCATGCTTGTTCTAGTTTCCTGTTTATAGATTCATTGCTTGTTCATATTTCATCTTCATGTTGTTTTTGTTCATTTTCTTGGATATACTTAGCTCCCTCCTGACTAGGATATTGCAGGTGAGATGGAGGCTATTTGTGACACTTACAACGGGCAAGATCCTGGAGGTACCTTTGAGCTAGCTGGTGTTGCTCTGGACTTAGAGCCCGAGGAGGCTTAGCATCTTCCCTTTAGTTTCATTTGGGCTTTGTATTAGAGACTTTAGTTTTACATTTCATTTGTTGGACAATGTAATAATTCATAGTTTGCACTTTGTTTCTGGGATTCGATATTATAGATGCTGTGGTTTATATTCATTCTTATCTGGACTTGTAGTTTCCCTAGAGTTGGTACAGCTTACTTCATCGTGTCTAACGACGAAGGCTGGGCATGTCCAACTCGTGTCCGATTATTTGGGAGCGGGTCATGACATGTTTTTAGTGGTGGCCCATGCAGGTCTATCCTAATGGTACCTAGGTATTAGTGTACTATTGGAGGACTTGATTAAACTAGGAAAACTTGATCACAGTATAGAAAATCGGGTACATCGGGTACATGGATACTATAGAAACATTTACAATTACTTGTAGGTTAGGTTTTATCAATCACGAAGTTTTCTTTCTATTATAGGATGGTCGCCACGAGGAAGACTGCGGATCAGCCCGGAGTTGCAGGAACTTCGGATCGGTCTGCACCAGACGTTTTGATAGAGCAGCTTCTGCCACCGCCTCCTATCTTTCCTCCGTTGCCCCCGACGATGATGTTCGACAGCGCCCAGGTGATGGCCATGTTCCAGCAGTTTATGGAGGCTCAGAACCACCAGGTCGCTCAATTCTGAACGACAGTCGTGGATGCCTTCAGGACTCGAGAGCCAGCAGCACCAGCACCGGTAGCACCTCCAGTACCAGCAGCACCGATATCAGTGACCGCCAGAGACTATCAGAACATCTGTCCGATAGATTTTTGGAGCCATGAGGGGATAGTATATGCGGATGAGTGGCTGGAAAACGTCGAGCGGACGTTAAATATGGCGAGGATTCCAAATGAACTGAAGGTGGAAGTTGCGAGCATGCGACTCTTTGATCTTGCCAGAGCCTGGTATCGAAAGGAGCCTCAGTTGGCTGAGCCCCAGATTCTTTGGATGGACTTTAAAACTCTATTCAAAGAGATGTTCTTTCTAGACATAGAGCGAGATGAGCTTCGGATGCAATTCGAGGCACTGTAGTAGAGGAACATGATGATGGCAAAGTATACATTGGAGTTCACCCGACTCAGCAGGTTCGTGGAGAACCTAGTCGGCACACCAGAGGAGAGGGCTTGGAGGTTCAAGAAGGGCCTCACCAGAGAGTTGCAGCATGCAGTGGCGATCAGCCAGGCGACGACTTATGTGAGCATTCTCAAGATTGTTCAAGCTGTGGAGAAGGAGGCAGATCTGAAGCTGAATAGGGATCGAGACATCGACAGTAGCAGCTACCAGGCAGTGTTCAGCAGCAGAGACAGCAGGGGATCACTTGTACATACTGTCATCGGCCAGGATACCACATTGACACTACCAAAATTTATCGTTTTAGCGACGGCCACATCCGTCGCTAAACCGACGGTAATTACTATTAGCGACTGATAACCGACGGATGTGCGACCTTTCCTTCCCCTAAAATTAAAATAAAAAATGACAAAGGATTGTAGTCGGTAAACAGTCGCTGAGCGGCCACGAAACTGTCGCTAATACCGACGGAATAATTCCGTCGCTAATAATTCGTCGCTAAATGAGCGTATTTTGGTAGTGTGAGATCTGTCGCAAGAGGCTCGGACTTTGCTTATTCTGCGGATCGGATATTCATCAGATGAGAGACTGCCAGCAGGCTACATCCAGACTAGCAGGAGGACCCCGAGGAGTCGGAGGACCACCATCTGCACCATCCAGAGCACTACCTGCTGCACCCCAGCGAGAACCAGCTTTACCACCTCAGCAGCAGTGATTTGCACAGCACCAACAGCAGCAGAGAGGAGGGCCACAGCAGGGACGTGCTTACGTCATGGCTGTAGTTGAGAAAGATGAGGTAGATCCAGATGTTATTACAGGTTCTATCATCTTTTATTCATTTTCTGCCATTGTATTGTTTGATTCTGGAGCCACACATAGCTTTGTATCGTATGAGTTTCTGCATAGACACGGCTTCACACCTAAGCCCACTAGGAGAACTGTCAGATTATGATAGAAGGAGGAGTAGTGCCAGTTAGTGAGATGGTCGATTTCCCTATCATTATAGCTGGGAGGGAGCTTAGAGCTCGATTCCTAGTGATGCCACTGCCTGGATTTGACATAGTCCTCGACATCGACTTGATGAGTGAGCAGTTTGCTGTAATAGACTGCCATGAAGGGAAGGTTACTTTCATCCCACCTGGAGTTCTGCCGTACGAGGTCAGAAGACGGATCGCAGAGTAGCTAGAGGGAGTCTACTTTGGAGCAGTTGTAGAAGACCAGGAGTTGCCGCACCCGATGATTGTAGAGTTTTTCGACGTCTTTCCCGAAGAGTTACCAGGATTACCGCCAGATCGAGATGTGGAGTTCAGCATCGACTTAGTGCCTAGATCAATGCCGAAGTTCCAACATTGCTATAAGATCAACCCGAAGGAAGCTGCAGAGTTGAAGGCCCAGATTGATGAGTTGTAAGGTAAGGGTTTTATTCGGTCCAGTGCTTCACCCTGGGGAGCACCGGTACTCTTCGTGCCGAAGAAGGATGGGACAGTTAGGATGTGTATCGATTATCGTGCACTCAATAACATCACCATCAAGAATAAATACCCGTTGCCAGGGATAGATGAGCTATTTGATCGGCTCAGTGGAGCTAAGGTCTTCTCGAAGATTGACCTTCGATCAGGGTATCACCAGATGAAGGTTCGGGAGCAGGATATTCCGAAGACAGCTTTCAATATCCGTTACGGCCAATATGAATTCTTGGTGATGCCGTTCAAACTCACCAATGCCCCAGCAGTGTTTATGAACCTTATAAATAAGGTTTTTCACTAATATCTAGATAAATTTGTCGTAGTCTTCATTGATGACATCTTGATCTATTCGAAGATCGAGGAAGAGCATGTAGAGCATCTACAGATTGTTTTGGAGATTCTGCGGAAGGAGAAGCTGTACGGGAAGCTCTCGAAATATGAGTTTTTCTTGAACAAGGTGGAGTTCTTAGGGCATGTGGTGACGGGAGAGGGGTTTCTGTAGATCCCAAGAAGATTGAAGCTGTGGAAGCATGGGCACCTCCCAAGTCAGTAGCTGAGATTCGTAGTTTCTTGGGACTAGCAGGTTACTACCAGAAGTTCATAAAAGATTTTGCCAAAATAGCAGAGCCAATGACGAAGCTTACGCAGAAGGACGAGGAGTCCATCTGGAGCGACGCCTGCCAGTCAGTATTTGAAGAATTAAAGAGATGACTCACTACAACGCCGGTTTTAGCTTTGCCATCAGAATCTGGAGGGTTCTTCATCTACAGCAATGCATCAGAGAAAGGCTTGGGGTGTGTACTTGAGCAGAACAAGAGGGTTATTGCTTATGCTTCTAGACAGTTGAGGCCTCATGAGAAGAATTATCCTACTAATGACTTGGAGCTTGCAGCAGTCATTTTTGCCTTGAATCTGTAGAAGTACTATGTGTATGGAGAGAGAGTGTACATCTTCACGGACAATAAAAGTCTGAAGTATGTCTTCACTCAGAAGGAACTGAACATGAGGCAGCGAAGATGGCTGGAAGTCATGAAGGATTTCGATATCAATCTGCAATACCACCCAGGAAAGACGAATGTGGTAGCAGATGCTCTTAGTCGATATCTTGTGGCTATGTTCCTTACTATGGATCGATATCTTCTAGAGGATCTTAAGAGTCTGGGGATCGAGATTATTCTTTCGGGAATTCGAGGGCAACTGATGCACATGCAGATATAGTCAGGACTAATAAAGAATATCAAGGAGGCCCAGTTTCTAGATGAGGGATTCGATGTCTCAGAGGTCAGGCAGAGGCAGAATTGCTTGACGACTTCACTATTACAGATGATAGGTCCCTGTGTGCCCAAGGATTTGCGAGAGGAGGTTATGCAGGAGGCCCACCAGTCGCAGTATTCTATTCATCCTGGATCGACCAATATGTATTAGGATTTGCGGGAGTATGTTTGGTGGTATGGGATGAAACGAGAGGTTGCTAGATTCGTTTCTAGATGCCTTGTATGCCAGCAAGTTAAAACGGAGCGTCAGAGACCAGCAGGATTACTCCAGCCTTTACCTATTCCGGAATGGAAGTGGGAACACATAACCATGGACTTCGTTTCTGGTTTACCACGTACGCCCGGTGGTAACTTGGGTTATCGTGGACAGACTGACGAAATCCGCTCACTTTATTTCGTTCAAGGTAGGGTTGTCGACCGAGAAGCTTGCAGACCTTTACATGCATCAGATTGTACGGATTCACAGAGTGCCAGTGAGTATCGTTTCAGACAGGGATAGCCGCTTCATATCACATTTCTAGAGTAGCCTACAGCTGAGCTTGGGTTCACAGTTGAAGTTCAGCACCGCCTATCATCCACAGACAGACGGGCAGTCCGAGAGGACCATCCAGACATTAGAGGACATGTTGCGGGTTTGCGCACTCGACTTTGGCGGATCGTGGGAGGATCACTTGCATCTTGTGGAGTTTGCCTATAACAACAGTTATCAGGCTAGCATCGAGATGACATCATTCGAGGTACTATATCGACGGAGATGTCGCACACCTTTATCTTGGGACGACGTTTGTGAGAGAATTTTGCTTGGGCCAGAGATGGTGGTAGATTCAGCCGAAAAGGTCAGACTGATCAGAGTGCGTCTCAGAGTTGCACAGGATCGGCAGAAGCACAGGCGGACAGCAACAGATGGCCACTGGAGTTTGCAGTTGGAGATAGAGTGTTCCTGAAGATCTCGCTGACCAGAGGCATCATTTGATTTGGCAGAGGCAGGAAGCTTAGCCCCAGATACATCAGGCCCTTCGATGTGACGGCACGGATTGGCGAGGTGGCGTATCGACTAGCACTTTCTGCTAGCTTGGAGGGAGTACACGACGTCTTTCACGTGTCCCAGCTTTGTCACTATATTCCAGATCCGAGTCATGTGGCGGACTACTCAGAGCTAGAGGTGGGTCCGAGTTGACCTACGAGGAGCAGCCAGTAGAGATCCTGGATCGGAGGGAGAAGCAATTGCAAAATCAGACTATATCACTTGTCCGTGTCATGTGGATGCACCACTCTCCTGAAGAGTCCATATGGGAGCGCGAGGACGAGATGCGAGAGCGTTATCCCAGTTTGTTTGCTTGATTATACTTTGGTTTTGAGAATTTTAAATTCAATAAGTGACTTGTGTTTAAACATTCGTTGTGATTTTGCTTTTGAGAATTCATTTTGTTGTCCATCGAATTTCGAGGACGAAATTCTATTAAGGGAAGAGATTTATAACTCCATATTCCTAATTTATTTATAATTTTTTAAGTTTTCTTAAAATATTAAATTTTGATTAAATAATTTTCGAATAAATTACATGATTGCTTTTGGACGAAGATTTGAATTTTTGGCAAAGAACTAATTTTCAAATTTATTTGGAGTGGTTCCCACTCCCTAACAAACTTGTAACCACCTCTCTAACAGAATTTGGTTAGTTCACATAAATTGTGAAAGGAAGAGGGTCTATCTAAATAAAACCTAATTGCGGAGGGGCCTTTCTACATAATTATTTATGCATGATTTAAGGGGGGCTGGAGAGAGAAATAATTCTCATTCTTTCGGCAGACATTCCAATCGAGCTCCCAATTACTCCTTTCCTTTCGTTCTGACCTAACCCTAAATTTTTTGCCGATGATGATGACGAGGGCAACGACGATGGCAGAAGCTCTTCTCTCTTGCGCTTGAAGGCTGGAGCTAGTACACCTCGAAAGCACGAAATCAACGATGACACTTCTTCTTCATCAATCCTCATGGCTGTGAGTGCGTGGGTTCGTCGTCTTCACTAATTTCTCGTTTAGATCTTCGATCCTGGTGAGTGAATTGATCTCTTCGATTTAGAACTCTGAATCACCAGATCTTCTCCACATATGTTTATGTTCTTCCTCTGATCTCATAAATTTGAGCTATGGACTCTATAGAGCCGATCGATAGTATTGAAGTCCGACTCGGAGTTGTTTTTTGATCAGATCCTTGATCCCTGGTAAGGAATCAATTGCATCCTTTCAATTCAAATTTTGAGAATCGGACCTTCGTTGATCAATCCTTATTTTTCTCTGAGATTAGTTGTCTTTAGGAATTTGGGTTGGATCTGTAGTTTGGGAAGAACTTCAGGATTGGATTGTCATTGTTGGCTGGGAGTATTTAATGCTCATGCTCTTGATTCCTTTAGTTTTTATGCAATCTTAATTCTGTGCTTCATTGGTTGTTATGAATGTGTGGAGTAGGAGTCCGTGTCCTGGAAAAGATCGTGTCGGGTCTGATCTGTTTTTGAGAATTTTGATCACCTTTTCACAGCAGGTAACGTTTTACTCCCACTTCATATTTTGGAACCATTTTATGCGTAATTATAATTTCTGTGTGGTATTGTTTGTGTTTTCCCGTACGTTCGTATTGCTACTATTTTGGATATTTTGTATCAGATCCAAGTCCTGTGTCCATCCTTGACATATCCCAGTCGATTATGTCTGGCTTAGGGAATACTCCGAGCAGTATGGATCGGTGTTGTACCCAATGTTCGTGTAGTCGGTGTTCTGCGAGCGCTCGTGTTGCTCCTGGTGGACGCTGGTTCGTGTTCGGTGCGGAGTATCCAACCGTGTAGAGTTCGGTCGTCTCCAGTACGTGGGTTCATGCTGCAATGTCTTCTTCAACTCAGTGTGTCCTTGGGAAGTCGGGTGTGGGATTTTTCTCCAAACTAAGTAGCAGCAACAGCTACATTTTAATACTGGATTTTTCCTATTTAATTTGTGTATATTTGGACTGTATATTCTTTCCATTTTTGGTTCGACTATTTTTTATTGCTAGTGTACAACTCTGAGAAACCTTCTTAAACTCTTGGTTTGATTTCGTGCTTGGGTTGTTGTTAGAACTTTCTTGCTTAAATTGATAATGGTGGATTGTACAAATTCCTTTCTCGATCAATCTCTGTTGTGTCCTACTTCATTTGTTTGAAGAATTGTTGGTAGTAGTTGCCAGCCTTTTATTCGAATTTGTGTTGTACTTTGTTCTTCCTTAAATCTGGAGTACTGACATAGGGTTGGTCTTATAGTCGTTACTTTTGTATATATGGGCCCTATATACACTTTCCTTCTGTGCTGAACATAGGTGGAGTAGGTAGATTTTGTTGCAGGTCTTGAGACTTTAGGATACAATGAATATTAGAAAGTTGATAAGTTGGGGTCTGTCAGTAGAATTTTAGACTGACTGTTTAAAATCCAGACAGGCTTTCATTTTACCAATCTCCTGTTGTTATACATCCATAGCAGATACCTCTAAAAACATGAACAGTTGGTTGTTCTGTGCAATACCATGTGAGTGAGTGCGGCATGACCCTCCTAACTGGAACACTCTCAACCAATAAGTCATATAGAATTTCATGTCCAGAGAATTTTATTTGACTTTAGTTATGTTTGGTGGTTTGTAATATCAGTTTAACCTTATATATATATTGTTCTGTAATTTTTCCCTTTAAAATATTCTAGTGAGGTAATTAAGCTAGACTCTAACTGTTGGGTTGCCTTGCTTAAATTAAAGTTAATCATAAACCTATAGTATTGTTTTTACTAGTCCTTCTAGTTTCCTAAAAACTCATTTCTAGATAGAATTTTTGTAAAACCTATAACTTTGGTATCCTAGTTAGCTATTTAGTTAGTTAACTTTAGAAGTTAAACTGTATCATGTTCCTTTACTTAAAGAATAGCAGTTAATCAACTTATATCAATAAACAGGTGAACCTATAGATTTTCTACCCCTTCTCGATCACCCTGAGCAAGGCAAGTATACTCCTCGGATTTGCTCATTTACTTCATGTCTTGTGCACCTAATTCATGCTTGTACCTTCCTGTTGGACACGATATTACACAGTCTTGTCTTGTATCTTGTTCCATGAGTTTGCTTGTGTCTGGAAGAAAAAAACACTACAGATGTGTGATCAAACCTGAGTTACAATTCATGTGAATAGCTTAGGCCTCGCACTGTGCACGCGGGCCCTAAGCCGTACCTTCATGCCTGTGCCATGTTCCATGTTCTACCCAAGCCGATCACACACTCTGGATGTGTCATGACCCGCACCCTAGAGTAAGGGCACAAGACGTGGGTACACCCAGCCTACGCCGCAGTATCGGCGGTAGAACGCTGTCCTAGGTCTCATGCATCTAACAGTATAATGCTAAGCAGTTTATACTCCCCAAATGGGGGTGACATTGCAGAATGTAAACTCAATCACAACTAAGAAAGAAGAAGTACGATATGATATAGAACTCAAAATAAAATACAGATGATCAGAAGAGTCTAACTGTCTAAGATAACAACTCAGCAAACATCCAGAAATACAAAGTCTCAACTACAGAATATGAAAGAATATATACAATCCAGATCTCAAATGACAGAAATAGTAAAACCTAGACTAGGGAGCCTCAGTCTCTATAGCTAGTGGATCCGACTGGAAATCCGGATCACAGGTGTCATCTAGAGCTGTCCCATAAAAAGTGTCAACACCAGCCTCATCCTCGTCCTCTGTAAACATATCAACGGTGCCCAATCAGGACGAAGCGAGCACAATACATCTCAACAGATCATAGCAGGTTAGACAATATAATCATACAGTAAAGTAAGATACAGGATCTGAAAGAAAGTACAGAATGTAAAGGAGATAGCTGTATTAGAAATATCTACTATAAATAGAGAACTAACAGTGGCTAGTGAGTCAGAGTACAATATAGACATGTGAATGGTATAGGACGATTATGATGCTACACTACGAAAGAATTCTGATGCTACACTACTTGGATATTATTCACATGTTTACTTCTACTCCCCCGTACCCACAATCAATACACAAGGACCCAGTCAGGTTATGTTATGATTCATGTAACGGCCCCGAAGGGTGGTACATGATAGTCCCATAAATGGGGATTCTAGGAAATGCCCATAAATGGGAGATTCAAGGAAGACTTTGTGATCATGAGAGTACATGTCATAAGTGATTCAATGAACCATGAAGCATAGTGATACACAATGTAAGTGAAACGCACAGAACATGTAGTATCTGATGCTCCCTGAGGGGATAACATCTCTAGAAAGGATCCATATAGTACTAATCCGTGTGACCAACGTGACAGCATCAAGTAAAGTAATTTAAAGCAGGAGAATAATTTTAACAGGATATGAAATGATCAGAGAATGTACTCGCCTGATACCCTGAACAGCTGATGTGAAAAGATGGCCAACTGGAGTCACAGAGTCCTAGTTATAGCAACACAGGTTATAAAGAGTTCAATTTATATGGTAATTAAAATTATAATACAATCTACATGATTTTAAGTCAATCTAGGTCAAAGTCAACTCTTGGTCAACTTTGGTCAACTATAAAGTCAAACTAGGTCAACTCTAGTCAACTGTGGTCAACAAGCTAGGATAGGGTCTACAATGGTCAACTAGTCTTGGTTAGTCAATTCTAGGTCTAAACAAACTAAGTATATGAAAATCAAGTATCCAAGATAGCTACTAACTCATAGCCTAAGTCACTTGCTAAACCAAGTACAAAACTAAACCATAAGCTAACAAGGCACACAAATTTAGTCATATAATGTATATATATTATTCACATATTCATATACATAGATATATATAGGAAAGCTATATATATAGGCACATACATATATATAGAGAGAGAAAGAGAGGTAAAAGAGTAAGTGAGTATGTGTGTGTTTGGCATGTGTGTGAAAGGATATGTGTTAATGTTCTAAAATTTAGTGATAGGTAAGTGTATGTGGCATGTGATACATGATGTCAAAGGGTGTATGAATGCATGTGTATAAAAGGTTATAGGTTAACTCAGTTTATAGAAATGCATACATACATACTTATATTGTATACATGCATACATACATATCATGTATATTACATTACATGATACATACATGTATACTTGCATTACATTATACTTACATTCATGCATATTAGATACTTTCATTTATATTAACATATTGCATACATTCATTTCATTCATGCATCTATGCATTACCTACATGTTTTATACATATGCATACATTGCATATCATTTCATACATTAACATAGAGGCATACAAACATGCACACATCATATATTTCATACATCGCATTACCTTACATATCATGTTATATATTATCATTCATTTCTTTCATATATTACATTATCTTTTAGTTGAATACATCATATATGGATACAATACATTATCTTGCATGCTTGTATTCATATATTACATTCTATATTACCTATATACATGTATTTCCTCCATTCATTCATGCTCGCATCATATACTCTACATTACCATACATGCTATTATTATATATTACATTACATTATTTATACATTATGCATTCATATCTATCATTACATGTATACCTTGCATTCATATCTAGCATTCATTATATACTTTCATGCATACATTGTATATCATTCTTTCATTCATGCATTTATGCATTGCTTACATACATTATATTAATTGCATTCCTACATGCTTGCATTCAACCATATATATACATTAATGTAAAGAGGATATATATCATATATATATATCATTTTATTCATCTAACATATCATGCATTACATACTCTATATTCATTTAATATCCATACTACATAGGCTCATAGGTTACACAAAATGCATATATCGTACAGTCACTCTTCTACTTAAAATCAATATTGTACCAATTGGACCTTCACTAAATTCTAGGGTTTAATTATGTCGTAGTCCTTTGTGTTAGCTTTCCGAAACTTTAAACGGATCGTATTTTCGTGTCCGGAAGCTTCCGGAATCGCAAAAACACCGAAACGCGTTCGTCTTTCGTACAGCTGACACTCAAATAATTTTACAGAAAGTTTCAGAACGAATTTGGCTTATAAAAATATATATTTGGAAATCTAACTTCGATACGGTTCTTTTAAAAAAACGGAAGGTAAATCGGAGTTCTAAGCTAAAAGTTATGACATTTCTAAGTTGCTTTGGTTAATAAAAACGTGGATAAAAATTATGACGAATTTGGGTTGGCCAAGATACTTGGATACCAACATAGGTATCCAAATGAAACTCATTCTAACTATCCTAACTAAGATCAATCCACTCTCTAACCATTCTAAAACCAAATTTAAATATCTATTTAAACTATTATCATACATACATACATACACATGGGGTGTCCTAATTTGGGATCTATCAAGTAGGACACAAGACACACCTATAATATCCTCAAATGGACTCCAAATGGTCTCAAAATTGAATCTAAAGGGGACACATGCATGGGGGTGGATCCTTTGGATTCAAAACTAATTAATATACAAAGAAAATTAAGTTAGAGGATAGGTTTTACCTATTGGGAGTGGAATCCCAATGAAAATCTTTAGGACACGGCTCCGATACGAAGATCTATTCAAAAGGATACCTCCCTTTGCACCTTGCCCAAATTCTTGGATAGAATCCTTCCTTGATGGTGTAGGATGGATTAGGAGAAGTTTGGATGGAGGAATGTGAGGAAAAGGAAATCAAATCAAAGAGGGAAGCTCTCTAATTTGGGGAAGAACACTTAGGGTTCTATGTAGAGGTAAAAAAGAGGCAAGGATTTTCTTAAGGATTCTTTATAGGAAGGGAGGGACACTTGATGGCTAGTCATTAGATGAATTAGGGTTAGTTTTTTATGTAGATGAGTGGCTAGGAGTTGTCCACCCAATTCTAAGCCTTCCTATTGGTTCAACTAGTCATAAGGCTTTCTTTTTCACAAATATCCTAAGGGATAAATATCCTACTATGAAATATCTAGATATTGTTAATCTAACTTAATCATTAAGTCTCTAACCTTCTACCTAAACCTCCATGAGCATCATTAACATCTAGGTTTAGTCAAAACTAGGTTAGTCTCTAACAATTCAATTAGCACAATACTAATTAATCAAAATTTATTTTCATTAATAAGTCAAAATGACCAAAATATCCTTAGGCTAAAAAGTCACAATTAGTCATCCTAATCACATGGTTAGGTCCCCATGGTCATGGTTAGTCTCTAGGGTTACACTAGTTAACCATCAAAATCATAATTTAACATTTTAAATAGTTTTAAAATAATTAAAAATCATCAAAAATCATAACATGGTTTAAATATCATTATTAAGTTATTATAATTACAAAATTTCAAAATTATCCTCATTTTAGAAAAGTGGGTGTTACAAGTCTACCCTCCTTAGAAGAATTTCGTCCTCAAAATTAAGATGGTCGTACTTTTTCTAGAGTCTCGTCCCCAACAATCAAGGTCTCAGAACTTACCTAAATCATACAATTTAAAAGAATGGCATACAGGGACATGGCATACGGTGGTAGTGAAAGTCTCATCTAGGTATACTAGTCACACTAGACCAAAATGGTCATAGGGTATCAAAATATACAAGCAATCAGGGGTGTTAAACTGGAAAAGATACAGAAATAACAAATCATCAAGGCTTTAAGGCAAAATCAAAATCAAAATTTAAAGCACAAATATCGAGCATTGAAATCCAATCACAATATATATATATATATATATATATATATATATATATATATATATATATATATATATAAAGAGAGAGAGAGAGAGAGAGAGAGAGTGTGTGTTAGAGAGGAAAAAGCTAGCATTATGTAAAGGTTATGTGGTTAGTGTGTGTATGGGTGTATGTGGACATGTTCATAGGGTTAGATAGTAGACATGTGTGTGTGTGTGAAATATACATGAAAGTGTATAGGAGGATTTGGGTTTCAAAACAATAGCTATCAAGTTACACTACTCATGGCATATTGGTTAAACAATCTATAATACACAACCTATTTACTCATAACATGCATGTCTAACCATATATATATATATATATATATATATATATATATATATATATATAGAGAGAGAGAGAGAGAGAGAGAGAGAGAGAGAGATGTAGAGATTTAGTTATGTATCTATATACATTCTAACATGTATGCATAAACTAAAATATATATATAAAATATATATATATATATATATATATATATATATATATATATATATATATATATATATATATATATATATATATATATGAACATAACATAGAGATGAAGGGTTAGGTTTACATGGCAGTTGTGAACATTAGTGTAGAGTGTCAAGTGTACAGGGGTTATAACTTAAAATGAAGGGTTCAATCATTCATTTCAGCTCAACATTACATATTAAATTTGAAATTGAACTAAATATTTAGAATCAATGTAAAAATATTAACATGTATTCAGTTTCAGGATTTTGGAGAAATTCGAACATCAAAACCAACCCAATGTTCACCACAACCATAACCTAACATGTAATAATATGAAACCTAACATTATATCCCTACATACAACAATGTATACGGCTCAAAATATTACATTTAAAAACTGTAAATTGAACTAATCACTTAGAATCCAGTGTTAAAGGGTTAATATGCACACAGTCTCAGATTTGACAAATTCAAACACAAAACTCAACAAATTTCTTTAAGAATTGAAACCCTGTATATAACATACATGTGCAGTAATGTAAACAACAACTAATAACATGAAATTTATATTTAAATTACGAATTTAAACTAGAAAAAGTAGAGAACCAGTCTCTGATACTGTACTGTATCAGAAATATTAGAGTTTTGAGAATTTATACATCAACAACATATTAATATGTATTTAGATAGGTTGGTAATCAAAGTGTAGCATGCATACGTATCAGGCAAGTGTCTGTATCCACTATATATATTCTTATGTCCCAATATACAAATCAAATTCTATATCAAGACCAATATTTAGATTCCTACCAAGATTGCAAAGTAGGTGATTGATGTAATCAAAACAGTTTTATTATTATTATTTAATACAAGAATAATAACAAGAAGGAAATAACGATAAAATCTGTTCTGCTTATCTGTTTAAAAGAAGGAACCATTTTGAAACTAGATCTATAATATCAAATCCAAGATAAGGTCTTAGCAAAATCATCGATTCATTGTATTAAGAAGAAATTCATAGTAAGAAGTTACACAAAGGTTTATAATAACAGCTAAAGCTACTCCTAAGTTAAATAATGAGAAGCAAAACAAAACAAAATAAACAATAATTCCCCCTTTTTTTTAGAAGGACTGAAACAAAAGTAAAAAAACATGTTCAAAATATTTAAGGTACAATCTGATAATCATATGCGTCTATCCAAAATCATGGTGCTCCAAATTCTCGTCATACTAGTAAGCAAGGTTACGATAATCACAGAGTCCTCGACTAAGGCACATACCTCTAGGTTCATGGCATTTAAAATTTCCGCATTGCTGCATGCGACGGCAAAAATCTTAAATTTCCACACCCGAGAAATACGTCCAAAATCTGACTATATGTCCTCACTATGCCAGCTAACATGACTATTGAAGATTCTAGATCCCATAACTGAGGTGACCTAGCCCATATGATTTTTCTCAGAAGAAAAAACAAACATAACACAGGAACAACAGAACAATTGATCAGTCAACAAGGAACAGATGGAATCGAATTTCAAGATAGTTATAAGAGGCAATTGCAGGAATGGAATAGAGAAGAACGAAACTTGCAGCAAGATCTCTAATGGTCTGTGCATCCTCGACTGTCCTGACAATAGCTCGTCCTGCTGGTTTTCCCTGGTCTGCTGCTGATGCTGCATGAACCGCTGCTGTTGAGAAAAATCGGGAATGACGGGAAAAGGTCTCTGTACAGACGAAGGTGCACCTCCAATGTAGCAAAAATGCTAACCTGAGTCGGCATAACAGGATCTACGGTCTCGAGGCCCTGATGAACAGGACGAGAGGTGGCTAGCCTCTCGATAGTATTCTCCGGACCGGAGCGATGAGATCGTGTCTTCATAACCATCATGAAGACAGATCAAAACAAGAAGCAATTTCTGAGAATGAAGCGAAAATTCAAAGGGGGACAGTTTATATTCAAGGAAAATCAATAAGCAATAATTTAGATAAAGGAATCTGATTAAGAGTTTTCCTAGTGTGATTGAGTACCCTCAAAAATATCCTAATCCTACTGCAGGCTGTAGTGATACTCTAGTTCGAATACTACTACATAAACTCGACCTGCATGGACTATCACTAAAAACGTGTCACGGCCCGCACCCTAGAGTAAGGGCACGAGACGTGGGTACGCCCAGCCTACGCCACAGTGTCGGCGATAGAACAATGTCCTAGGTCTCATGCATCTAACAGTATAATGCTAAGCAGTTTATACTCTCCGAATGGGGGTGACATAGCAGAATGTAAACTCAATCACAACTAAGGAAGAAGAAGTACGATATGATATAGAACTCAAAATGAAATACAGATGATCAGAAGAGTCTAAGTGTCTAAGATAACAACTCAACAAACATCCAGAAATACAAAGTCTCAACTACAGAATATGAAAGAATATATACAATCCAGATCTCAAATGACAGAAATAGTAAAACCTAGACTAGGGAGCCACAGTCTCTATAGCTAGTGGATCCGGCTGGAAATCCGGATCACAGGTGTCATCTAGAGCTGTCCTATAAA
Organism: Iris pallida; assembly: GCA_029216955.1. NCBI lineage: Eukaryota > Viridiplantae > Streptophyta > Magnoliopsida > Asparagales > Iridaceae > Iris > Iris pallida. The sequence continues at coordinate 4,567,623 of JANAVB010007196.1, read as the reverse complement.
AAGTGTCAACATCAGCCTCATCCTCGTCCTCTGTAAACATATCAACGGTGCCCAATCAGGACAGAGCGAGCACAATACATCTCAACAGATCATAGCAGGTTAGATAATGTAATCATGCAGTAAAGTAAGATACAGGATCTAAAAAAAGTACAGAATGTAAAGGAGATAGCTGTAATGGAAATATCTACTATAAATAGAGAACTAACAGTAGCTAGTGAGTCAGAGTACAATATAGACATGTGAATGGTATAGGACGATTCTGATGCTACACTATGAAAGGATTCTGATGCTACACTACTTGTATATTATTCACATGTCCACTTCTACTCCCCCGTATCCCCAATCAATACACAAGGATCCAGCCAGGTTATGTTATGATTCATGTAACGCCCCCCGAAGGGTGGTACATGATAGTCTCATAAATAGAGATTCTAGGAAATACCCATAATGGGGGATTCAAGGAAGACTCTGTGATCATGAGAGTATATGTCGCAAGTGATTCAATGAACCATGAAGCATAGTGATACACAATATAAGTGAAACGTACAGAACATGTAGTATCCGATGCTCCCTGAGGAGATAACATCTCAAGAAAGGATCCATATAGTACTAATCCGTGTGACCAACGTGACAGCATCAAGTAAAGTAATTTAAAGCAGGCGAATAATTCTAACCGGATATGAAATGATCAAAGAATGTACTCGCCTGATACCGTGAACAGCTGATATAAAAAGATGGCCAACTGGAGTCACAGAGTCCTCGTTATAGCAATACTGCAGGTTATAAAGAGTTCAATTTATATGGTAATTGAAATTATAATACAATCTACATGATTCTAAGTCAATCTAGGTCAAAGTCAACTCTTGGTCAACTTTGGTCAACTATAAAGTCAATCTAGGTCAACTCTAGTCAACTGTGGTCAACTAGCTAGGGTTGGGTCTACAATGGTCAACTAGTCTTGGTTAGTCAATTCTAGGTCTAAACAAACTAAGTATATGTCCAAGATAGCTACTAACTCATAGCCTAAGTCACTTGCTAAACCAAGCACAAAACTAAACCATAAGCTAACAAGGCACATAAACTTAGTCATATAATGTATATATATTATTCACATATTCATATACATAGATATATATAGGAAAGCTATATATATAGGCATATATATATATATATATATATATATATATATATATATATATATATATATATATAAAGAGAGGTAAAAGAGTGAGTATGTGTGTGTTTGGCATGTGTGTGAAAGGATATGTGTTAATATTCTAAAATTTAGTGATAGGTAAGTGTATGTGACATGTGATACATGATGTCAAAGGGTGTATGAATGCATGTGTATAAAAGGTTATAGGTTAACTCGGTTTATAGAAATGCATACATACATACTTACATTGTATACATGCGTAGATACATATCATGTATATTACATTACATGATACATACATGTATACTTGTATTACATTATACTTACATTCATGCATATTAGATACTTGCATTTATATTAACATATTGCATATATTTATTTCATTTATGCATCTATGCAATACCTACATGTTTTATACATTTGCATACATTGCATATCATTTCATACATTAACATAGAGGCATACAAACATGCACACATCATATATTTCATCCCTTGCATTACCTTACATATCATGTTATATATTATCATTCATTCCTTTCATATATTACATTATCTTTAAGTTGAATACATCATATATGGATACAATACATTATCTTGCATGCTTGCATTCATATATTATATTCTATATTACCTATATATATGTATTTCCTCCATTCATTTATGCTCGCATCATATACTCTACATTACCATACATGCTATCATTATATATTATATTACATTATTTATACATTATGCATTCATATCTATCATTACATGTATACCTTGTATTCATTATATACTTTCATGCATACATTGTATATCATTCTTTCATTCATGTATTTATGCATTGCTTACATACATTATATTAATTGCATTCCTACATGCTTGCATTCAACCATATATATATATTAATGTAAAGAGAATATATATCATATATATATCATTTTATTCATCTAACATATCATGCATTACATACTCTATATTCATTTAATATTCATACTACATAGGCTCATAGAAAATCCAAGTAAAATGAAAAAAGTCATCAACAATCACAAAGGCGTAGAGTTTTCTACCAAGATTGGCTACTCTACTAGGACCAAATAAATCCATATAAAGAAGTTGCAAGGGTCTAGTAGTACTTACAGAGTTGATGGATTTAAAAAAAGATGTTGTCGACTTATTTTTCTCATATTCGGCACATACCGTATCCTTCTTGAATGTGATATCCGGTAGTCCTCTTACTAGCTTCTTGGTTGAAAGTCTTGATATGGTATCCATGTTTGCATGTCCAAGACGCATATGCCATAGTAACCTTTCATCCTTATGAGCGTAGAGGCATCTTCCTGCATTGTTAGTATCTTTTGAGAGAGAGAATATATATATATGTCATCTTCCCTTATCCCTTCAAAAGTGATGTCTCCAGATGATCAATCATATATAGAGCATTTATTTTTCCCAAAGTTAATATCATATCCATTGTTAGCAAGATGACTAATGCTGAGCAAGTTATGCTTTAACTCTGTTACTAAACAGACATCTTTAATGACAGGAGATGGAGGATTACCAATAGTACCGTTACCTATAATATAACCTTTTAGATTATTGCCGAAGGATACACACTACAAGAATTTGTCAGATTAGCGACGTTAGAAAACATCTCTATACTCGACGAAAATATCGCTAAGAGAATTTAGCGACGTTGTTGGCGACGTTTCATGAATGACGGAAAAATACGTGTCGCTAAACGAGAAAATGTCGCAAAACATCGCTCGGGCGACGTTATTTAGCGACGTCAATAACGTCGCTAATTAGCGACGTTATCTGTGACGTTTCTTCTTTGACGCTAATTAGCGACGTATAAGGCGACGTCAGGATTTGGTCGCCGTTTAGCGACATTTTTGCGACGTTTTGGCGACGACGGACTTACATCAGATTTGGTGCCACGTGTTGCCACGTCAGCATTTAGCGACGCATATTAACGTCACTAAAAACGTCGCTAACATGTAGCGACGAATATTAACGTTGCTAAAAACGTCGCTAAATTAAAAAAATAAAAAATAAAAATAGGTTCCATAATGCAAATAGAGCTGGAGCCTGAGCCAAAATACGGAATACAAAACACAAAATATAGAATCCAATCCCTGGGTTCGCCGACCCCCTCGGTGGAACACTCAACACCGGCACGCACAATACATTCCAGAATATACAAAAAATATAAAGAAAAAATAATATCCGCAACAAACAATGTCAATATATAATATCCTGAACAAACCAAATCAATATCCGCAAATACGTACAAACTCAATATCCTCAACAAAAAAGCTGAATATCCCCAAATACGTACAAATTAAAAAATGTAGTACAGCACAAACTCAATATCCTCAACTGCTGATCGCTTGGAGCTGGACCCGGTACTGGAGGAGGAGCGCCACCAGATGACTGTTGTCGCAACGTCAAGATCGTCTGATACTCCTCCGATAACAACAGGTGGGCGAACATGTCCTCCCGTGCACCGTCGGATGTAGACGATGCTCCCGGCGTACCAGCAGACGGTCGCTCCGCTGCCATCTCCTGGAAATGCTGTATTTGCTCGGTCAACCGCTGTGTAGCCTCCTGCGTAGCACGGGTCATCTGTTGCAGCGCCTCCGTAGTCTCCGCCAGCCTCTCAAAGTGTGAGATGAGCGCAGAATCATCTTTATGCGGCGCCCCCATCCTCTCCAGCATCTCGTCACGCAGAGCTGCGATCTGCGCAAGGACGTCACTCTCCTGCTGGCGGATCGACTCCTCAGTCTGTGCGGGGCCGGACACACTCGTGACGGTCGCAGAGGACTATGACGCAATGAAGGCACCATAGGAGCCCGTACCATAGTATGTACCCCTACGCATGCCACCAACGGCCCTCATCCACAGCTCGTCATCTGACTAAGCTACGGCCGGGGGCTGCTGGGAAGTGCTAGCACTAGCTCCCTCCTCCCGTGTCGGCCTGGCCTCCCTAAGCCTCAAAAACTCGGCCTAGAAATAACATCTATATAAATTCTCACGTGGTCGCTAAAAATTAATATACTAATACACTAGCATTAAGTAAAACTTCTAAAACTCGGCCTAGAAATAACATCTATATAAATTTTCTACGTAACTAAAAATTAATATTAATGAACTAGCATTAAGTAAAACTTACGTAGGTGTCCCGGGCCTTGTTGTCTACGAACAGCTCCCCCTTCTTGTGCGTGGCGAGGAACAAGGTCACCATATTCGGGTCTTCTCCCGATGTAACCTGTTACGAAATTATTATATGATTTGTCAGTTAAGTTGAAAGAAATATATTACTGTAAAGTATTAATTATGGGTATACGATGAGATACGTACCATATGGGTGAAGAAATCCATGATGGACCTTAATCCACCACACCACTGCGACCCCGCCTGTTGCGCTCTTTTAGATTTTGCGGACTTCTCCTTGTAGGCTTCCTCATCGAATCTCCTCTTCAATATCGCCCAGTCGGCGGCAGAGATCCAACCCTGAATTGGCAATCCCCGGCGGTCGCGATCCTTTTAGTCGGTGATCGCGTCCCTAATAAGCTTGCTGGCGACGATGGAAAATATAGCCTCGACAGTAATGGCGCGGTGGGGAGGGAAGAAGTAAGTCCACTAAAAAAATTATAAAAGTACATAAGTTATAATATAACATACTAAATGTTAAAAGGAAATAAACTTTTACGTACCGAAAAGTGCTCAAACCAGAAGGCCTTCCTGTCGGCCGGGACATCACTCCAGTTGATCCAGGGACCCCCGTAGTTCTGTCGCAGGAATATACCCAGCGCCCGGTGTATGGAGGAGGGATAATACCTGTAAAATGGAAATTAAAATTTATTAAACAAGTTTATAATAAATTTAAACAAATTAAATGCAACAATTTTACTTACCGCCTGGTCCGAGTACAGGCCCAAATCTCCAACCTCAGATCCCCCTCCGGGCGACACGGAGGATCTGTCTCAGATGGGAGCTGCACTATGCCCTGCCCCGCCCCCTGCCCCTGCCCCTGCCCCTGCCCGCAGCCTACCCCTCGGCCTCGCCCTCGCTCTCGGCGTGGGCCTCGCCATCGTCCTCGACCTCGACGTGGGCCTCGGCCTACTCCTCAATAGTGGGGTCAACCTCTGGAATACTCGACGGTACAGGCTGCGTAGAAGAAGAAGGCCCTAGCCTCGAACTGCTAGAGCCGGGTATGGAGGCACTGCCGGCGACTAGACCGCTAGTGTATGGTAGAGTACGGAGGGATGAGGAGTCGGTAGGAGTGGTAGATGGAGACGATCGGGCTCGTCGACTCCCACGAGGAGCGGAACCAAATGATCCACGTCGACCCATATCTGAAAAAATACAGAAGTATACCATACTACTTCTTAAAAAAAAAGTATACCATACTACAGCCAGGGAACGTCGCTAAGTAAACCATACTATATCTGTAAAAAAACAAAAGTAAACCATACTACATCAGAAAACGTCGCTTATTAACGTTGCTAAAACAAAAGTAAACCATACTACATTTTAAAAAAAATAAAAGTAAACTATACTACATCTGAAAATTAAACATATTCAATCCTCTTCTGAAAATTCATCTTGTTCCGATTCTTCTTCCTCTTCCTCTTCCTCTTCCTCTTCCTCTTCCTCTTCATCTTCCTCTTCGCTTCTATCAACTTCATCTTCCTCTTCTGATACTTCTACCTCTTCCAATTGATGAAACATGTCATGAAAAACTTCTGTTGAGTCCATATCGACAATATTTGTAATAAGAGGTAGTTCGTCTTCCTGATAAGCTATCTCGTCGACATCAAAGGTATTCCGAGCTTTAGTCTTACAGACTGCCCACCAATCTGATCTTCCGGCTCCTCGTTTTGGATAGCTGGTAAAGTAAACTAGCTGAGCCTGGCTTGCTAGAACAAATGGCTCATAAGCTTGATATCGACGGCGATAATTTATGTCAACAAGACCATGCATGTTTGTCAACTCTCCAACCTCGACCCTGGATCGGATCGAACCAGTCACATCTGAACAAGACGATCTAACAAGGTTCTATAGCATAATTGTATGTCAGTTCCACAATCTCCCGTAAAACGCTAAAGAAGTCATTGCCTGGGTCGACGTCTTTGTAGTTTGAAGATTTTATGCACAAACAGCTATTCTTCGTAGAATCCAAATCCAAGAAGTCATCTCTTATTCGAGCATTTGTTGACTTGAACCTGAAACCATTTACGCAGTAACTTAGCCAGGTCTTCACTTGATAAATTGGCCCCTTGGCTAGAGTTTTACTATACTCTTCTCAAGGATTGCCTCGGGACGATCAACCTAAATACCATAGAAACGATGCTAACTTAATTATTATGTGCAAATATAAATGTACAGAAAAAGTAAATTGTAACTACGTCCGTACATATGCTCTCAACCAAAAAGGAAAATGAAGTCTCATTTGTCGTCCTACTTCCTCCTCGGTTGCGTACGGATTATTGGACGTTACCTCATCCATAAACATGCTGAAAAGCAACGAAGCATAGGTATATTAGTTATATTCAGAAGCAACGAAGCACGCGAAATAATTTTACTTACCTCTCTAGCTTGTCCACTTCTTCCTCGTCGCAGTTGAGCAATACATATAACATTGCAGCGCTAACCTCGTCGTCATTTAGATATCTTTTTTCATTTTACCAGATGGTTTTTCGTAGGCAGTAAATACTTTCAGTTTTGCCTCCATACCAACTTCATAGCCGTCGTCATTTCTGGGAGCCCTTGTTCTGTTTGTAGCAATATGAGGCTGAAAATACATGGAACAGAAGTTTGAAATTTCCTCAAGGACATATGCTTCACAAATAGAACCCTCCACCCGTGCCTTATTTTTTACCTTCCTCTTGAGGTGGTTCAACTGTCGCTCGAACGGGTACATCCAACGATAACCGACAGGTCCGTCAACAAGAGCCTCATGGATAAGATGAATCGGCAAATGCTCCATTGAGTCGAAGAATGCAGAAGGAAAAACTCTCTCAAGTTTGCAAAGTGTTACCACAATGTCATTCTCTTGCTTCTCTAAACGATCGACGAGCAACTTGCAAGAACAAAGATCTCTGAAGAATATGCTAAGCTCTGTTAATGGATCCCAGACTACCGGCGGTAATAATTCTCAAAATGCAACAGGAATTAACCTTTCCATAAATACGTGGCAATCGTGGCTCTTCATTCCGGTCAGTTTACACTCCTTTATGTCGACACATCTTCTTAGATTGGAGACATATCCGTCCGAAAATTTTAAGTCCTGGATCCATCTACAAAGTCTCACTTTGTCCTCCTTGTCCAGCGAGTAGATTGCCTTAGGCCGCAAAAGCTTTTCCTTTCCGTTGTCTATCATGTGCAATGTAGGGCGTCTGCATATTTCGGCTAAGTCCAATCTAGCCTTCTGATTGTCTTTTGACTTTCCCTTGACGTCCATTACAGTATTAATTATGTTATCAAACACGTTCTTCTCGATATGCATGACGTCAAGTTATGTCTAATCAGATTTGTGCTCCAATATGGCAGATCCCAGAATATACTCCTTTTGGTCCAGTTATGATCTTTGCCAAATCCCTCGCAATGGCTGCTCGTTGTAGGATCTTTAATAACACTTGGGATTTCTTTTACTTGCTCCCATGTGTCCTCTCCGGACCACATTGGTGGTGGATCGCCCTTCTCCATAGCTCCAGCACGGAATGCAGTTCTGTTCCTACGGTACGGATGGTCTTTCGGCAAGAACTGCGGTGACAATCAAAGAAACATAGCTTTTCTCTGTGTCTCAAACGAAAAGCCTTAGTGCGGTCCATGCAATACGGATATGAAAGTCGACCATGAGTGCTCCATCCAGATAACATTCCATAAGCCGAAAAGTCGTTGATTGTCCACATTAGTGCTGCCCGCATCTGAAAATTCTATTTTTTTGAAGCATCATACGTGTACGGCCCTGTTTCCCATAGCTGCTTCAGCTCATCTATCAACGGCTGTAAGTACACGTCGATGTTCCTCTTCGGGTTGTTTGGACCGGGGATGATAATAGTCAAGAACATGTAATGTGTCTTCATACACATCCAAGGCGGTAGGTTGTACGGAGTGAGGATTACCAGCCAGCATGAATATTGGGAGCCTGAAAGACCAAATAGCGTGAAACCATCAGAGCAGAGCCCCAACCTTATATTACACGCATTAGACGCAAAATTAGGATATGCTCGATCGAAGTTCTTCCACGCTTCTCTATCAGATGGGTGATCCAACACTCCTTCGGTCTGTTGTCGCTTGTGCCAACTCATATTTTCGGCAATCTCTTTCACCATGAACAATCTCTACAACCGCGGCATCAACGGCATGTAGTGCATTGAAGCAGTCGGTCTTCTAGACTTGCCTGCAGCAGTTGGCTTGTAGCGATCAACACCACAGAATCCGCACACTTCTGCATCCTTGTGATCTTTGTAGTAAAGCATGCATCCGTTCTGACAGCAATCGATCTTGTCGTATAAAATCTAGAGAGATCTCACCATCCTCTTAGAGCGGTAGAAGTCTTTCGGTAACTTGGCACCCTCCGGCAAGATATCGGTAATCAACTCGAGCACTCTATTGTAGCATTCTTGGGACATGTTAAAGTTAGACTTTATGCTCAAGAGCCGAGTGATCACCTCTAACGGTGAATGGTTCTCACAGCCAGGGTATAATGGAGTCCTTGCATTCTCCAGCAACTCCATGAACTTAGCGGCATCGGCATTCGGTACCTCCTCAGCTGCGTCACGATTGTATGGATCGAAACTAGGCCCCGCAGCGTCGAAGACCAAGTTCACGTACTCGTTGTCGATACCAGTTCGGTTGTGGACATTCATATAATGCTCCACAAAAGGCTCCACATAAGGCTCCACATAAGGCTCCGCTTGGAATACTAAAGGTACAAGCTCTCCGTGTGCGGTCCATTGGTAGTAATTTAAAAGGAAACCCTTTGTGTATAAATGATACGTCACATCCAATTCTGGTTGAAACTTCATGTTCTGACATTTTGCACACGGGCACTTAATGTCTACGCCGTCCATGGATTGAGGAAACGCCTTCGCGAATTAGAGGAATTGTTCTACTCCGGCGATGTATTCGTCTCGCACACCGCACCTGTCATCTCGAATGCGGTTGTACATCCACGAATGGTCTAGCAGATACATGGATATAGCCATTTCTAGATATCTGCAAATATGAATAAACTTTAAAACTAAAACGAATATACTACATACTACATACTACGGCCGTGACTCGGGACCATTCCTATGAGTCGGGACCATTCCAACTACATACTACATACTAAAACGAATAAACTTCAAAACAAAAACTTAAAAACTAAAACGAATATACTACAAACTAAAACGAATATACTACATACTACGGCCGTGACTCGGGACCATTCCTATGAGTATCGGGATCAAGGAAACTACTTGTTATAAATATCGGCACTATCGGTACGTGTTACAAATATCGGCACTATCGTGTTATAAATTAACCAACCAACAAAACTACGTGTTACAAATATCGACACTATCGGTACGTGGTTTCGAATCGGAGTATCACATTTTTCGGTGTCGGAAAACAAATAACTATTACTAAATTATCAGTTTTTTCGGCACTATCGGTTCCCCTGACCCAGCCCCCCCCTCCGCCCCCCTCCCCCGTACCCCTCTCCCCTCCCCCCATACACCACCCCTAACCCTAACCTGAACCCTATCCCTAACCCCGCCCCCACAGGCCTCCAACCCCTACACCACCCCTAACCCTAACCCGAACCCTAACCCTAACCGCCCTCACCCCTCCCTAACCCTAACCCTAACCCCACCCCTAACCCTAACCTGAACCCTAACCCAAATCGCTCTCATCCCTCCCTAACCCTAACCCCACCCTAACCCGAACCCTAACCCTAACTGCCCTCACCCCCAGCCGCCATCACCCCTTCCTGTCCCACCCACCCAGCCACCCCCCAACCATTCCTCACCCCCAACCACCCGCACCACCCCTGTCCCTCCCTCCGAGCCACCAGCACCCCCCCAACCACCAATAACAAATAGAGAGAGAGAGGGAGCACGTACCAGAGGAGAGTCACCGGAGAAAGTGAAGTCGTCGGAGAGAGTAAGAGCGAGAGCGAAAGCGCCGGAGAGAGTGAGAGCGGGGACGCCGGAGGAAGAGAGTGAGAGAGTGAAATGGATGGGGAAAATGAATTCGGGGGGGTGGGAAATTTAATTTAGTTAGACTTTAGCGACGTTACAATTAACGTCGCTAAAACAGTCGCAATTAGCGACGTTTTAGCGACGTTTGGCGACGACTAGCTCACGTAACTAGTATACGTCGTTGTCACGTCGCCATTTGTGTCGCTAGTAGCGACGGTTACCGACGTTTTATTTATACGCCGCTAATGTCCACAATTTGGCGACGTCTTCTTAACGTCGCTAAATTTATGTCGCCAATTAAGCAGATTTTAGTAGTGACATATCCTTCCCTTTTCATCGATAGTGTTGCAAAAAGATTTGCATTTCTAGTCATATGTCACGAGCACCCACTATCGAGAATTCATTTGCTTCTAGAAGATGAAGGAAGGTCCATCTACACCACGAGTAGATGTGACCTTTGGTATCCAAATCCTTGAGGGTCCTGAAATGTTAGTCTTCGGTACCCATGCATACATGTTTAAATCAACTAATCTTCTGATTCTACATTGTGGTGAAGTGTGTCCATATTTACCATAGTAGTGACATGTAGCAAGCATATTTGTGTTAGGAGTAGGATGATAATGATGTCTATGTGTGGGTGATTGTCCTGCTGCATGAGAATATGTGTACATAAAAGCATGTTTGTGCGCAGCATGTGTATGTGTATTTTTCTTATGTCGTGAACTCTTGTGTTGAGCATTCTTGTGTCTCGTCTATGTGCTGTGACCGTGATACTGAGTTTGAGGTTGAATAATCTGTTTGTCCAGCCTGATCTCTAATTTTTAGAGGCAATATATATTTCATCATATTTGGCAGTCAAAGCACTAATTCTTATAGCTGCAATATTGTATTTCTTTTTCTCTTCTGTAAGTTCTTTATTGAGCATGGTAAGATCATGTGTTTGCTTCTCAATACGTGATTCAGCATCGTGTAAGCTTAATTTAAACTTGGATAACTCCTCAGTGTTATCAGTGGGTGATGTGTCTCTAACATTATCAAGTAAGCATGGTAGTCTATGAATCTCAGCTTCATGAGTCTTAATATTATCCTTTGCATGTTTGTATTTACTAAGTAATTTCTTATGATCTTCAAGTAGATCACTGAAAGCATCTCCAAGTTCATCAAAAGTAAAGTCATCAAGTAGATCATTTGTTACCCTGTTGGAAGTTGCCATTAGGCAGACGTTTACAGTATCTTGGGGAGTGTCCTCTTCTTCTTCTGAGTCACTGGTTTCGCTTTCATGCCAGATGCTTGTGTTGACATACTTTCGAGAGGATGGCTTCTTGTATGAATTTTTATATCGGCTCCCTTTTTTTGCTGTAGGGTGTTTGCCATTAAAATTGTTTTGATTGAAATTTTAATACAAACAGAACAGTGATACAATATAGGACTTAGATGTAGTCCTAGGAGTACACTTTTGTTTAAGCTGGGTCCTTAGTGCCAATGGAGCGAGTGGTAATGCGTTGACTCCGTTGACCGGCTGACGACGGTTATCGGTTCTCTGAAGGTGTTGATTGCTCTGGGTGCTGGAGCTTGCTGAGAGGAGGAAGACGTTGAGTGTCTAGAACTGCCTCTCCGGTGATTCTCTGTTGTGGATTCTCTCTGTGTTGTGAGTCTTGTGTGTGTGAAGGAGATGATCCTTCTATTTATAGTTTTGCAGGCTGGCTGCTCATGCGCACATGCAGGATGCGCCGGTGTGGGGACGCAACGTGGAGGTTGCTGATGGAGGCGCATGGATGCTGCGCCCTGATCGAGGGGGAGAACTCTTCATACTGCTGTTGTGAGCCGGCACGTAGCAGAGAGAAGATCTTTTCGTTGCTGAAATCTTGGATGAGTTGAGTCAAAGGACACGTGTCGTCGACTCATGGTTCGAAGATCTCGAATTTGGTGGAGAGGAGTGATCTGGTGGGCTGCGCCTTGGATTGGGCGCAGGAGGAGGCTGCGGCTCATAACCTTTAGGAGTTACAAACCATTTGGGGCGCATGGCTTTTGAGGCGCATGTAGGCGACTTTCCTTCTGTCTTTCGGGATCAGAGAGCAGTCTGAGGCGCATGCTGATTTGGACGCATGGCCGTAGAGGCGCATGCTGATGGTGGAGTGGCCACGTGGCAGTAGCCGTCGAAATAAAGTCATGATGATGCTGACGTTGTCGACGCTTCGTTTTCTGAAAAAGCTGTCAACTGTTCAGACTTTGGGAGGCGTGCTGCCAACTCTGTCAGTTCAGCATTTAATGTTGGTGACGTTCGATGGACAGCTGGGCGCGTCGGTTGGCGTTCCACTCGGTATGGAGATGTGTGGGGGCGCACCCTCTGTAATGCGCCGAGTACTGTAGGGCGCGTCTGTGTGATGCGCCTGATGCCGAAGGGCGCGTCCGTGTGATGCGCTGTCTGACTGGCGCATCGGACATGTCTTTTAATGATGCGGCTGTCTCGCTCTTCGAGTGCTATAAATAGCCGTTTGGCTGAATTCGAGGCGTCCGGTTCATCCATTTAATGCAAATTCATTGCACGGAATTCGGAGAGCCATCCACTTGGCGCGTGGGTTTGATCTGCCCGGCCTATAAATAGTGGCATGGAGAGAAGGTTTGCTTCTCATTCCCTCACGTACTTCCAATATGAACTTGAACATGCGGGTGCATTCTGTTGACGAAGTGCTCCCGAGGGTGAAGATGAGACGCTGTGTTGTCTTCGATGCACTTGAAGGTGACTATTACATCCAAAAGACGGAGTCGAGGGCTTCCGAGGCAGGCAGAAGGTGCCTGTTGCATCCAAAGATAGGGATGCTCGGGCCTCGTCTCCGTTGTTCGGGAAGAGCCGTAGATCGGAATGGCGGTGCTAGGCTTTCTCTTCCTTCAAAGTGGGTGTCGCCCACTCTGGTTGTGTTGAGAGCTTCCTTTTGCCATGATTTCGATCACGGTCTTCCTTGGGCTTTGGAGGCTCTTTCGAAGCCTCCCCTGGCCACAGCTTTGCCGTGCTCCTCTCTTCCTTGGTTCCAGCCAGAGGGTTAAATGCTTTGTGGAAGCACTTATCCGGTGATCCTGGCTGGAAGAGCGGCGCATAACTGGGCTCTGCTCGGCCAGGTGAGCCTGGCTGGAAGAATTTGGCTGAAGGGATGCACATAGCTGGGCTGGATGCACATAACTGAGCTGCTGAAGAGATGGCAGGATACGCCTGGATGGAGGCGCATAGTATCTGCTGCGCCTCACTGGTGGCGCATGGTGATGCTGCGCCTATCTGGAGACGCATGGTGGCCGCTGCGCTTATCTGAAGGCGCATGGTGGCCGCTGGCTGTAGACTTAGGATCTTTCCTTTGTAGAAATTCTCCTTCGTACAACCTTTTCTAGACATGTAATAGACTTTTATATATAAAATGAAAAGTCCTTCTTCAAATGTCTATACTTATTGACTTTGCTGTGAAGTTCTTCGTCTGAGTTCTAGCGCATGTAGTGTCTGGCGCATGGGCTTTCTGGTTGTGAAATTCCATGCTTCTACATAGGGCAGTCTTTCTTGACATGTCTCGTCTTCTTACAACCATAGCATATAGGCTCTTCATCGTCGTCTTGTTGTTCCTTCTTCCTTCGGTTGAATCGTAGGAACTTCTTGAGGTTGCGAACCATGAACGCTTGATAATCATCTTCAGAGTCATCATCGTCTCTTTCATCTGGAGCAGTCTGTCGGTGATGAACTCTCAGAGCGATTTTTTTTCCTTTGGAGCAGATTCTTCAAAGTCCTTGAGGTCGAGCTCATGCGTCATTAGTTTGTCCATCAGATTCTCCAGAGACATGGTAGTGAGATCATTGCCTTCGATGATTGTCGTGGCTTTGGGGTTCCAGTTCTTCGTTAGTCCCCTTAGCACCTTGCGTATCTTCTCATGGTTGGAGTAATTCTTTCCAAGGGAAGATAGAGGGTTGACGATGTCGAGAAATCTGGTGAACATCTGTGTGATCGTCTCCTTGGACTTCATCTTGAATGCTTCATACTCATGTGTTAGCCTACTGATTTTTGATTCCTTGACTTTAGTGGTTCCTTCATGAACTACTTCTAGAAGCTTCCATACTTCATGTGAAGTGGTACATATAGATACCCTGTTGAATTCAGTCATGTCTATAGCACAGAAGAGAGCATTAATAGCCCTAGCATCTAGACTAGAATGTTTCTTTTTTGGATCAGTATATTTGTCATGAGGTTTCTCTATGAGGTTTCCATCAACTATAATTCTAGCAAGCTTCTTATAACCATCTGTAACTATGGTCATAAGTCAAAGTCTAAAGATTTCAAATAGAAACTCATTCGTGTCTTCCAGTAAGTGTAGTTGGTTCCATCAAATAGGGGTAGCCGATGAGTGGAATGCCCTTCACCGTGGTTGGTGAAAATGGGTTGTGTGATTGCCATAAATCATCTTTAGGGTGTTAATCCTTTATCAAAAGACCAGGGATCTAATACCAATTAAAGTAGCATGTAGGCAACTCTAAAGGGGGTGCATAGAGTTTGTGTCTATAATGACCAATTAAAACTAACTCTATGCTAAGTCTAGAAAATAACTACTAAGATAATATATAACTAGAGAGTAATAATGCGGAAAGTAAAAGAGTTTAGAAGAACAAACCCAACACAGCGATATATCCTGGTTTCCCTCGTAGAAGACTAGTCCAGGCCTGAGAACTCTTGCTCGGAGTTGAAATCCACTATTTATAAAATAGGGTACACACGTGCCTTTAGTCCGAAGAGCACGCCAACTTCTTACAGACACGAGCCTTTAAAGCGCTCGACTACTTTAACTTCATAGATGCGAAACTTAGAATTTTCTAGGTGACTTCCTTTTAACACTTGCACAGAACTTCTAGCTGAATCGTACTGAGCACCTTGGGGCTTTCAAAGTTTTGTGGCTAGGGAATTTGGAAGAGTAAGGCTTAGAGCATATAAGGCTTGGAATATTGAAAGCTTGAGAGTGAGAGATGATTTGAAATAAGAAAAATTAAGCTCTATTTATACTAGGCAGGGGAGGAAGAGTTCGGCCAGACTTCTGTCCCAAATATTCAAAAATTCGAACGTTGGACAGCATGCAGCATGGTAGTCCTAAAAATCAGGTTGCTAATTTTAAGGAGGCCGAGTTTGGCCCAAGTTCGGCTCGAGTTCGGTCTGCCTCAGACTAGAAGCCTTATATGGGTGAGGGTGGTTTGGTTTGATTCAGGAATTGGTTTGTTTGTATGGTGGAGCTTGGAGAAATATGTCTAGGGGTTGAGATGACACGGTGCGACTCAACGTACATACTTTCCTAGACTCAATAAATCAAAAATTACAGACTGAGAACAGATTACATTTGTAGTGCAACAGCTTGTAGACGACGTCTGTCTTGAACGTGATGTGTCATAGGTGATGGTATGTCTTGCACTTGATGTGTCATATTGGATCATATCAGATATCAGTTGTTAATTATCTAAATCAAGTTGACCGTGATCCAGTTTGGGTCAACAAATCAATCGGTAAGGGTGACTACTAATTCATTTAATTTCAAAACTACTAAACAAACAACACTGAAAATATTTAAATTATGCCTAAATGTATAAATATATTTTCTAAAACGTTAATAATTATTTGTTTTCCGATACCAAAAAATTCGATACTCCAATCTGAAACCTTCGATACGGCCAATACCGCAGATCCCGATACTTATAGGAATGGTCCGATACCGATTTCGATACCGATACTTTGAACTTTGATTTATACACATTCATATTTGTGTACTACTAAGTGATTTTGATATCTAATATACTAAGGAGTATCATAGTACCTAGAGTGTATATAGTATCCTAAAAGTGTAGGTATTATTGGCTCAGTGTCAAGATATGTGTCAAGATACTAGGCATGTAGGTAAGTGCAAGCTAGGTATCGACAAGTATTTTCTAGTAAGTGCTAGCTAGGTAAGTGCTAGCTTGGACACTCCGAGGTCAAGTTTTCCTTGTGGGCTCACAAGGAACACATGACGATAGAGATATCATTATCTCTTATGTCCGTGTTAGCCTGAAATCAAGTGTCCATGTGAGCCCTTCTTTGGAAATTAAATTTATTTATTCAAGCCTTTTGGGGCTATCAGAGTTATACCAAAAAGTCGAACAACTTAGTCTTTTATAGATTTTTTTCGAAAATCTTGTATAACGCGATAGCCTTGAAAGGCTTGCATAAGTAAATTTTATTTTCAGAAAATGGCTCACAAAGAACACGTGACAACACCTAAGTGTATATTGTAGTACCTAGAGTGTATAGAGTGAGTATCCGAGTAGTAAATAAGATGACCATGTGTATAGTTAGTGTCATAGGTATTTGAAACTATATTCTAGTATTAAGATACAAGAGAGTATCAATATGATATTGTATACCATGGTACATGATATCCACATGATACACAAATACCTAAAGTTAAGGTGATATGTAGGTAAGTGCTAGTAGGTATCTTAGATACATAGGTAAGTGTCCGTGTCAGCCCAAAGTCAAGTGTCCATATCAGCCCTTCTCTGACAAATAAATTTACATCTGTAAGCCTTTTGAGACTGTTAGAGTTATACAGATTTCAAAAAAATAGGAGAAAAGATAAAGAACAAAAATCGAAAAATAACAAAGAAAAATTTCATAGAAAAGAAAATTTATAATATTTGGCTTTTCTAGTATTTTTCTGAAATCATGTATAACTCTAACAGCCTCAAAAGGCTTGCAGAAGTAAATTTTCTTTGAAAAGAAGGACTGAATCTAATGATGCAATATTGAAAGTCTTCAATGCTTTGGGAAAGCCTTCAGAGAAAATGAAGAAAAGATATATGAATGACGAAGAACTAAGGGCTACTCACTTATATATATTACTCAACTACGACGAGGACGAAGTGGAGAAGCTCGAGGGGTAAGTAACTAATACGTCCACGTTTACATCATCTATGCATGTAATAGTATCCAATATTATTATTACACTAATTGGCCGATGTGTTGTTGTTTTCAGCACATTTAATGATCAGGTGAGGTCGAGTAGACAGTACATAACAGATGAAAAACTAGAACAGGAAATGAGACGTTATTTTCCTTCATGGTTGAGTTCATATGTAAGGAGCTTGGTAATTACTTTTTATATATGCACTTTACACAGTAATTAATGGAACGCTGAATTTAATTTCTTATCTTATGTTATTTAGGTCGATTGTCCAGACACAACACTAGAGAATGAATCTATTAGAACTTTAGCCAAGGGGCCAATTTATTCCGTCAAAACCTGGCCAAGCTATTGTGTGAATGGATTTAGGTTCAAGTCAACAAATGCTCCGATCAGAGAGAACTTTCAGGATCTTAATTCGACAAAAAATAGTTGTTTGTGTATCAGATCTACAAACTACAAAGATGTCGATCCAGTCAATGATTTCTATGGCATCGTACGGGAGATTGTAGAGTTGACATATAACTAAGGCAAAGAGCCAGCTAAGATCGTGTTGTTCAAGTATGATTGGTTTGATTCGATCCGATCCAAGATCAAGGTTGAAAAATTGACAAGCATAGTCTTGTGGATATTAACTTCCGACGTTGATATCAAGGATATGAACCATTTGTCCTAGCAAGTCAGGCACAACTTGTTTACTTCACTATTTATCCTAGACGAAGAACAACTAGGTTAGACTGGTTGGCAGTATGCAAGACCAAAGCCAGAAATACCTACGATGTTGACGAAATAGCTTATCAGGAGGACAAACTACCTCTCGTAACAAATACAGTTGACGTGGACACAATGAAAGTTCCATATTACACATCTAATCGTGTAGAAGAGGTAGAAGTATCCGAAGAGAAAAATGAAGTAGATGAAAACGAAGATGAGGAGGAAGAGGATGATGAAGACGCGGAGAATGAAGAAGATGAATTTTCAGAAGATGATTGAAAATAAAATAAAATGTAAAATATGTTTAACCACTAATTAATCTCCATGCAACAAATATTTAGACATGTGAAATGTACAATCATTTTGTTTAACCCTTAATTAATCTCTATGTTTCCATCAATCTTACCAGATGGCACCCATGACCCAAGCACGTCGCTTAAGAGAGGCATAGATGGCTTTTGATTCAGAAGTGGTACCTCCTGCTGCTGAGGAGGAAGTGATCACGACAAGAATAAGGGCTTTTCTTGATGGTGATTCCCCGTCAATAAATGGGTATCTTGACGGTTGCAGATCCGTCAACTAGGCCGGAGTCAAGAAAAGTCCCCCATTTTCTTGATGGTCCCTGACAGGGCTTTTCTTGACAGTTTTTTGTCATCATTTTATGTAGTTTTCTTGACTGTTTTTAGCCGTCAAGATAGCTCTTTTTAGAAACCGTCAACATAGGCAAAAACTTTTCTTGACTCCGGCCTAGTTGACGGCCTTTAGCCATCAATAAAAACATTTGTTTTGACGGACAAAACCCGTCATGAAAAGCACTAATTCACGGCTATTATGCAGCACAATTTGAATTAACATTGACGTTTGACAACCATCAAGAGAAGCTATCCAAAATACCGTCAAGAGAAGCATGCCAAAATTCCGTCAAGAATTATATAATATTAATCAAACACACATAATAACAATCCAGAAGCTACACATCAAATTACTATAAAACTCAAATTTTATATTAACAAACTGTATTGTTCATACAACAAAAACTTCCAATATACATCCCACCACATGTATTATTCACTTGTCCACTCATAACATAATCCAACCATAAAGTACACATAACCCACATCTGTTGTTTCCATACCACTTAAACATCCAAACCACAAACATCCATGCATCACTTGTCACCACAAAACATAATCCAACACTACAAAATAAAACCAAAAAAGTAGCAAACCAGACCGAAGCACATCCCTCCATATCCATAGCATTCCCCTATTCACAGCAAGCGTGCACCTACAAAATGAAACCAAAATGGAAAGATTTGTATGGTGTGAGTTATATAGTTTCTGAGAACAAGAGCACAAATTACTAAATTATGATAATGAGTTTGTTGACCAACATGTTACACAATTGTAGAGTGGTAATCAACAAACTTACCAACTCCAGTGTAATGAAACAAAATGGACCAGGACAAAAAGGACTTGTTATAATTTGCAAATTAGTGTATGAAAAAAAAAAAAAGAATGCTTAAAACAAGTGAAGTAGTATGCCCCTTTTTGTTTGTATACGTGCAAATAAATCTATTGGAGGAACTGTACAAATATAAGCAAGAAGTCGGATAACTTTGACATGCACATTATATCTATATGCTGGCTACCTTCAGATATCTACTCTAACATGTAATGAGGGGACATGCCAATGTAATATGAACTCATTAACAAATAAGCAAACCTCTAATCAAGTCAATTCAACCACCGAGCTAGATCATTCTGGACAGTAGTGTAACTTCATTTTCCTATACTCATTGGGATTGTTCCTGCTTATCGTATTCTATATATTCATGTATACACCTTCCCTGGCTATATATATTGTAGTTGTGTGATTGTATATACTGGTCGGTGTTCCTTTGGGGTACTTGCTCCCTGACAGTTTAGCTAACCAGTTTGGTACTTTGGTTGCAAGTCATATACCCAGGAGACCACCGGCACCGAGGAACATGAGTTCTTCCAGGAGGATGCCACCTTGAAGATCCCATGGTATCTAGTGCTCTTAAATACCTAAGAATATTATGCTCCAATTGTAACTCAAGTGTCCTCATATTTCCTAAAACCTTTCAAGTAGATAAGGGCTTAAGGTTCCCTAAATACTTTGTATCTTATGAGATCCAATGAGCCTTTGCCTTTTGGCAAGACAGTATGGTCTAGATATGTGCCAAAGTCATGTCCGAACCCCTTTCGTCGCTTTCAAGGCCCACAAAGTGTCTCTCTTTATAGACACGAGTGTGGGCCGTACTCTAGCTCCTTCGTTTCCCATGCCACTAAGCTCTCCGAGGAGCCATGAAAGAATCTGAATGTCCATCAGACTGACCCTTTGTTTGATGACCAGTATCTCATGAATAAGAAAATTTTACTTTTAATAAAATAACTTTCTAATAGGCAATATGTCTTGGTTTCTATCTTCTTTATCTGCTAAACTTTTTAAATCAGACTTCATATGAGAAATATAGACTTACATATGAAAAATAAAAGTTGTATCTTAATGAGCTAACTGCAAATAAGAAGGGTAAAAGTGTCGGAATCTATCCAAACTCCAAAGAAGTGTTAATAAATGAAGTGTGACCTAATTTGAGGACACCCATAAGGAGTGTCAAACATGTGGTCAAGAGTATATTATGGCTATATTTCTGAACAAAAATGTGCTGCTTATCTTCTTGACATATGTAATCTGTTACAACTAGCATATGCATAAAAAAGCAAACATTGACATTTGACATCGAAGCTTAAACATGAAATTGCACAATAATCGTAAGATCATTGTGTACCTGAATAATCGCAGGATCATTGTGTACAGGGGCAGCCTGTGCAGGTGGTGAGGATTTGACCTGTAGATCCTGAAATAACATGATAGAACAAATTATAACAGAATCCTTCTGATCTTTATCATGCAGGAAATAGGGGAATAGTTTGGGAAATTCGGTGGAACATGTGAAAACACTCTTATCATATTTCACAAATGACAAGCAGGAAATAGAAAAAAATTCAAATGTATGTAAGGTAAGCTTTTACAAAGCCAGAGACACAGCAGATCTATCAAGTAAACACTGAACAACATGTTGTGAATCGACTCAATCGATTCACAAAAGAAAGCAAATAAAACAAAGAACAAGAGGAATAGAAACAGAATGATCTTTAATATAGGAAAAGAACAAAACTCCCAACTTTGATTGAACGGAACAAAGTAATAAAATCCTTCTTGATGACACTGGAGAGAGTTTTCTCAATCCAAGCATGAAAGTAATGACGGCTAGCCCTGACTATAAATAGAAAAAGAAAAGCAAACCCTAGGAGGGTTATTGTGGTGAAAGACCACAATACCCCTCCATGACTAAAATAACTGAAAGGCCTAAAAAGTGGGCCTAAATGGCTCCACGTCTCCTGCGACGTGTGTAGGTGATAATGGGTGGGCCCGCATCAATACCGCCCCCTAAAAGAGCCACCTTGTCCTCAAGGTGAAAATCTGGGAACTGCGTCTGTTGCTATAGCGGCCTCTTCCTCCGTCGGATCCTCCTCCTCCTCTTCCTCCGTGGTGGTCGTCGTGGGGGTAGATCCCCTCTCTGAAAGTTGGCGGGATCCGCCGTTTCTCCAAAGAAATTGCTGCCTCCGGTGTTCCTCGTCCCTCCTGGCGGCTCCGTCCCTCCCGTCCGAGCCGGAACTCCAGCTAAGCCCCTTCCCGAACCCGTGAACCTGTCACCGTAGTTCGAGGTCATCGTCCGACCCCCATAGGGGGCCCCAAGCCATAGGATCTCTCCCGGGTGTGGCGCCGGTCCGCCGGGACCGAAATGGTCGGCGGTGTCCGGCCACAGCCGCTCGCCGGCGGCTCCCCTGGCGCCGGCCGGCCCTGGGTGGCGGTCGGGGGCCGGCCAGCGGCCGCCCACAGCAGCCGCGGCCCCGCCTGGGCTCGCGCGGCCTGCTGTGGCGCTCCCGCGGGCCTCGGCTGCTGTCCGGCGGTGATCGCCGGCCGCCAGGGCCCAGCCCGGAGGTGCGGCGGCGACGGCGGTTGCGGGGCAGCGGCCGCCGGCCGGTCCTTCCTCCTCCTCGGTCGCCTCCCCCTCCGCAGGAGCAAACCCTAGTTGATCGCCTAGGGTTTGGGTTGTTACCGCCTCCGCTTCCTCGCCGTTGATCTTCTTCGAGATGTTTTGTAAGAGCGTCATTATAGCCGTCGTCTCCTTCCGCATGTCCCGCATCTCCGTGCGGAATTCCGTTCGGAGTTCCTGGTTCGTGGATGCTTCATCTTTAACGGAGGCTTCCATGTATTTCTTCTAGCTATCGATCTCGGCGGTGAACTCCTCCCGAAGACCTCGGATCTTCTCGTCGATTGAGGCTCTCGTCCCGTCTGCCATGGCTCGTAGAGGGCTCTGATACCAATTGTTGTGAATCGACTCAATCGATTCACAAAATAAAGCAAATAAAACAAAGAACAAGAGGAATAAAAACAGAATGATCTTTAATATAGGAAAAGAACAAAACTCCCAACTTTGATTGAACGGAACAAAGTAATAAAATCCTTCTTGATGACACTTGAGAGAGTTTTCTCAATCCAAGCATGAAAGTAATGACGGCTAGCCCTGACTATAAATAGAAAAGAAAAGCAAACCCTAGGAGGGTTATTGTGGTGAAAGACCACAATACCCCTCCATGACTAAAATAACTGAAAGGCCTAAAAAGTGGGCCTAAATGGCTCCACGTCTCCTGCGACGTGTGTAGGTGATAATGGGTGGGCCCGCATCACAACACTCAAGAAACTCCACTCTTGGATGGTTGTCGATATAGTTCTTACAATAATCATTGCTAAAGTGCCCTCAAAGTTGACCTCCAAAGTCAAATCATAATTCTCTTACAAAATGAGAACTCAAAAGTCAACAGTTGCTATCAACAAAGTAGGTCATAACTTATCTAAGTGATGTATCAAAATAATGGAGTCCAGAAGATAGTAGTTCTCCTAACAGGTTGGCATTAGCATATACAAATAAACATCAAAAAAAATTACTAGGAAGAGACATCTAGATTGGCGAGTGTCGTCTCCCCGGACTTGCTGATGGCCCTCGTGTCGATCTCTTTGAGCTCCAGTAGCCTCTTCATGATCTGCGCAAATATTTCACTTGTATGTCCAGTTTGTTCTTAGTAGTACCACTTATATAGGAAGTTTCAGTAAAATGTTTAGGACAAGAATTAAGCTTCTAAAAGAAGAGTTGATAGACGATCCACACAAATTTCCTATATATTTTAGCTCCAGTAGCCTCTATGCTAATTGATTTGGTTCAGTACTAGCATTAGCAGGGTTCCTTAGAATTTAGCGGAAAATCTTGGTTCAGATGACTACAACAACTCTAGAATTTGAAGACTTCGCATGTTTGATCCCCCTCTTTATTCTTAGTGGACTCCTGATTTTTTTAAGTGCATGTGTGATGCACATTGAAGATTCTAGAATTGATTCAACATACATGATCGTTTTCTTGGAATAGTGTCAAGGAAATGTATTGTAGGAATTAGTCTGGAAAAGAAAGTCTGTGATTAATATTTGAAGGGACATATTTCAAATAGGCCTTAGTACTTGTTCCTTTGAAGTTTGGATAGTTTAGGATTCCATCCTGCTTTACTGCTAACATACTATATATCTTCAAAAATATGCATATGCTTGCATACAAAGTTTAATTTTACTTCTATGTTATAAATTTTATACAGATGAAAGTTTCCTTTCTATTTGTGTTAACTTACTGTGGTTCTTTTAGCTATTTCTGATATAAGCTTAGCCCCTACTGACTAGCTTGTCAAGCTTTACATTCCCACTATTTCCCCCCAAATGTACTCTCTACCTTCCACTAAATATTAGCCTTAGATCCGAATATGAGACAGTATCGGCATCACGCTGTGTCGTGTCATAACTTGGAAGTAAATGAGCAAAGTTTACAAAATATACCATGCAACAGCGCGAAGATTTATGCTCCAAAGTGGTTCCGGGATTTGATCTCCTGTGACCACTGGCACAGTCCCCTGCAAATCTCGGAAACCCCCATTTTCTACCTGAAAGAATGGAGAAATGGTTAGCCTACAAATACCAGCCAGCCACTGTAATCGAATCTTTATTCAAGAAAAAGCTTCTTGCACACAAAATCGATGCAATTCTCAATCAAGACTAGAGTTGAATCAAAACCAAAGTGGTACTAAGTTTATATTTTTGCACAGACCCCCCTGTTGCCAACCATTATTCGTCCAATTTGGAGAATAACTGCAACCAATTCCAGTTATGCGTTGTGTGCAACTTATCCTTCCTTGTTGATTGTCCCAAAAAATATTAGGCAAGTTTCAATTTTCTGTGCAGTTTCATCATGTTGTAAGAGGCTTTAGGTTATATATAAAAATAAAACTCTTAATAATATTTATGAGTTATAAAATTGATTGTGTAATCTCTTGCCAATATAATGTAACTTTCTTATTTCTGGTACCAGAGATGAAAACATACAGCAAGCTGCTTCTTTTCGACCATGGTGTAGATTGCCTATAATTTCATGGTGCAACCCTGGTGTGTAATAGATACTTCTATTTTTTCCTGAGTATGCATTTATCATGAAATTTGCAGCATTTCTGATGAATAAATAAGATTGTTGCCAACTTGGATTGATTTGAGGAATCTTTCAAGGCTAATTATGTTTTATTCCTGTTGTAGGGACTGGTGTTGTTCTTGCACGTTCATCCCAGCCATTAGTTGGGCTTATGATGAATATGAGGTAATTTATTCCTCGAACATGCACAAAAATTACATCATTAAGTCCTCACAGATAATAGCATGCAAATATCATCATCACGACCCATGCCTTCTCATGTCAGATGGGTTCAGGTATGGAGCATGAGAAAGCTCCATAGGAGAATGGGAATGTCAACCTTTTGTGCCACTGCCCATTCCTAGCCAGGGCAGATACCATGAGGTGAGGGCCTCACAAACCTATATACTTAGTTGGCAGGTAGGTTTACCTAACTTTTCGATGATGCAGTTTGAACTGATGCAACCAAGGATTACCCTAAGTTCCCCTAGACTATAAAAAGTCTTAACAAAGCAACTAAGACAATTTGATTTGCCATAGAGAATCACATTAATCCCTATGACATAACCAGCCAAAGTGCAAAAGGGGATTACATATCTGTAATGTAACTTAACATATGAATTTAGTATAAATCATATTTAGGGGATATGGCCTAACAATAATCTCCAGTAGCATATGAACCTTACGAACACCTTTTTGTTATCCTCAATTGTCAGCAAGACTTGAATTAAGCCGTCGAGTCAAATATTTTGGGATTGTGATCTCCACAGTATCAGTTAATAGGGTTTGGATTGTGATCTCCACAGTATCACCTTGACTGATACTTCAAAGCTTGGTATTCAAAGAGATGCACAACAGTAGTAGTAGAGATATGTATCAGTTGTGTATGAGTTTCCTATGTGTTTGTGTAGGAGTTGCATCAATCTATGTGGGGACTGCAATTATGTTTGTGCATACTCAATGGTGTATCACTGCATATGTGTGTGACAGTGTCTACAGTGTCCTTGTAACAGAGATACATATGTGTGACTTGTCAATAACATTGTAGCAGTACCTATGCAAATTTGAAGTAGTGTATCAGTCGGATCATGTTACGAGTATAAGAAAAATACAGTTTTGGGTGTAGTTTCCTGTGAAACTGAACAACAGGTGTTCCTAGAGAATATGTACATACTAATGGCAACTGCTAGCAGCATGGTGTTCGTGACTAGTGAGGATTGCTTTGTGAGTAAATCAGCAGTTACAAGTGCCAAAACTTAACAAAGATGCACCTTATCTCAACATGTAGTGTCAAACTCGTGGAATAAATTGCATGGCATATATAGTTCAATTCTGATAATTCACTAAAACATGCTTTTGGAAATTATTGCAGTACTATTCTCTAAATGCAGGCAACTTATTGGAGGAAAAATGGTAATTGGTGTAGAAAATCTGAATGGTTAATTCTATTTTTTTCTAACTGATAACAAAAACATCTAATCTAATATCATTTTGTTTATAAGGAAAATGAACTTTGCAAACTCTGATATATGTTCAAAATAATATCTTCATAAATCAATATAAGTTATATGTTTTTTTTTTCAAAAGATTAAGTTGATAGGTGCCAAAATAGAGGCTCAGAAGTTTTTCTTACTTTGCTCATGGAAAAACTTCATCTGAAGCCCTTCTCATACAAGAGGTGTCAGAAAAAGCAATCCTCATCACAACCCCATCATTTTATGATGATAAATGTAAAATTATTTAAAGCTTGTAATATCCATGATATTACAAGTGTCTTGGAGAAATGTGCAAAAACTTGCAAAACACAGGTTTTAGCGACATTGCTAATCAATAAAATCGACATAAGTTCTTATTATTCAAACAATAATTAAGTTGCAGTGAATTGATATGCTGTAGAAAGAGGGCTCAGAAGGTCGCTACTCTGCTCAAGGAAGGACTTTCAGTGAAGCCCTTCTCATACAAGAGGTGTTAGAAGAAGCATTTCTCATCACAGCCATGTCAATCTATGATACTGCATACTTTAACCAATGTTAGCTAATCAACTGATGATGTCAAACGGACCAAAGGAAATCAATGTTCAACTAGACAGGAATATGCTACATTGCTACCATCAATAAAACTTGCAAGAGCAATTACTCAAAAATTATAATTAAGTTGTAGTAAGTTGACAAAATTTCTTACTTCCAGACTCATCAGGATAATAGAAACCCTGGAAATTTGGGGGAGACGAACCTGTTCTAGATGGAGACGGAGTCGACGGTGCTGCTGCTGACGAATGCGTCGATCGCGTCCCATGGAGGCATCCGCCGCTTCCCCCTTCTAGGCACCAGTGGCAGATCGTCGAGCTTCCACTCCCTCACGGTTGCCACCACCATCGACGACCTGGGGGAATCCTGGTCAGAGGAAGAAGTTTTTGCTAGGGTTTCCAAGAGGTGAGAAGTAGAAGTAAAAAAAATTAGGTAGTGGCGGGAGATGAAGGAGGGGTGGCGGAGGAGGATGCGGTGCTGGTCGGGCGGAGAAAGTTTGGAAAGGAGGGAGAGGAGGTGGTCGAAGATGAGAAGGGTGAGCGTGGGGAGGGGGAGAGTTTGAGCATGTATTATACTGGTGGAGAGGAAATTCGAGCATGGAGAAGGCTTTCAGAGGAGGAAAAATAGAGAGGTGCTGGTGGAGAGGGAGGAGGACGAGGGAGATGAAAGAATCCCTTCGAGATTTTTTTAAAGGAATCGGGAGTTTCACTCTGTAGGAGCAGCTGTTGAGGTTTTACGCAACCGTCAACTTACATAATACATTCAAAAAATTTCAAAAAAATTACTAAAGTGGCAGCTGAAATATACGCGGCAATTTTTTTGCACGTGCATTACTTAACGGTTATCAACAAACCGCAATATAGAAAATGTTCTTTCTTGACGGATCCTTCGAAACCGTCAACGTACATGCTATAAAATTGCTACAATAACAGAAAAAATGGTATCTCTTGACGTAAGCCTAAATCCGTCAAGATAACCACTATTGTTTATTATTTTCGACGACTGTCAACTTATAAACCGTCAAGAATCGTCATTTTTCTTGTAGTGGATGCCTCCTACTGCTGAGGAGGTGACACCTAAAGTAGAGATCAAGGTTAAGGAAGAAGTGATTCCTAAAGCCGAGATTTCTATGAAGGAGGAAGTGGCACCAAAAGGTAGTGGCACTGGAACTTTCAGTCATCCAGCTCCTATAGATGATCTTGAGGGCGTGGAGCCTTCTTATGTGCAGTGGCTAAGGGATTTCTATCTGCCTAGCGTAGAGGGTACAGTTATATATATGATATAACATTTGACCAAATTTGTCGCCGGTAGACTTATTTCTGGATTAGACTTGGATGTTTTGTACAACTCTGAATGTTTCTTGTTATTTTCTAGACTTGGTCATTATCTAGACTTGGATGTTTCTGGATTAATTTATTGTTATTATCTAGACTTAGTTATTATCTAGACTTTGATGTTTCTGGATGCCATTATCTAGACTTGGTTATTATCTAGAAATTCAACGGAGGGTTGCTCCGGGTCTATTTTTATAAACTGTGATATGTTAACAACATGCAAATTTGATTTATAATATGTATTACATTTCTTGTATATATATATTTTTTTATCAGGTATGCCAGGATGAAGATGCTCGTACCTCGGCGCATGCCATGCCGGTAGGGGTTCCACCGGTAGAGGAACATCCCGTGCCGGTAGAGGTTCCACCGATGGACGGAGTGCTACTCCGTTATCGGATGATGGTTTCGGACCCTCGTCTCCTAGTACTCCAGTGTTCCGACTAGTCATATCTCCGACTACGTCGACGATACGTAGCAGTACTCCTGGGACGGACAGTCCCAGGCCTGAGACTACCCCATCTAGCATTTCAAATGTTGATGGCATTATGGAGACGGAGGAGCGGATGGAGGAGGTCGTACCTACTCCGTCTCTATATGATCCGAGCGATCCCCCATGCGTCCCTTCGGACGAGACGAGGATAGAGATTTGGTCTGACGGGCCTACAAAGTAAGTTAATTAGTTAACATTAATTTATACATATATCTATATATTCATGAATATAATTATCGTTGTGTAGATATCGTCTCCCGTCAATTCAGAGGACATTGGGGCTATTTCTGAGGTCCAACTACGGTGGCCCTTGGATCAACTACTCGGATGCCTCTGACGAGAGAAAGGCATTCTGGTTTGCCCACTTCAAGGTAATTAAAGTATATTTTTTTAGTATAAATTATCTTTTATGCATATTATATAACTAACTAATTTAATTCTTGTAGAAAATATATTTTTATCCACTACACCAGGCTGAGATGATCGAGAAGCAATTTTCTGTTGATGCCGCCAAGTTGATCTGGGATGCGATCGATGACCAGAAGGCTCGCGAGCGCTCCGGAAGACCGATCTAAGGTTGGATCACGCCCGAACAGTGGACTGAGATGAGGGTTAGATTCGACAATCCTAGGTACAAGGAACGGCCGGAGAAGGTGAAGGCGGCTAGGACGAGGGCAGAAAAGTGGTATGGTGGCTCGATTCCCATTACGAAATATTTTCGTTGCCTGGTATGTATTTTACTGTAATATATTATTTTAATGAAAGTAGGAATAAAATGTTCAATTTCGATAACAAACATATTATTATAATAGATAATGAGGGGTGAGAACCCCAATATGGTGACCGTCTTCCTGGCCAACCATTGGTAGGACGGAAAGCTTATCGATGATAGGGTCACACAGAGCTATGTAAGTATTACTTTACATGTCACTAACTTTAGTATAACTTAAGAAATATGCAATATATATCCGTATACGGGAAACAACTAGGTTGGTAGTAAATATTATGTTTATCGAGATGCGTACTTTTTCAGGATGAGTATCTTAGGCTAGAGCGTGAGAGTGCACCAGCGGAGGGACATGTTGGTACTTCCTCGTAGCCCCCTTTGGCTCGAGTGTTGGACGAGATCTGGATGACCGTTGTTTGTGGTCTTCATAGGGAAACGTACTGCGGTACAGGATCCTATGGTGCTTTTGTGGTGACGCAGTCATCTAGGACCCCCTCTGCCAGTGTGTATTCTCCACAGTCCTCACAAGAGTCGGCCCGAGTGGAAGAACTCCGTCGCCAGGTTACTGAGCTGCGTGACGAGTTATTGTGAAGGATTGCGCCGTAGACGGACGATGCGGCACTCACCGCACGATTAGACATGCTCGAGCGCACCATTAGAGAAACGAGCGAAAGGACGGATCGTGCCGTTCAGGAGGTGCAGGAGATGATGGATCTTATCGTTCAGGCGGTGTACTAGTTGCAGGTGGACATGGGGGATCAGCTTTCGAGGCTGGCGGCTATTATGGATTCCACCAACTCTAAACTGCTAGCCATGAAGCAGACACTTCTTGGTTGTGCGTCGGCATCCACACAGACCGTGTAAAACCTCTAAATTTATACTACGATATTTTTGTTTTATAAATCGTACGTTGCGTACGAGTTCACATTTTTTTCATGTTTGTATGTTGCAAGACGATATATTTATACGAATATTTTAAAAGATATTTTTTCGAATAAGTGTTTAATATTTGATTTATTGCGTCGCGTCAAATTTTGGCAAACGTTATTTATTTAATGATATTTATTTTACTTTACAATTATAAGTGATAATTTGGAAAAATTATTATTTTATGTAAATATATTTTGCGTGCCAGTGACATGAAATTTATTTCATGTCCACTTGATTTCACAAAAATGAATTTTAGATATTTACAAAAATGATAATTCTAATATTTAATTGATTTTCAAAATTTAATTAATTATTAATATTTAAAAATTATGGAAATATTTTAAATAAATCTATAGTGATTTAAATCAAATTTTGATTTTATTTGGAAAGATTAAATAGTTTTGTTTTAGGCTATTATCTAGTTTTGATTTGAGGGATTTTATCAAAAATAGTTTCAATCGTTTTAAATCAAATAATGGAATATGGAATATCTAATTTAAACTAGTCCCCATCCATATCCTCATGGGAGTCTGACCTCCTATATAAGGAGATGTTCCATAAAGCAAATTTCACAAGTCCAAATTCTCCACCACTACCAAACCCGTGCATCGTGTCCGTGTCTCCTTTCCATCCACTACTTTTCTTTTATATATACACTTTGGCCCTGTCCGACAACCCGGACGTCGGCCCTAATCCTAACCCTAGCAAAGCTGGCCGCCCCACCATTTCCACCACCCGAGGCCGCATTCAGCCAACACCACCACTGTCGCAACACCGACCAGCCACCACCACCATCTACAACCAGTAAACCCCCGATCACCATACCAGTCCCAGACTCGACGGTGCCTCTCCTCTGGTCAGTCGACTTCGAAGCCCGGCAACCACCTCCGCCACCCGAACCCAGCAACACCATCCCCGCCAAGGCCATCATCTCCACCACAGCCCCACCATGCGCTCGACCAACACCGATC
Organism: Iris pallida; assembly: GCA_029216955.1. Classification (NCBI taxonomy): domain Eukaryota; kingdom Viridiplantae; phylum Streptophyta; class Magnoliopsida; order Asparagales; family Iridaceae; genus Iris; species Iris pallida. Next base: position 4,536,545 of record JANAVB010007196.1, on the reverse strand, counting down.
GAACCTCGACATAACACACACACCGCCAACCGTGGCTACGGGGACCCAACCCCTAACTCCACCCCGGCCACCTTCCCGGAAGGCCACCGCCTAAACCCTACACCACCGCCACTAATGGCGCCGCCCCAGAAACCAAAAGCACCACCAGAAGAAGAGGGGGGTACCCTAACCTGGTAGCACGCCCCTCCCGCGGTCGAACCCCCTCTTCTTCCCTCGGTCCCTCCACCTTTCCTTCGGATCTGCCGACGCTACTCTTTCCTGAACCGGCCGACAAGCACCATGATGCTGGACGCCGGTGTCGCACCCTCCGTGACCACCCCTCTCTGCAGCCGAGTCCGTCGCCGCACCAGAGTTCGACGCTGCTGCCCAGTGCCGAGCTAGGATGAGCTTCTCCACTTTAAGCCTCCTCCTCCTTAGAATCCCGCGCCGCCCGCTCCTTCAATCCGCCATAGCCGAAGCTCCGCCTTTCCGCCGCCAGGCCAAGCGCCCGCGTCGGAGTTCCTCGGTAAGCCCCCTCACTTCTCATCTCTCTCTTCTCCCGCTTTCCTTCATCTATCTCTCTCTCTCTCTCATTGTGTTGGATTGAGAAGAGTATTTGTTTTAAAGTATATATTATTATTAATATTATTATAATCACTATGGTAATATCAATATATGATGGTAGATATTTTAGGATTTATATTATTATTATTATTATTAATGTTATTATTATTATTGTTATTATTATCATTTTATAATTTTAGTTATCATTACAAATGATATCATTATTATTATTTTATTAATTTACTTATTATTATGATTAATTTTCTAAGGTAGATAGTTTCCAACTTATATGTTTATAAACTTTGGCTTTTTTATAATTCTTGGTCTATAAACCTAAAATAATTTACGAAAATTTCTTTGTATTATACTAAAATATTTTAACTAAATATTTCTTCTATAAAAAATATAAATTTGACAAACTTAGCATATTTTGCTTAAAGAAAATTTTATAATATTTACCAAAGATTTCTTCTACTAGTAAATATAGTTCAAGTATTTTCTACAAATCCTTTGACTATGGAAAACATATTTTTAAAGTAGTAGAAAGTTTTTTTCTAAAATTAAATATGTATCTACCTCCTCAAATTCTCCTCCAATATCATCTTTGCTCACGACTGACCGCGCCTTTCTATTCCTTGGCAAATTCGGACCCTTGCACCAGAACCATGGCAATTGGACCACAAGACTTGACGAATATTGCACCCCACCAGGCGACACATCAGACAAGATACCTTAACATCTTTACTGCTTATATTTAGTTGCATTTTATTATTCAGTTATTGTATTTATATTTTCAGTTTATTATTTTTGCATGTGGACCTAGAGTTAAGGAACTACCGTCAAATTTAGTGTCTCATTGACTTGTCACGATTGTACACGAGTTGTGTGTGAGAGTTTTGAGTATCATATAGAGGTCACTTGCGTGTGGGCTGATCTCCCGTACGCATGCGTAGAAATAACTGTCAATAGATGCATGTTAGAAGACTTGACAGTTATCTATTATAAAACAGTTATCTATATTTTATAGCTTATGTATACATACGAGCCTTTCATTTACTCGTATGTATACAGCTGGCACGATACGTATCTAGTCCCAAGTATTTTGGGACTGGGGCATTACTGACCGTATCGGTTCCACTGCCTCCTCCTCCTCCTCATATTGATGAGTCGTCGCCGATGACGCTGACACCGGTGCAGTATAGGTTCATGTTGTCCCAGATGCAGGGACTGCCTCCTCCTCCTCCTGACCAGGCGTAGTCCTTTATTGGACTTATTTTTATGTGTTGTGTTGTTGTTTGCTGACCTATTGTTGGGTCTTTATGTATTTATTTTATTCATTTAGTGAATGTGTTATGTTGACCCTGTTGAAACATTACTGGACAAACTCTTTTTATAGCCATTTGGGGGTGGATTTGTTTCCACCCGACTATTTCATATATTTCTTGTTGTTTGATTCTATTTGTTTGATTATTGCTAGTGTCTTTTCATAATTTGTCTAATTATGTTTGTTTACTGGTGTTGAGTTTTTCACTAAAGGGGTCGGCGAACTCAGAAAATTCTACGGAGGGTTGCTCCGGGTCTATTATTTGCAAAATGTCATTTAAAATGCAGGTAGATTCTTGATGGAAGAGCAAACATAATCTTTTTTTTAATTTTTGTTAAAGTTAACGATGCTTAGCGACGTTTACCGACGCATAGCGACGCCACAGAACGCCGCTAACTGTATCAATACGTCGCTAAACTGAAAAGCAAACGTCGCAGATAGTCGCTAAACATCGCTAACCTGCTGACATGACAAACTCAACATGTCAGCAAAATAGTTTACTAACGTCGCTAATTTCGTTGCTATTCACGTGTCTAAACGTCGCTAGCCTGTGTCGGACACGTCGCTGACGGTCGCTAGACTGTTTGCCATTAAAATCGTTTGATTGCAAATCTTAGTACAAACAGAACAGTGTTACAATATAGGACTTAGATATAGTCCTAGAAGTACACTTTTGTTTAATCTGGGTCCTAAGTGCCAATAGAGCGAGTGGTAATACGTTGACTCCGTTGACGGGCTGACGACGGTTATCGGTTCTCTGAAGGTATAGATTGCTCTGGGTGCTAGAGCTTACTGAGAGGAGGAAGACGTTGAGTGTCTGTATCTGCCTCTCTGGTGGTATGTTCGTTCATATCTGTCTGTGTTGTCCGTCTGTGTGGAAGAAGGAAATGATCCCTCTATTTATAGCTGGACAGGTTGGCTGCTCATGTGCGCATATGTAGGATACGCCGGTACGTGGGGACGCCACGTGGAGACTGCTGATAGAGGTGCATGGATGATGCGCCCTACTCGAGGGGTTGAATTCTTCATGCTGCAGTTGTGAGCCGGCAAGTAGCAGAGGAGAAGATCTTTCTGTTGCTGAAATCTTGGATGAGTTGAGTCAAAGGACACGTGTCGTCGACTCATGGCTCGGAGATCTCGGATCTGATGGGGGAATGATTTGGTGGGATGCGCCTTGGATTGGGCGCATGATGAGATTTTGGCTCGTGACCTTTAGGAGTCACGAACCATTCTGGGCGCATGGCTTTTGAGGCGCATGCGAGCGACTTTCCTTCTGTCTTTCGGGATCAGAGATCAGTCTGGGGGCACATGGCTTTTGAGGCGCATGCAAAGCTTCAACTGGAGACTCTTCTTCTGTCTTTAGGGATCAGTGAAGGGTCTGAGGCGCATGGCTTTTGAGGCACATGTGGATGGTTGGGTGGCCACGTGGCAGTAGTCGTCGGAGTAAAGTTATGATGATGCTGACGTTGTGGATGCTTCATTTCCTGTAAAAGCTGTCACCCGTTCAGACTTGGGGAGGCGTGCTGCCAACTCTGTCAGTCCAGCATTTAATGTTGGTGACATTCGATGGACAGCTGAGTGGGCACGTCGGTTGACGTTCCACTAGGCGTATGGGGACGTATGGGGGCGCATCCTCTGTGATGCGCTCGGTACAGGGCACATCTGTGGGAGGCGCTTGGTGTTTGAAGGGGTGTGATGCGCTGTCCAGCCGGCGCATCCGACACGTCTTTAATGATGCGGCTGTTTCGCTTCTCGAGTGCCTTTAAATAGCCGTTTGGCTGAAGTCGAGGCGTCCGGTTCATCCATTTAATGTGAGTTTATTGCATGGATTTCGGAGAGCCATCCACTTGGCGCGTGGGTTTGATCTGTCCGGCCTATAAATAGTGGCATGGAGAGAAGGTTTGCTTCTCATTCCCTCACGTACTTCTGACATGAACTTGAGTATTCGGGTGCATTCTGTTGACGAAGTGCTCCCGAGGGTGAAGATGAGACGCCATGTCGTCGTTGATGCTCTTGAAGGTGACTGTTACATCCAAAAGACGGAGTCGAGAGCTTCCGAGGCAGGGGAAGGTGCCTGTTGCATCCAAAGATAGGGATGCTCGGGCCTCGTCTCCGTTATTCCGGAAGAACCGCAGATCGGAATTGCGGTGCTAGGCTCTTTTTTTCCTTCAAAGTGGGTGTTGCCCACTCTGATTATGTTGAAAGCTGCTCCTTTTGCCGTGATTTCGATCACTATCTTCCTTGGTCTTTGGAGGCTCTTTCGAAGCCTCCCCTGGCCACAGATTTGTGGTGCTCTTTTCTTCCTTGGTTCCAGCCAGAGGGTTAAATGCTTTGTTTAGTCGAAGCACTTATCAGTGACCCTGGCTGGAAGAGCGGCACATAACTGGGCTGCTGAAGGGATGCACATAACTGAGCTGGATGCACATAACTGAGCTGCTGAAGAGATAGTGGGATACGCCTGGTTGGAGGCGTATGGTATCTGCTGCGCCTAACTGGCGACGCATGGTGACTGCTGAGCCTATCTGGAGGCGCATGGTAGCTGCTGCGCCTATCTGGCGGCGCATGGTGGCCGCTGGCTGTAGACTTAGGATCTTTCCTTTGTAGAAATTCTCCTTTGTACAACCTGTAATAGACTTTTGTATATAAATAAAAAGTCCTTCTTCAAATGTCTATAGTTATTGACTTTGCTGTGAAGTGTTCTGTTCGAGTTCTGGTGCATGTAGTGTCTGGCGCATGGGCTTTCTGGTTGTGAAATTCTATGCTTCTACAAGACCCCCTTCAAAGTTTTCAAAACTTTTGAATAAGTTTTGGAATACTTTGAATAAGAAGCATGGCGATCAGGGCGCATGACTGTTGGGGCGCATGCTTGTTCGGGCGCATGCTCTTCTCAGTTAATGATAATGATAATGCTTCGTAACCGAAAAGATTAATAATGATCTTTTGGTTTTATCTGCTGTTATCTTCACAGAACCCGAGGCGACGGCTGAGATCACTCGTCATCGGTTCACGCGTGCGACCAAGCCCTATAAATAGGTGAAAGATGGAGAGAGAGAGAGTCTGCTCTGTGCCTTTGCCTCCTTTAGAGTTCTTCTTCAAAACCCTAATTTCTTCCTCTCTGAGAGAATGGCTCCCAAGACTCCTCGCGGTGGTGCTAAGGGAAAGGAGCCGGCAGAGTTCGCCGACGAGGATGCTCCTGCCACCATTGCGACTCCGGCCGACGTTCGCCCCGGGGTGACGGGTGGGTGTCGACTTTTGCTATCTAATGTGCTCTAACTTTCTGTTGCCGATGCGTATGGGCTTCTGTCCTTGATACGCTGAGGTTTTATCCTGCCGACGTGCATAGGCTCAGGCCTTTATCATGCACCGAGGTTTAGTTTGCTGACGCGCATGGGTTTTATACCCTGATGATGCGCCGAAGCCTTCGCTGACGTGCATGGGCTCACGCCTTGATGATGCGTCGAAGCTCCACTGCTGACGCGCATGGGTTTACGCCCTGATGATGCGCCGAAGCTCCAATGCTGAGATGCGCTGAAGCTGACGCGCATGGGTTTATACCCTGACGATGCGTCAATCTATTTTGACACTTTTTGCCTGACTTCCACTTTTGTTGTGCCAGTGTCGATGATGATCCTTTTGTTGAATGAGGTCCTCCTGGATGCTTCTCTTTGCCAAATGGGGGTTGATTTTGATGAGGCGGTGATCAACCCTACAAAGGATACTATCTTACAGAACCAACCCCGGAAGAGAATGCTGCAAATCCAGAACCAGTTGTCGCTTTTCCTCCAGAGTATGATGGAGAGTGGTAAACTGAAGTCTGCTGAATCTGAAGATGTGACTTTCTTAAAACCTGCCTTTCTGTTTGGCGACCGACTAGTCTCTTCTGAAGCGAAGATACTGAAGGTCAAAGAAGACTGGTTCTTCTCTGCCAAAGGCATGGTTCTATACATGAGGCAGGTTGACCGCTAGTTGCCGCTGACGGCCTTTTATCGTTTAGCTTCGAAGAGAAGGATGGGTTGGGAACTTACTCCTTCTCAAGGAGGGGCCTTGGGAGGTACCCTTTCGATCGACGCCACCTCGAACCAACGAGATACTTTGACTGCTTCACGAGCCGGTTCCTCGTTCAGTTACCGAACCCTGCGTCCCGGGAGCCTCTACAGTGAAGTCCCAAATGACACGTTTCCCTTCAGTGTCCCGACCTTTGCAAATCGGATGCTGACGGCGAAGGTCATGTACCCGACATATGGCTTTAGAGTCGAAGGTTGGTGTCACTATATTCCGAGGTGGGACGAGTTGACCACTTGGGTGCTTTTAAGGTTCAAAGTTGAACTTAAGGAGATCGGGCTGACAGCCGCCATTCGGGCTACGCAGGCAGGCGTGGATCTCAATAAGCCTATGTTCCTTGCGCTCTTGGAATTATTCAATGCCCATACTGGCAGCTTTTTCACTCCTGTGGGAGAGTTGGGGTTGGCTCTCCATGAGATGTACGAAGTGTCTAAGCTTCCTTGGGGCTCGGAGCCGTACGAGGAATATTTCCCATCAAATGAGGAGATCCAGGTTCTAGAAGATAAAGACTCGGAGATGATGGCTGTATTCAAAGAGGTGACGAGCCACCATTATCTGATGCACCGGAGGGATAAGAGCAAGACCCAGCCTCATGTAACTGCTTGGAGGGACTATGTCTTTAAGCAGGATTTGGCGGATCCTACGATGATCCGGTTTACGACTCTGCAGGGACTGAAGCCCGCGGAAGTGGCTTCTGAAATGAGTCGGCTGGATGAGAGGACCCCACGTTCGGATGAGAGCGGCAAGGATGCATATAGCTGCTTCTGGCACTGTGTGCGCCGGATGTCATCTAAGGCAGTGTTGACAGCCTACTTGATGATATGGCTCCGGGAATACGTGTTTGCAGGTGGATCTGGTGTCGTAGAGAGGGTACATCGGAATCTCATTTTGCTTGTCGTGAAGTTGGCTTTTGGACGACCCTTAGCTCTCCTCCCCGCGATGGTGTGCAACCTGTTGTGCGGTTTGAGGTCTTTTGCTGATGATGTGATCCAGGAGAAAGGTAACAATGACAACTTTTCCTGGACCGAGCTGCCTTTCCATTATCTTATGGGGTGGCTGATTTTACATCATCCGAACGTGATGAGTCCCGGTCCGGAGGAGGATCATGTTGAAGGGGATGCCTTCATCCGCCGCTTCTACAAGAGGAAGTGGTCATACACTGGCGTCCCCGTTTGCAGGAGAGTCTTGTCCTACCTTCAGGGGTGGGAGATTGTCAAGGTTGGCCCGATCTTCAAAGATTTCGAGGCCGACCAAGATTTAGTTGACTCTGGCGAAGATGCGGTCACTTTGCCGAAATGGAGTTTTCGTTGGTTGCAAAGTATCCGGCCTTCTCACCTGGTCTACCGCAACCAGAATAGGTGTTATCTGGAGCCATATCTGCCAAGCCGATTTGCTCATCAATTTGGCTATATCCGGCTAATGTTGCGAAATCCCAGTAGCAGTCTAGGCTTCGTCGGGAGTTTGCTGGATGGAGCCCGGGGCTGGCAGTATTATAACGCTGGATGCACTAGCGTTAATTTTACTACGCCAGTCCGTAACCCTCGGCCGCAGATCCTATATCCGGCCGCCAAGCTGTATTGCATTATGAATGCTGCATCTCCTGGTTATGACAGGAAGACTAGTTTCATCATTGGAACTCAGCTGGAGGCCACGGCGAATATGTTGATGGTAGCCCGATCATATCGTCCACCAGAATTGGCGGGATATCGGGCTGCTGCTGCAGCACCGGTGAGAGATCCGTCTGTTGGAAAGAGGCGGGCTGACACAGAAGCTGGTTCTTCTGTACCGAAAAGGTCGAGAAAGACGTCGACTGCAAAGGTTACGGAAGTGCCACTCGTAACGCCAACGGGATCAGTTCCTGCTGAGGTAAGGAGTGCTCCGTAATTCTGATTCATTTTGTCATTGTGGTGACTTATGCTTTTATTCTCGCAGGGATCGTCGAAGAAGAAGTCCCGTGTTTCACAACCGGGTGCTAGTCAACCGAAGGAGGTGGCAGGCTCTTCTGATGAGCGCATTCCACCAATGATAATGTCTCCCGTGGAGGAGGGTCCCGAAGACGTTCCTGCGGAGGTTTTAGTATCTCCTGTCTTTGAGGTTGCAACAGATTCCGGGAAGGTACAGTCTGCCGTAGGGGCCTTGGACGTTGACGGTCCTACGGACTCGAGGCATCCTGATGATGAGATGGATTGGAGTTCGTCGCCTTCGGATGACGTTGCTCCAGAGCTGCAAGAGTCTGTTGCGGGGGCAACAGATATGGTTGGGACAGAGGAGAGGGTTGATTCCTCTCCTTGTCATGATGAGGGGAGGTCGGCTATACCATTGCCGAGTCTTACCCCAGCTTCAACCGTGGAAGTTGAGGTGGCTACCGATCAGGAGGTAATGACAGATTCTGTCCCTGTAGAGGGACTTGAGAAGGGTGAGACCCTTCTGCCGGTCCTGTCTCCCGGGGCGGGCCAGGAGATGAGTGTTGATCTCCCCGTTCTGCCGGGGGAGGTACTGGTCGTCGATAGGACGTTGGGAGTAGAAGAGGTGGCCGTTGACGTTGGTGGTTCCTCCGGGCTTGAGAAGGGCAAGGGTGTGGAACACTCTGTTGCTCCTTCTACTTGGGGTACTATCTCGACGCCTGTGCGGGCTTCCTCTGTTCCTTCGGCTCCTCGGGCTAGCAGTCCAGTCCCTGTTGATGAAGAGCCTAGTGATGTCGAGGTTCCAGCCTCGCAGGTTGAGGTTGGTGGATCTTCTTCCGATCCGCTAACTGTAGTAGCTCCTCCAACTCCTGCTATGACGCCACAGGTACTGGCGGATGCAGACGAATATGTAAAATTCCTCGTCGAAGGGGTGTACAAAATATTGCAGAGGGGTGTATCTGCGGTGATGGATGCCAACGGAAGCTTTGCAACGGCAAGAACTCTGGCAATGCCCTGTATCGAGCTGATTCGCGTTCACCAAGGCCACGACCATATGGCCGAAATTTTGGAGGCTTCGGTGATCGAGCTGGACGAGCGGCTTGCGGAACTTCAACGCATCCGGCGAAATGACCTCTCCGTCCTGATAGATGCGGAGAAGGGGAAGTTGATTGCCGAGATCGAGTCTTCCTACCAGGCCACTGTGAGCATTTGGGAGCACGAGGTGGCTGAGACTGAGGCTGCGGTAGAGCAGTTGTCGCAGTCCATGAGGAAGACGATGGAAACGCGAGCTGCGTTAGATGCTAACATTGCAGAGATCGACACCCAGATGCGTCGCCTTGACGACCAACGGGCCCGACTCCAGTTAGATGCCGAACGTGTCCGGGCTGAACACGTAGCATTCAAGAAGGAAGAAGCGACTTTTACTCAGCGGACTCTTGCCTTAGCTCAGCAGCGACAACAGCTTGATGAGAAGCATGAGAGCGAAACTTCCGCTGAGGCTGTTGAATTGATGCGTCAAGAAGCTGAGCGTCGAGTCCTGGTGACTGTGGAGACCCGTACAACCGACTTAAGACGTCGAGTCAGAGAGCTCTCAGCCCATCCTGGAGAGGTTCATGGACTGTAGCTTTTCCCTTTTTTATGTTCTTTTGCAACCCTTGCTGAGGGATAGTGTTGTTTTTGTACTCTCTCTTTTAGAAAATAAAGAAGTACGCAACTTTTTTGTGGTGTGTTCATTTTTGTTATCATGAACTTGATGATTTGTGTAGACCTATTATCTCTTGCGCACCTTGGTTTTTAGGTACAGATAACAAGTTTGAAGGAACCAACATGTTTGCTCAGAGGTGATGTGGACATGGCAATTATTGGGTTCAAATGATAGAATCTTCCTACTCAGAGGTATGATGGACGTGGTAGGAACGATCCTGGGGGATACGCTGAACAACTCAGAGGTGATGTGGACGTGGAAGTTCGGCGATCAATGTACGACAACGCAGAGGTTGTTTGTACGAGATGTTTACTCAGAGGTAATGTGGACGTGGTAAACATGAAGGGTAGCGTCGGCTTACGTAGTGTAAGATTCCGCTTTGTAGGGTGTAGAGGAACAACTCAGAAGTGATGTGGACGTGGTTGTCTTTCTACTGAAGGATGCCACGGAATAGCTGGGTTCCAGAAGCGTATGAGTTTGTGGAAGGAGATTGTGTGTGAGTCCCGATGATTGGGCCCACAGATCCCCTTTGGAAAAGTACATGTCTGAAGGATGTCAAGAATAGTACTTCTTTAGGAACTTGCTATTGATGGGCATCATGAACAAGTCCCCATTGGATTTTGCGAGGCGGTAGGCACCGTTTGAGTATAACGTCTCTATGATGAAAGGTCCTTCCCTCTTGGGCTCGAACTTTCCTGGTGTCTTGTGAGTTAACACCATTGGCCTTCTGACTGCTAAAACAAGGTCGCCAACTTGGAAAGTCCTCTGTTTGACCTTCTTGTTGAAAGCCTGTGATATACGGGCTTGGTAGAGTTCGATGCGTTGTTGAGCCAGGAGACGCTTCTCATCGAGTGCCTCCAGTTCCCGCAGACGACGACGTTGATTGTCTTCTTCTGTGAGTTTGTTTGTTATTGCTACGCGGAGTGAGGGTATCTGGATCTCGAGAGGCAGTACCGCTTCGCTCCCGTAGACCAGGGAGAATGGTGTGTTGCCTATTGGGGTCCGTACCGTTGTGCGGTAGGCCCAAAGACATTCGCCAAGCTTTTCGTCCCAGTCGCATTTGTTGGATGACACGACCTTTTTGAGCAGCCTAACGATAGTTTTGTTGAACGCTTTCGCTAACCCGTTTACAGCCGGATTGTAGGCGGTGGATGCCACATTTTGAATGCGATTCTTGTCACAGAACCTGCTAAAAATGTGGCTGATAAACTGAGGACCATTGTCATGAATGATCCACCGGGGTACTCCGAAACGGTAAATGACATGGTGTTTGATAAAGCTGACCACCCTGGAGCTCTTTACTTTCGCCAGTGGGACTGCTTCTGCCCATTTGGAGAAGTAATCGTTGATGGCCAGGATGAAGCGGTGTCCTCTTGATGAAGGAGGGGTGATTGGTCCCACAATGTCCATGCCCCAGGCTTCAAAGGGCCAGGAGGCGACTGTAGGATGTAGTGGTCAGACGGTGTATGTATGAAGTCTGCATGAAGTTGGCATGCGTGACACTTTTTAGCATATTCAACAGCGTCGGCGGCCATGGTTGGCCAGTAGTAGCCCATACGTTACAGTCGATCCTGCAACTTAGGACCGGGTTGATGAGCTCCGCAAGTTCTGTCATGGGCTTCTTGAAGAGCTTCAGCTGTTTCTTTGTTGGACAGGCATCGAAGGAGGAGCCCATCGAAGGAGCGTCGGTACAGCATTTTGGTAGCTGTATTGTAGTAGAATCGAAGAGAGCGTCTCCTGACTGAGACGGCTTCCTTCGGGTCCTCTGGAAGGATTCCGTAGACAGCAAAGTCGATGAACGGGAACCTCCAGTCTCGAACATTAACACCAGTGTTCGTCGGCATGGCGTGAGCCACTCGCAAGCATAGGTTATTTCTAGGACAAACCAAGTCTCGGCCAGTTATCGTGACATAGTGTTGAGTCCCAAAGGGCGCTGCCAATGAGGCTGCGAGGCCAGCCAGAGCGTCAGCCTCCAAGTTTTGAAGACGAGGTACGTGCTCGATGAAGAACCCGGTAAAGGTTGAAATGATGTTCAATGCAACTTCATGGTAAAGGATCAGATCTTCATGGCGAACCTCGTATTGCCCCCGAATCTGGTTCACGACGAGTTTTGAGTCACCGTAGGCTTCCAGATGGTCCACCCCCAGCTGTTGTGCGAGCTGGAGTCCCATGATGAGTGCGTTGTACTCGGCAACATTGTTGGAGCACGGCTTTGAAAGGGAGTAAGCACGCTGGATGACCAACTGATCGGGGAAGACTAAGACTACCCCCACTCCTGCGATGATTTGGCCTTTGGGGCCTGTTCTCGAAGCGCCATCGAAAAACATTCGCCAAACGGAGCTTCCTTCGGTGACGTTGGATTCTTGGACCTCATCCGGGATATCTTCATAGAGCTTTGAGGATTCTGGGATGGGGTGTGCTGTAGTGCCCCGTCCCGCAAAGTCAATCGGAGGAATCGAAACGCCGACGGCGTTCGGACTTGGCCTTACAACGGCGACTCGAAGACATCGCTCAGGTGGGGTAGTTTCGGTGAACTTGCCTCATCTCTGCCTTCACTTAATAATTCGTGTGGTTTCAACTTGCACAAGTAGGCTAATATAAAAGCTACGAACGCACATAGCTAAGGGAATAATCCCGACCCGTCGGAATATCTTAGAACATGGAAAATGGTCCCACGGTCTCAATAGAAGTCGGCTCAGCGTGCTTTAAAATGACACTCGGTCCTTCGTCCCGCGGCTTGGGAGAAGGAAAAATTGGTATTCGACACAAACGATGAGTTAGCCTAAGTCATAGGCGTCGCCCGCATAAATGCTCGATAAAGCATGCACGTTTCTACTGCGCAAGGCTTGGCATAGCCTTGGCTCGTCCCTCGGGTTAAGTTGTAGGCTTGAGTAAGTTAGGCAAAGTTATGCCGGTCGACCTAAGTCATTCTAAGTGTCGTCCCGCTCGTTCTGCGGTTGTCAAGCTAAATAGTCCCATGATCTCACGGGCCGTCATATAACGTATGACTTGGATGATAGCGTCGCGTAAGACAGAAGTCAATTAAAGGCACGAACCATGGTTGGCACGATGTAAAGTTAGCCACGGTCCATGGCACTTAAGGAAAACGTTTTGTTCAAGCTAAGTTGGAAGGCTACGTAGTAGTCGTTCCCTCGAGTTCAACAAAGTTCGAGGCGGTCCCTCGGTTGGGAGTCTCGCGTTCCTATCCACGTTAAGTATTCGAGGCGGTCCCTCGGTTGCGAGTCTCGCGTTCCTATCCACGTTAAGTATTCGAGGCGGTCCCTCGGTTGGGAGTCTCGCGTTCCTATCCACGTTGAGTATTCGAGGCGGTCCTTCGGTTGGGAGTCTCACGTTCCTATCTACGTTAAGAAGTTTGAGGCGGTCCCTCGGTTGGGAGTCTCGCGTTCCTATCCACGTTGAGTATTTGAGACGGTCCCTCGGTTGGGAGTCTCGCGGTCCCAAGGCACGTTATGCCAAGTGTGATTCAGAGCACGAGTTGCTAAGTATAGTTCCGGTCGTACCAACAAGTAGGCCATGCATTTACGTGAGTTTAGATGTCTCGTAGGTTCGTGGTCATTGGACACCTTGTCGACAAGGATTTTTGCCTAGACTGGTTATACGCCGGGGCACCGGGCCCAGTCGTCCTAGGAGGTAGACGTTATAGCAGCGCATGCTTTTATTGCATGGGTAGTCGGGGGCTTTCCATGGGGCTAGCTACCTTGCATCGAAGGACCCACCGCCTACCCGAGCTATGTCCGCGATGGCTTGTCATGCCAGTGGCCTTTCATATAGATAATTGGCGTGCTAAGCGGCGAATCCGCATGCACGATGTCGGTCGTAACAAAGGAAGCATAAGCACGGTATGCGATGTGTTGTGAAATGTGTGCTCGGTTGCACCAAAGTATTATAAAGCCTACGATTTGGTTATACGTAAAGACACGGGCTTCGGCACGAGATACGTTGTCGTACTTAAGTTCTCAACAACGGTTCCACAAGTTGGGTTATATGTTTTGAGTTAAGTCTGGAAGGGCCGTAAGGCGAGTTTGGATAAGTCAGGTTACGCTACGAGGCACGACCTCGATGTTGGAGGCTCGGGCAAGTAATTGACACGACCCAGTCGTTACGTCCAAGAGTAAGGTACGAAAGATAGGTATGAGTCGGTACGTTGACAATACAAGCACGAGAAAGGTCTAGAGGCAAAGTATGGGTATGTTATTAGTGCAAGGCACGAAGATGGTCTATAGATACTAAATAGGGTGAGTGTCGGTCCTAAAATCGATCCTAAGGCAAGACTAGAAAGACAATCGTAAAAAGGGGCTTGTATTGCACAAAGTAAAATAAACGTGTTGGTTTTGTATGGGTGGGCGAGGAGCTCACTCCACCAGTATAGTGGTACTGACACCCACACAGTGTTTATGTGCAGGCACAGGTAGAAGCTCGTGGTGCGGGGCTCGCTTGGATGCGTCGAGGCACGGAGTTCCTTGGCGATTCAAAGCGTGCGGCCGCGTGAAGATCAGACTTATACGGGACATAATGTATGGACATCGCCTTCCGAAGCTTCCGCTGGATTCAGTATTGTATCGAGAGATGAGAGAGAGCAGAGTGATTGTAATGTGAGACGAGAGTAATTGAGTGATTGTAATATCGGCCTTGTGCCCCCAATGTAACCGTTGTTTCGATATCAATAAAGAGCTTCTTTTGAATAACTTGTGTTTCATTTTAATTTGGGCGACGACCCCGTCGCCACCGCTGTAAATCGGCCGTTATAGAACCCGCCTTGCACGAGCGCAATCTAGGCTCGTGCGGCATCACGCCTTAGCGAGGACGATCGCTCCTACGGAAGCGGGGCGTGACATAATGGTATCAGAGCACGGCTTTACGTCCTTGGACTATCGATTGAATTCTTTAACTCCATTGTTCCGCAAACTCTGAATTGTGCTTCCGCAACGTGATATCGTTGGTGCGCTCTCTCTCAAATGTCCCTCGGCATGTCTATACAATAAGTCTAATATTTTCGAAAGCTCGTACATGTGTTCAATTGAACGTATCGATTGACGATGGCCTTTGGGCCGAACGGTGCCGACCTTGAGTTGATAGAAAATGCGTACAAAAGTTAGCAAGTCGCGTGCGTGCCTAACGAGTCCCTACATGAGCAAATGAGCGCACAGATTCGAAGTATAGTCCATACGGATGGTTATGCGCACGGCCTTTTGGCTAAGTTGTGCCGATATCGCGCACCTCGACCTTTTGGTGCAAATGAGTCGCAACCGATATTAAGTACCGCTTGGTCGGGAACGGAGAAACACTTAGAGTGTATATTGATAGAAGTGCTATTGGACTAACGCTTAGGCGTACACGGAAAATTGTACTAGATTTTGAGAAATAGTGCGAACGACTTAGTGCGTCGATACGACGTGAACGATTACGCTAGGGATTCGTCGAAGGAATCCGAAAACATGTCTTAACGAATAACGCGAACATGATTTGGTCTAGATTGGATGACTCGAATCCCGAGTGGTGTATGGTCCATCTTGGAAATCATTCGAGTGAAAGATTGAGGATTGCACGAGTATGAGACACGAAAACGATTGAGTTCGAATCAAATTGAAGAAATTGATACGGATAGTATACGAAAAGTTAGCACGACGAGAAGATAGCGTGCACGAAAGGTTTGACTTGAAGTTACGCGAATGACTCTGAGGATTGGAATAGATATCGTTCGATGATTGAGTTAGCAAAGAATATTACGAATTGAGAAATACGTTGGTCGATGACTTAAGATAGACGGATAAACGATACGTGAATTGAAGAAATTGATGTGGTGAACGATTCGAGGAGATTATCCAGTTGGACGATAGCATCATTCGTACGACTCAAAATTTGTTGCAAAGGAAGATCGTCAGGTTACGCCTATCGTCGATGGTATTGAGGCGTATCAAAGACGATATGCGATAACTCGGGGGTAATCTGACACGGTGAATGACGATCGTGCAAGTGTTATCGTTCCAAATGGATGCAATACTTAGGATCTTGATTGAGACAAATGTTGGGTGAAAGAAATCGCATTCTGATGGTTGCGTTGATAACCACAACGTCGACGGTCTTGTCTTGCGCGAGCGCAACTCCAGCCTCGTACATGCGTTGCGTCGGATTTGGGACGATCATTCCGCGTGAGCGCTGACATGGTGATTCATGTTGCGGGAATAATCGAACTCAGAAAATCAGGACGCGGCAACTTTGATTGTCCTGACTTGTTGGTTTGATGCGAAGTCAAATTCGAGGATGTTAGGACTTGTGATTGACGAATGAATGAAACTTGAGGATTGAGTAGGTCCAATCCGCGCATCGTGAATAAACTAGTCTTGACCAAAACAAGAGTTACGTCCCGATGAGAATGATTATCTCGTGGGAGCGTGTATGGTGATTCGTGCCCACCATGGATAATCTGACTCGCGTGAGATCGGAGCGCAACGTATTGTTAAGTCAGATGACCTTGTGATCGATTACGTGAATTAGAATAGATGATTTCAAAAACGTAAAATATGAATTACGGTTTAGAAAAGAATCGTGTTGTAGCGTACGTGATTTAGAAGGATCGACAGGCGGATTATGTCGAATGTGTTCGAAGAGATAGACTATGCAAAACGGTTTGATGAATGAACGATATTGATACGACGTAGAATTGGTTGAAATGTAAGTTATCATACGATGGCTTTACCGAACGACTCGTACCCCGTGCGACGAATATTGGGATATGTATAGAAAATCGATGTTCGATGTTTAGAAATCGGAGTTATGCGAGCTTGGGTAGAAAACCCCGTACCAACGATTTGGTTTGACCTTAGGATGGGGTCAGTGTTGATATCGTTGTTTGGGAACTATGATTCCAGTACTGACGAAAAGACATAGCCTAGCGGTTAAGCAGACGTTCGAGCGCGAAGCGATAGGTGTTATGGATGCACCACTGCGAGTCTCGGCTGACATGCACGTATATCAGGGACGCCCGAATATGTGCACGATCCGACTCAAGTGGTGATGGCGAATTCTCTATCACGAGGCTTGGCTGAAATGCATGTATTTTGGGGACGCTTGGAACATGTGCACGATCCAACTAAGTGATACGTTGAATCACGTGAGACTTGAGGAACGAAAAAGTGTCAAGGATTTTGAAATCGTGAGTTTCGAAGAAATGTTGATGGTAATGCGATCATTGATTTGAAACGAGTTCAAATGTTGGTTGATCGATTGGTGTACCTTACGACTAAGTTAGCGATAGCACGAGCGTGGCTCGAAATTGAAGAAACGCGTAGGCAGAATGTATACGATTAAGTCTTGGCCATAGAAATGGTAGGATAGTTTGCCTTCAGGAAAGTCTCGAGGACGAGACTTGTTTTGAGTGGTGTATGTTGTAGTGCCCCGTCCCGCAAAGTCAATCGGAGGAATCAAAACGCCGACGGCGTTCGGACTTGGCCTTACAACGGCGACTCGAAGACATCGCTCAGGTGGGGTAGTTTCGGTGAACTTGCCTCATCTCTGCCTTCACTTAATAATTCGTGTGGTTTCAACTTGCACAAGTAGGCTAATATAAAAGCTACGAATGCACATAGCTAAGGAAATAATCCCGACCCGTCGGAATGTCTTAGAACATGGAAAATGGTCCTACGGTCTCAATAGAAGTCGGCTCAGTGTGCTTTAAAATGACACTCGGTCCTTCGTCCCGCGGCTTGGGAAAAGGAAAAGTTGGTATTCGACACAAACGATGAGTTAGCCTAAGTCATAGGCGTCGCCCGCATAAATGCTCGATAAAGCATGCACGTTTCTACTGCACAAGGCTTGGCATAGCCATGGCTCGTCCCTCGGGTTAAGTTGTAGGCTTGAGTAAGTTAGGCAAAGTTATGCCGGTCGACCTAAGTCATTCTAAGTGCCGTCCCGCTCGTTCTGCGGTTGTCAAGTTAAATAGTCCCACGATCTCACGGGCCGTCATATAACGTATGACTTGGATGATAGCGTCGCGTAAGACAGAAGTCAATTAAAGGCACGAGCCACGGTTGGCACGATGTAAAGTTAGCCACGGTCTATGGTACTTAAGGAAAACGTTTTGTTCAAGCTAAGTTGGAAGGCTACGTAGTAGTCGTTCCCTCGAGTTCAACAAAGTTCGAGGCGGTCCCTCGGTTGGGAGTCTCGCGTTCCTATCCACGTTAAGTATTCGAGGCGGTCCCTCGGTTGGGAGTCTCGCGTTCCTATCCACGTTAAGTATTCGAGGCAGTCCCTCGGTTGGGAGTCTCGCGTTCCTATCCACGTTGAGTATTCGAGGCGGTCCCTCGGTTGGGAGTCTCGCATTCCTATCTACGTTAAGAAGTTTGAGGCGGTCCCCCGGTTGGGAGTCTCGCGTTCCTATCCACGTTGAGTATTTGAGACGGTCCTTCGGTTGGGAGTCTCGCGGTCCTAAGGCACGTTATGCCAAGTGTGATTCAGAGCACGAGTTGCTAAGTATAGTTCCGGTCGTACCAACAAGTAGGCCATGCATTTACGTGAGTTTAGATGTCTCGTAGGTGCGTGGTCATTGGACACCTTGTCGACAAGGATTTCTGCCTAGACTGGTTATACGTCGGGGCACCGGGCCCAGTCGTCCTAGGAGGTAGACGTTATAGCAGCGCATGCTTTTATTGCGTGGATAGTCGGGGGCTTTCCATGGGGCTAGCTACCTTGCATCGAAGGACCCGCCGCCTACCCGAGCTATGTCCGCGATGGCTTGTCATGCCAGTGGCCTTTCATATAGATAATTGGCGTGCTAAGCGGCGAATCCGCATGCACGATGTCGGTCGTAACAAAGGAAGCGTAAGCACGGTATACGATGTGTTGTGAAATGTGTGCTCGGTTGCACCAAAGTATTATAAAGCCTACGATTCGGTTATACGTAAAGACACATGCTTCGGCACGAGATACGTTGTCGTACTTAAGTTCTCAACAACGGTTCCACAAGTTGGGTTATACGTTTTGAGTTAAGTCTGGAAGGGCCGTAAGGCGAGTTTGGATAAGTCAGGTTACGCTACGAGGCACGACCTCGATGTTGGAGGCTCAGGCAAATAATTGACACGACCCAGTCGTTACGTCCAAGAGTAAGGTACGAAAGATAGGTATGAGTCGGTACGTTGACAATGCAAGTACGAGAAAGGTCTAGAGGCAAAGTATGGGTATGTTATTAGTGCAAGGCACGAAGATGGTCTATAGATACTAAATAGGGTGAGCGTCGGTCCTAAAATCGATCCTAAGGCAAGACTAGAAAGACAATCGTAAAAAGGGGCTTGTATTACACAAAGTAAAATAAACGTGTTGGTTTTGTATGGGTGGGCGAGGAGCTCACTCCACCAGTACAGTGGTACTGACACCCACACAGTGTTTATGTGCAGGCACAGGTAGAAGCTCGTGGTGCGGGGCTCATTTGGATGCGTCGAGGCACGGAGTTCCTTGGCGATTCGAAACGTACGGCCGCGTGAAGATCAGACTTATACGGGACATAATGTATGGACATCGCCTTCCGAAGCTTCCGCTGGATTCAGTATTGTATCGAGAGATGAGAGAGAGCAGAGTGATTGTAATGTGAGACGAGAGTAATTGAGTGATTGTAATATCGGCCTTGTGCCCCCAATGTAACCGTTGTTTCGATATCAATAAAGAGCTTCTTTTGAATAACTTGTGTTTCATTTTAATTTGGGCGATGTCCCCGTTGCCACCGCTGTAAATCGGCCGTTATAGAACCCGCCTTGCACGAGCGCAATCTAGGCTCGTGCGGCATCACGCCTTAGCGAGGACGATCGCTCCTACGGAAGCGGGGCGTGACATAATGGTATCAGAGCACGGCTTTACGTCCTTGGACTATCGATTGAATTCTTTAACTCCATTGTTCCGCAAACTCTGAATTGTGCTTCCGCAACGTGATATCGTTGGTGCGCTCTCTCTCAAACGTCCCTCGACATGTCCATACAATAAGTCTAATATTTTCGAAAGCTCGTACATGTGTTCAATTGAACGTATCGATTGACGATGGCCTTTGGGCCGAACGGTGCCGACCTTGAGTTGATAGAAAATGCGTACAAAAGTTAGCAAGTCGCGTGCATGCCTAACGAGTCCCTACATGAGCAAATGAGCGCACAGAGTCGAAGTATAGTCCATACGGATGGTTATGCGCACGGCCTTTTGGCTAAGTTGTGCCGATATCGCGCACCTCGACCTTTTGGTGCAAATGAGTCGCAACCGATATTAAGTACCGCTTGGTCGGGAACGGAGAAACACTTAGAGTGTATATTGATAGAAGTGCTATTGGACTAACGCTTAGGCGTACACGGAAAATTGTACTGGATTTTGAGGAATAGTGCGAACGACTTAGTGCGTCGATACGACGTGAACGATTACGCTAGGGATTCGTCGAAGGAATCCGAAAACATGTCTTAACGAATAATGCGAACATGATTTGGTCTAGATTGGATGACTCGAATCCCGAGTGGTGTATGGTCCGTCTTGGAAATCATTCGAGTGAAAGATTGAGGATTGCACGAGTATGAGACACAAAAACGATTGAGTTCGAATCAAATTGAAGAAATTGATACGGATAGTATACGAAAAGTTAGCACGACGGGAAGATAGCGTACACGAAAGGTTTGACTTGAAGTTACGCGAATGACTCTGAGGATTGGAATAGATATCGTTCGATGATTGAGTTAGCAAAGAATATTACGAATTGAGAAATACGTTGGTCGATGACTTAAGATAGACGAATAAACGATACGTGAATTGAAGAAATTGATGTGGTGAACGATTCGAGAAGATTATCCAATTGGACGATAGCATCATTCGTACGACTCAAAATTCGTTGCAAAGGAAGATCGTCAGGTTACGCCTATCGTCGATGGTATTAAGACGTATCAAAGACGATATGCGATAACTCGGGGGTAATCTGACACGGTGAATGACGATCGCACAAGTGTTATCGTTCCAAATGGATGCAATACTTAGGATCTTGATTGAGACAAATGTTGGGTGAAAGAAATCGTATTCTGATGGTTGCGTTGATAACCACAACGTCGACGGTCTTGTCTTGCGCGAGCGCAACTCCAGCCTCGCACATGAGTTGCGTCGGATTTGGGACGATTATTCCGCGTGAGCGCTGACATGGTGATTCATGTTGCGGGAATAATCGAACTCAGAAAATCAGGACGCGGCAACTTTGATTGTCCTGACTTGTTGGTTTGATGCGAAGTCAAATTCGAGGATGTTAGGACTTGTGATTGACGAATGAATGAAACTTGAGGATTGAGTAGGTCCAATCGTGCATCGTGAATGAACTAGTCTTGACCAAAACAAGAGTTACGTCCCGATGAGAATGATTATCTCGTGGGAGCGTGCATGGTGATTCGTGCCCACCATGGATAATCTGACTCGCGTGAGATCGGAGCGCAACGTATTGTTAAGTCAGATGACCTTGTGATCGATTACGTGAATTGGAATAGATGATTTCAGAAACGTAAAATATGAATTACGGTTTAGAGAAGAATCGTGTTGTAGCGTGCGTGATTTAGAAGGATCGACAGGCGGATTATGTCGAATGTGTTCGAAGAGATAGACTATGCAAAACGGTTTGATGAATGAACGATATTGATACGACGTAGAATTGGTTGAAATGTAAGTTATCATACGATGGCTTTACCGAACGACTCGTACCCCGTGCGACGAATATTGGGATATGTATAGAAAATCGATGTTCGATGTTTAGAAATCGGAGTTATGCGAGCTTGGGTAGAAAACCCCGTACCAACGATTTGGTTTGACCTTAGGATGGGGTCAGTGTTGATATCGTTGTTTGGGAACTATGATCCCAGTACAGACGAAAAGACATAGCCTAGCGGTTAAGCAGACGTTCGAGCGCGAAGCGATAGGTGTTACGGATGCACCACTGCGAGTCTCGGCTGACATGCACGTATATCAGGGACGCCCGAATATGTGTACGATCCGACTCAAGTGGTGATGGCGAATTCTCTATCACGAGGCTTGGCTGAAATACATGTATTTTGGGGACGCCTGGAACATGTGCACGATCCAACTAAGTGATACGTTGAATCACGTGAGACTTGAGGAACGAAAAAGTGTCAAGGATTTTGAAATCGTGAGTTTCGAAGAAATGTTGATGATAATGCGATCATTGATTTGAAACGAGTTCAAATGTTGGTTGATCGATTGGTGTACCTTACGACTAAGTTAGCGATAGCACGAGCGTGGCTCGAAATTGAAGAAACGCGTAGGCGGAATGTATACGATTAAGTCTTGGCCATAGAAATGGTAGGATGGTTTACCTTCAGGAAAGTCTCGAGGACAAGACTTGTTCTGAGTGGTGTATGTTGTAGTACCCCGTCCCGCAAAGTCAATCGGAGGAATCGAAACGCCGACGGCGTTCGGACTTGGCCTTACAACGATGACTCGAAGACATCGCTCAGGTGGGATAGTTTCGGTGAACTTGCCTCATCTCTGCCTTCACTTAATAATTCGTGTGGTTTCAACTTGCACAAGTAGGCTAATATAAAAGCTACGAACGCACATAGCTAAGAAAATAATCCCGACCCATCGGAATGTCTTAGAACATGGAAAATGGTCCCACGGTCTCAATAGAAGTCGGCTCAGCGTGCTTTAAAATGACACTCGGTCCTTCGTCCCGCGGCTTGGAAGAAGAAAAAGTTGGTATTCGACACAAACGATGAGTTAGCCTAAGTCATAGGCGTCGCCCGTATAAATGCTCGATAAAGCATGCACGTTTCTATTGCGCAAGGCTTGGCATAGCCTTGGCTCGTCCCTCGGGTTAAGTTGTAGGCTTGAGTAAGTTAGGCAAAGTTATGCCGGTCGACCTAAGTCATTCTAAGTGTCGTCCCGCTCGTTCTGCGGTTGTCAAGTTAAATAGTCCCACGATCTCACGGGCCGTCATATAACGTATGACTTGGATGATAGCGTCGCGTAAGACAGAAGTCAATTAAAGGCACGAGCCACGGTTGGTACGATGTAAAATTAGCCACGGTCCATGGCACTTAAGGAAAACGTTTTGTTCAAGCTAAGTTGGAAGGCTACGTAGTAGTCGTTCCCTCGAGTTCAACGAAGTTCGAGGCGGTCCCTCGGTTGGGAGTCTCGCGTTCCTATCCACGTTAAGTATTCGAGGCGGTCCCTCGGTTGGGAGTTTCGCGTTCCTATCCACGTTAAGTATTCGAGGCAGTCCCTCGGTTGGGAGTCTCGCGTTCCTATCCACGTTGAGTATTTGAGGCGGTCCCTCGGTTGGGAGTCTCGCATTCCTATCTACGTTAAGAAGTTTGAGGCGGTCCCTCGGTTGGGAGTCTCGCGTTCCTATCCACGTTGAGTATTTGAGACGGTCCCTCGGTTGGGAGTCTCGCGGTCCCAAGGCACGTTATGCCAAGTGTGATTCAGAGCACGAGTTGCTAAGTATAGTTCCGGTCGTACCAACAAGTAGGCCATGCATTTACGTGAGTTTAGATGTCTCGTAGGTGCGTGGTCATTGGACACCTTGTCGACAAGGATTTCTGCCTAGACTGGTTATACGTCGGGGCACCGGGCCCAGTCGTCCTAGGAGGTAGACGTTATAGCAGCGCATGCTTTTATTGCGTGGGTAGTCGGGGGCTTTCCATGGGGCTAGCTATCTTGCATCGAAGGACCCGCCGCCTACCCGAGCTATGTCCGCGATGGCTTGTCATGCCAGTGGCCTTTCATATAGATAATTGGCGTGCTAAGCGGCGAATCCGCATGTACGATGTCGGTCGTAGCAAAGGAAGCGTAAGCACGGTATGCGATGTGTTGTGAAATGTGTGCTCGGTTGCACCAAAGTATTATAAAGCCTACGATTCGGTTATACGTAAAGACACGTGCTTCGGTACGAGATACGTTGTCGTACTTAAGTTCTCAACAACGGTTCCACAAGTTGGGTTATACGTTTTGAGTTAAGTCTGGAAGGGCCGTAAGGCAAGTTTGGATAAGTCAGGTTACGCTACGAGGCACGACCTCGATGTTGGAGGCTCGGGCAAATAATTGACACGACCCAGTCGTTACGTCTAAGAGTAAGGTACGAAAGATAGGTATGAGTCGGTACGTTGACAATGCAAGTACGAGAAAGGTCTAGAGGCAAAGTATGGGTATGTTATTAGTGCAAGGCACGAAGATGGTCTATAGATACTAAATAGGGCGAGCGTCGGTCCTAAAATCGATCCTAAGGCAAGACTAGAAAGACAATCGTAAAAAGGGGCTTGTATTGCACAAAGTAAAATAAACGTGTTAGTTTTGTATGGGTGGACGAGGAGCTCACTCCACCAGTACAGTGGTACTGACACCCACACAGTGTTTATATGCAGGCACAGGTAGAAGCTCGTGGTGCGGGGCTCGCTTGGATGCATCGAGGCACGGAGTTCTTTGGCGATTCGAAGCGTGCGGTCGCGTGAAGATCAGACTTATACGGGACATAATGTATGGACATCGTCTTCCGAAGCTTCCGCAGGATTCAGTATTGTATCGAGAGATGAGAGAGAGCAGAGTGATTGTAATGTGAGACGAGAGTAATTGAGTGATTGTAATATCGGCCTTGTGCCCCCAATGTAACCGTTGTTTCGATATCAATAAAGAGCTTCTTTTGAATAACTTGTGTTTCATTTTAATTTGGGCGACGACCCCGTCGCCACCGCTGTAAATCGGCCGTTATGGAACCCGCCTTGCACGAGCGCAATCTAGGCTCGTGTGGCATCACGCCTTAGCGAGGACGATCGCTCCTACGGGAGCGAGGCGTGACATGTGCGGCTAAAAAGTCAGCCAGAGCTTGACCTTTAACAGCTTTTTGCGGGACAAACACCATATTATACGGTGTTAGCAAAATCGCCCATGTGGCTAGCCGGGAATTCAATGATCCTGGCTTCGTCATGAGGACTCTGAGCGGATTGACTCGGGAAATGACATGAATTGTCTGGCCCGAGACATAATGACGAGTCTTCTGGATGGCAAACACCAAAGCCAAGCACTCCTTTTCAACGGGGTCGTACCGGTGTTCGGCCCCGATGAGCGTTCGACTGAGGTAGTAGATTGCTTGCTCATAGCCTGTATCGCTGTTTTGAGCCAGTAGAGCACCAAGGGAATGATCTATGGCACGGACGTAGAGGAGAAATGGTTTGCCGGCGATGGGTGCCACCAGGACTGGTGGGCTCGTCAAGTAGGCTTGGATGTCGTCGAAAGCCTTTTGGCACTCCTCTGTCCAGACATAAGAGACTCCCTTCTTCATGAGCTGAGTAAAAGGTTAACATTTACCGGAGAGGTTTGCTATGAACCTCCGGATGTATGCCAGACGTCCCTGTAAGCCCCGAAGTTCTCAAAGATTCTTCGGAGGGTCCATGTTGAGGATGGCTTTGGTCTTCTCAGGATCAACATGAATGCCTTTCGCCGTGATGACAAAGCCCAAGAATTTGCCGCTAGAAACCCCCAGGAAGGACTTAGCGGGGTTCATCTTGAGTTGATGTGCCCGCATGAGATCGAAGACTGTCTTCAAGTCCTGTAAGTGATCTCCTTTGAGGCGGCTCTTGACTGCGATGTCGTCAACATAGCATTCGACTGTCTTGCGAAGATGTTGACGGAAGATGGTGCTCATAGCTCGTTGGTATGTTGCACCGGCGTTCTTCAAGCCGAAGGGCATTACTGTGTAGCAAAAAATGCCCTTTGGAGTCCTGAATGACGTATATTTTGTGTCATCGGGGAACATCTTGATTTGATTGTAGCCTGAATACCCGTCCATGAAGGACATGCGTTCAAAGCCACATGTGTTGTCGATCATCACATCAGTAATTGGAAGCGGGAATTCGTCCTTCGGACAAGCAGAGTTGAGGTCCCTGAAGTCGATACAGACTCGTATCTTCCCATTCTTCTTGGTGACAGGGACGACGATGGCTACCCAATCTGGGTGCTGTTCCTCACGGATGAAGCCGCTGGTCAAGAGTTTGTCCACCTCCTGGTCGATGGCGTTCATGATATCCGGACGGAAACGTCGCTGTTGTTGTTTGATAGGTTTGGCATCAGGTAAGATGTTCAACCTATGCATTGCGATCTGTGGATCGAGTCCCGGCATGTCTTCGTAGCTCCAGGCAAAGACGTCGATATACTCTTTAGCCAGCTGGATTAGAGACTCTTGGTCTTCTCCTTCCAGGCTTTTGCTGATGAAGATGGGTTTGGAAGAAGATCCGTCCCCAAGGTCGATCTGCTCGACTTCGTCTTCGGTGGGAGGTTTACGTAACTCAAAACGAGACTCCCATTGTTCTCCTAGGCGTTGAGCCCAGGGTTCTTCTTCGAAGGGTTCCGGCGCTTGGTCTTCGCCTTCACCTTTTTGACGTTGTGCCAACGTCATGTTAGCTGACAGCACTTTCCTGAAGACTGATCCGATACTGGTATCGAAATCCCAAGTCGACGCTTCGGACGAGTGGGAATGTTCTACGTCTTCTGCGTCGGAACTCTCTGGAGTTGATGGCGGCGTGACATAGCCTACCCCCCGTCGAGTTTTGTTTTAGTAGTCTTACGGCTTTCCCTTAGGTGTTGGAAGCCGGAGAGGGAGACGTTGACCCTTGCCGTAGTTTAGGCCTTTGTTGCTTTTTAGGTCGGAGCCCATCTTTTGGATGATGTGCTTTGCCGTATCTGTGTATCGATAGACTTGTACCCTGCCGGTATCAGGTTCTGGCTCGAGTGGCGGAAGGTCTTGATGACGCTCGACTTTGCCCAAAATGATGGATCCTTCGTCTCGGCTTCGTGGAAGGGCTAAGAAACAGACTCCTTGAGACAGGACTACTCGATTTACATGATGGACGGTCGTTATTTGTGTTTGCAACGACTGTAGAGCGTGATCTAATGTATACATGGTATTCCAGTGCGGAAGACAAGAATAATTAAAAGACACTCTATTATTGATAAAATACGAGATCTTATCCCGTGGGATTACATTGTCTAAGGAGGGTGCATCTACATCAGCAGAGATATATTCGCCAAGCTCCTCATCTGTAAGCACTGGGGTCGGATCAGGAGAATCCAGCATAGCCTTGACTTTGGGGTCTGAGAGGGTTATGTGAGCCCTCTCTGGCATTTTGGATGACTGCGGGGGCTTGCCCTTAAGACGCACCTTCAGAGGTGCCTCAACTGCACCTCCTGTGAGTGGTGCCTTCTCCTGTAATTTTGCCACCAGGGGAGCCGATGTTTGAGGCGGCTTTCCCTTGAGGCGTATCTTCAGGGGAGCCTCAGGAGTCGGTGCTTTCCCTGATAGTTTGATGCTCATTGGAGGCACCTTCTGGGGTGGTTTGCCCTTCAGTTGGATCTTCAAAGGGGCGTCTGGATTCATCTCAGGCTCTGTGTCCGGCTCAGTTGTCGTCTCTGCCTCATCATCAGCATCGTTGGCTTCCTCCTCGTCAAGTGGCTTGTATAAGTCGGAATCGGTAAAGTAGGCTTCAATCCCTTTGAAAGGATCGATGTCTGCGAACTCCGTCCGGATGACGCCGTTGGTGGATACATATTTCATGCATTGGTGGAGCGTGGAAGGCACCACCATGTACTCATGTAGCCATGGTCGGCCGAGCAGGATGTTGTAGTTGACCTCGGTATCCACCACATAACAAGTCACCTCAGTTTTGAGGTTGCCGATGTGACACTTCAGTCGGATCTTGCCCAGTGGCTCGCTTTTGCTAGCGTTGAAGCCACTGATGGTTGTGTTGGAGGGCACCAACCGGTACATTGGGATCCCCAGTTTTGATAGCAGCGCCTTCGAGATGATGCTGAGGAAAGACCCCGGATCGATCTGAATCCGGCTCACCTTGACTAAACCGATGTACCCTGTGTAATACAGCGGTCGGTTATGTCGGTGGTGCTTGAGCAGCATGTCTTGTTGGGTGAAAGTTATGTTTGGGATAACTTCCTCCGCACAATGACAGTGTGCACAAGTAATTGGGAGGTCTTCAGGCTGCTTGACCTGACTGAGAAAGGATTCAGCGTCCTTCAGAGCTTTGCAGAGAGCTTCTCGGGAGTCTTTGGAAAGACGCAGGAGCTCAAACAAAGACAGGCGTACAGGAGTACTGGCCAGTTGTGCCAGTATGTCAAAGTTGTGGGGCTTGGCTAGCCCCGAAGCATTCTTCTTCCGTAGAGGTCTGTCGAAACGAGCCTCCACCTGCTTCTGCTTATTGGCTGCTGAGGGTTTAGATGGGCCCTCCTCAGGGATGGTGCCAGGAGGCACCACCTCAGCGGCAGCTTCGCCGGACTGGGCGTTCTGTTGTGCACGCGTCTGCACCGGAAGTGCCTCTTCCGTTGAAGAAGAGACCGTGCGGCAAGACTTGATCTTCCTACCTTTTGATTTGGAGGTAGAGCGTACCTCCGGTTGAGTCACCTCGGAGACGAGGTCGGGGTGAACCCAGAGGACCTCTCCTCGAGATGTGGTGAGTGGGATGAGTCCACTCACATTGTCACGGATAGGTGGCAAGTTCACCACCTCCATTGTCGCTTTAGGGATGGGGACGACGCCATCTTGTGTGGTAGTCGGCGGCAAAGTGCCGAACTGAAGTGACACCACATTGGCTGACACCGTCTTCTCTTCATAGTCGACGGAGATTACATCGGCATTGATCATGCGCTGGATATAATTCTTGAGGACGTAGCAGTCCTTGGTCGGGTGTCTGACGAACCGATGGTGGTGACAGTACCTCGGGTTGTCCACTTTCCCGACTTCATCGGGCCGCTTTGGGTCCGGGAGTTTGATTTTGTCACCCTGCTTCAGTATTTCAAAGAGTTGCAGGGTGTCTTCGTCATTGAATGAATATACCTCCTTGGGTCTCGGTGCCAGTGGAGGCTTCTGAGTAGGCGCAGATGCGTCTTTCGAGGCATTAACAGTCAATGCCTGTTTCCCCTTTGCTTCTCGTCCGGAGTTGTTGGCTACTGACCTTTTCCCCTTATCATCAAAGGCGGGGAAGCTGACACCCAGAAGATGTGCATTGGCCGCCTTCTTTTCTGCGGCTTCAGCTTCGATGATCAGGGAGCTCCAGTCGGAAGGGGGAGTAGAGTTGAGCCAGAGCTTCACTGCGGGCAGCATGTTCATGCTGCAAGAGGAGAGGAGCGCATGTTCTGGCATGCCTGGAGGTAGCCTGAAGCAGGCCTGTCGGAAGTGTTCAATGAACACCCGAACCGTTTCTTTCTCCTTCTGGCGTATCTCTATAAGAGATATCATCGTCATGTCCTTTCCGCCGTCGTAGAAGCGATCGAGGAAGAGGCGCGTCAAGTCGTCGAAGGACGATATAGAATTGTCGGAAAGGCTGCAGTACCAGTCATACGCCACCCCTTTTAGGGCCCCAACAAAGATGCTGGTGAGGAGCACGTCCTCCTTTGGAAGATGCCCCATTTGTGACTGGAAATATGTCAGGTACCGACGCGGAGAGTCCTTCCCGTCGTATGGTGTGAGTGTTTGTGGTTTATATTTTGGAGGATAAACCACCTTGTTCTACTCGAGGGGATAAGGCTGGGAAATGCCCATCGTCTGGCGCTCCTCTTGCCTGTTTTTGGATTCGAAGCGCTCCTGCAAGTCCTTGATCATTTCGACCACATCCTCCGTGGAGCTAGGAGTCGGGAAAGGTGGTACTATCTGGAGTGGAGCGTTTGAGGGCTCCGACTTCCAGGGTGCTTCTGTGTCTGAGGGTGCCCGTTGAAGGGGTACACTCGACTCCCCATTGGCTCCTGGGTCGGGACCGGTTGAAGGTGTTCTAGTCAAGGCCGACCATATATCAAACACTGCTTGAGTCAGTGCTTGCATAGAGGCAGAAAGGGTTTTGAGTCCTCCCTCTAATGAGTCTATGTGCTGGACGATGTCCTGCGGTGGCGCATCAGACTCGGCATCACCCCCAGTCATGTATACTGTCATGACACGGCCGGGAGTGGATGGATTGGTCGAGGCTTCGCTCTCGGCCTCACTTTCATGTGGGGGAGTCACCTCTCCTGGTGTTCCACCTTGGCCACCCCCAGCCACATTCTGGAGGTCATTCTCGACAGGCGCATCTGCAAG
The DNA here is from genome assembly GCA_029216955.1 of Iris pallida. Taxonomy (NCBI): domain Eukaryota; kingdom Viridiplantae; phylum Streptophyta; class Magnoliopsida; order Asparagales; family Iridaceae; genus Iris; species Iris pallida. The sequence goes on along the minus strand of JANAVB010007196.1, from coordinate 4,506,909 downwards.
GGCCTGATTGCCCTCGGCTCTGTCTTGAAGGGCCTCTTCGTCTCTACCCCCAGCCGTGTCCTGGGGGACATCCTTGTTTTGAGGGGCTTCTGGGAGGCTGACTTCGCCTCGAGGATGAAGATCCGCCGCAGCTGTGCTTTGGACATCTTCGTCTTCGGAAGGAGGCTCAACAAGGGTCTGACTACCCCCAGCTTCCTCCAAGAACTTCTTCTTCGATCGAGTGCCTTCGAACACTCCAGAGGTCGAGACTGCTGCCTTGGTTTTCCTTGGCTGGCTTTTGGATGAAGACAAGGAATTGCCAGTCGTCTTCCGGAGTGACGAGGAGCTGGAGACCACGTTGCATGAAGCAACTCTTGGCTCCTCTTCTATTGACACCTTCATCCCGAGGCGATGTCGGAGGGGTGTCGATGATTGCAGCCGCTGGAAGACTGACTGCCTTGGTGGTACTGCCGCTTTGCAACAGCAGTTGATAGTGACCATCGCACAAGTATGCCCCGTAAGAGGCTCATCGTGCTTGTTGGTCGACTCTCCTGACCGGCGCTTGTGAATGATCACATTACGCAGGTCGTTGGAGGAGAGTGCTACCTTCACACCCCTTTCAGGTGCATGGCAAGGCCAAACGCCGGGGTGGTCAGGTGAGTGCTGCGTCCCCTGATCTAATACCAAGCAGGCATCACGATCAGTAGTAGGAGAATCACAACATTTGAAGTGACTTGAACGGACCTCAAACGCACAACCAGAGGAGGCGCGGGAGTTCAAGACCACTGAATTTGCCTCACTCGACTTGGTTGTGCACGCAGTAGATGCGCCCAAGTGAGACGAGGACTTTGAAGATCGGCTCGTTTTTGGTGCCGAAGCACCTGAGTCGACCTTGTACAGCTTGCCATCAGCAGCGCGCATGATTGTGAGCGCATGCTTTTGGCTTGCTGCTGGCATAGCACGTTTGTGGCGCATGGCCCGTGCCGTCTTAGATTTCTTTGTACTAGCCCGCTGGGGTGCATAGTACTCAGCATCCAAATTCTTCTCGCCATTACAGCGAGTGAGTCTGTCAAAGACAGAGATTTTGTGTGGCGCATCAGAGGTGATGCGCGGGGCATTGGCTGCGCCCCTGCTCCGTCGACGTATCTTCCTCGCCTGAGAGGGAGATGGCTGGGGAACGTGGTCAGTCGCACGTGTAGAAGCATGGAATTTCACAACCAGAAAGCCCATGCGCCAGACACTACATGCGCCAAGACTCACACAGAACACTTCACAGCAAAGTCAATAACCATGGACATCTGAAGAAGGACTTTTTATTTATATATAAAAGTCTATTACATGTCTAGAAAAGGTTGTACAAAGGAGAATTTCTACAAAGGAAAGATCCTAAGTCTACAGCCAGCGGCCACCATGCGCCTCCAGTTAGGCGCAGCAGTCATCATGTGCTGCCAGTCACCATGCGCTGTCAGTCAGGCGCAGCAGACATCATGCACCTCCAACCAGGCACATCCCACCATATCTTCAGCAGCTCAGTCATGTACATCCAGCTCAGTTGTGTGCATCCCTTCAGCAGCCCAGCTATGTGCATCCCTTCAGCCAAATTCTTCCAGCCAGGCTCACCTGGCCGAGCAGAGCCCAGTTATGTGCCGCTCTTCCAGCCAGGCTCACCTGATAAGTGCTTCGCCAAGCAAAGCATTTAACCCTCTGGCTGGAACCAAGGAAGAGAAGAGCACCGCAAATGCTGTGGCCAGGGGAGGCTTCGAAAGAGCCTCCAAAGCCGAAGGAAGACCGTGATCGAAACCGCGGCTAAAGGAGCAGCTTTCAACACGATCAAAGTGGGGAAACCCCACTTTGAAGGAAGAGAGAGCCTAGCACCGCCATTCCGATCTACGGCTCTTCCGGAATAACGGGGACAAGGCCCGAGCATCCCTATCTTTGGATGCAACAGGCACCTTCCGCCTGCCTCGGAAGCCCTCGACTCCGTCTTTTGGATGTAACAGTCACCTTCAAGAGCATCAAAGACAACACAGCGTCTCATCTTCACCCTCGGGAGCACTTCGTCAACAGAATGCACCCGCATGTTCAAGTTCATGTTGGAAGAACGTGAGGGAATGAGAAGCAAATCTTCTCTCCATGCCACTATTTATAGGCCGGGCAGATCAAACCCACGCACCAAGTGGATGGCCCTCCGAATTCCGTGCAATGAATTTACATTAAATGGATGAACCGGACGCCTCGAATTCAGCCAAACGGCTATTTATGGCACTCGAAGAGCGAGACAGCCGCATCATTAAAAGACATATCCGATGCGCCAGCCAGACAGCGCATCACACGGACGCGCCCTTCGGCATCAGACGCATCACACAGACGCGCCCTGCAGTACTCGGCACATTACAGAGGGTGCGCCCTCACACATCTCCATACCGAGTGGAACGCCAACCGACGCGCCCACTCAGCTGTCCATCGAACGTCACCAACATTAAATGCTGAACTGACAGAGTTGGCAGCACGCCTCCCAAAGTTTGAACAGTTGACAGCTTTATTCAGAAAATGAAGCGTCGACAACGTCAGCATCATCATGACTTTATTTCCACGGCTACTGCCACATGGCCACTCCACCATCAGCATGCGCCTCTACGGCCATGCGTCCAAATCAGCATACGCCTCAAAAGCCATGCGCCTCAGACTGCTCTCTGATCCCGAAAGACAGAAGGAAAGTCGCCTGCATGCGCCTCAAAAGCCATGCGCCCCAAATGGTTTGTAACTCCTAAAGGTTATGAGCCGCAGCCTCCTCCTGCGCCCAATCCAAGGCGCAGCTCACCAGATCACTTCTCTCCACCAAATCCGAGATCTTCGAACCATGAGTCGATGACACGTGTCTTTTGACTCAACTCATCCAAGATTTCAGCAACGGAAAGATCTTCTCTCTGCTACGTGCCGGCTCACAACAGCAGTATGAAGAGTTCTCCCCCTCGATCAGGGCGCAGCATCCGTGTGCCTCCATCAGCAACCTCCACGTGGCGTCCCCACACCGGCGCATCCTGCATGCGCGCATGAGCAGCCAGTCTGCAAAACTATAAATAGAAGGATCATCTCCTTCACACACACACAGAGACTCAGAACACACAAGACTCAAAAAGAATCCACAACAGAGAATCACCGAGAGGCAGTTCTAGACACTCAACGTCTTCCTCCTCTCAGCAAGCTCTAGCACCCAGAGCAATCAACACCTTCAGAGAACCGATAACCGTCGTCAGCCGGTCAACGGAGTCAACGCATTACCACTCGCTCCATTGGCACTAAGGACCCAGCTTAAACAAAAGTGTACTCCTAGGACTACATCTAAGTCCTATATTGTATCACTGTTCTGTTTGTATTAAGATTTCAATCAAAACAATTTTAATGGCAAACAAGCTGGCGACTCTGCTGGGGACTTCTTTCTCCTCTACCGAGAAGGTTGTGTCACAGGCCGACGACGTGAAGGTGGGCTCCTCCCACAAGACGCTGGTAGTGCGCCTCAATCAACAGGCGTACGAGGAGTTCATTTCTGAAGGAAGTGCGAGTCCTTCGAAGCGGCTGTCGAAGCCGAAGAAGACCCGCGCAGCCTGGGTGCGCAAAGTCGACGCTTTGGGCACCACCGTTGAAGGGGATGCGCCCGTCCAGCCTTCCCTTCCTGCTGACGTCCTCAGCAGTCAAGGTGCGCCCGCCGATGCAGCACATCTCTCGGGGAAGCGTGCGGCTGACCACGTTCCCCAGCCATCTTCATCTCAGACGAGGAAGATACGTCGACGGAGCAGGGACGCAGCCAATGCCCCGTGCATCACTTCTGATGCGCCACAAAGAGCCTCTGTCTTTGACAGACTCACTCGCTGTAATGACAAGGAGAATTTGGATGCTGAGTACTATGCGCCCCAGCGGGCTGGTACGAAGAAATCCAAGGCGGCACGGGCCATGCGCCACAAACGTGCTATGCCAGTAGTCGACCAGAGGCACGCGCTTACAATCACGCGCGCTGCCGATGGCAAGCTGTACAAGGTTGACTCAAGTGCTTCTGCACCGACAATGAGTCGATCTTCAAAGTCCTCATCTCGCTTGGACGCATTCACTGCGTGCACAACCAAGCCGAGAGAGGCAAACTCAGTGGTCTTGAACTCCCGCGCCTCCTCTGGTTGTGCGTTTGAGGTCCGTTCAAGTCACTTCAAATGCTGTGGTTCTCCCACTACTGATCGTGATGCCTGCTTGGTATTAGATCAGGGGGCGCAGCACTCACCCGACCACCCCGGCGCTTGGCCCTGCCATGCGCCTGAGAGGGGTGTGAGGGTAGCACTCTCCTCCAACGACTTGCGCAACGTGATCACTCACAAGCGCCGGTCAGGAGAGCTGACCAACAAGCAAGATGCGCCTCTCGCGGGGCACACTTGTGCAGTGGTCACCATCAACTGCTGTTGCAAGACGGCAGTACCGCCAAAGCAGTCGGTCTTCCAACGGCTACAATCATCGACACCCCTCCGATATCGCCTTGGGACGAAGGTGTCAGCAGAAGAGGAGCTAAAGGTTGCTTCATGCAATGTGATCTCCAACTCCTCATCTGTCCGGAAGACGACTGCCAATTCCTCGTCTTCATCCAAAAGCCAGCCGAGGAAAACCAAGGCAGCTGTCATGACCTCTGGAGTGTTCGAAGGCACTCGGTCGAGGAAGAAGTTCTTGGAGGAAGCTGGGGGTAGCCAGACCCTTGTCGAGCCTCCTTCCGAAGACGAAGATGTCCAAAGCACAGCTGCGGCGGATCTTCATCAAGGCGAAGATGGCCTCCCTGAAGCCCCTCAAAATGACGATGTCCTCCAGGACACCGCCGGGGGTAGTGCTGGAAACGAAGAGGCCCTTCAAGACAGAGCTGAGGGCAGTCAGGCCCTTGCAGATGCGCCTGTCGAAGACGAACTCCAGAATGTGGCTGGGGGTGGCCAAACACCAGGAGAAGTGACTCCCCCACATGAGAGCGAGGCTGAGAGCGAAGCCTCAACTAATCCATCCACTTTCGGCCGTGTCATGACAGTATACATGACCGGGGGTGATCTTGAGACTGATGCGCCGCCACAGGACATTGTCCAGCGCATAGACTCGCTAGAGGGAGGACTCAAAACCCTCTCTGCCTCAATGCAAGCGCTGACTCAAGCAGTGTTTGAGATGCGGTCGGCCTTGATCAGGACACCTTCAAATGGTCCCGACCCAGGAGCCAATGGAGAGTCGAGTGTGCCCCTCCAACGGACACCCTCAGACACAGAAGCACCCCGGACGTCGGAGCCCTCAAACGCTCCACTCCAGGTGGTACCTCCTTCCCCGATTCCTAGCTCCACGGAGGACGTGGTCGAAATGATCAAAGATCTGCGGGAGCGCTTCGAGTCCAAGAACAGGCAGGAGGAGCGCCAGAAGATGGGCATTCCCCAGCCTTATCCCCTTGAGTGGAACAAGGTGGTTTATCCCCCAAAGTATAAACCACAAACACTCACGCCGTATGACGGGAAGGACTCTCCACGACGGTACCTGACGTACTTCCAGTCGCAGACAGGGCATCTTTCGAAGGAGGACGCGCTCCTCACCAGCATCTTTGTTGGGGCCCTGAAAGGGGTGGCGTATGACTGGTACTGCAGCCTCCCCGATAATTCCATATCGTCCTTCGACGACCTGACACGCCTCTTCCTCGACCGCTTCTACGACGGTGGAAAGGACATGACGATGGCGTCTCTCATTGAGATACGCCAGAAGGACAAGGAAACGGTTCGGGCATTCATCGAACGCTTCCGTCAGGCCTGCTTCAGGCTACCTCCAGGCATGCCAGAGCATGCGCTTCTCTCCGCTTGCAGTATGAACATGCTGCCTGCAGTAAAGCTCTGGCTTAACTCTACTCCCCCTCCCGACTGGAGCTCCCTAATCATCGAAGCTGAAGCTGCAGAGAAGAAGGCGGCCAATGCACGTCTTCTGGGTGTTAGCTTCCCCGCCTTTGATGATAAGGGGAAAAAGTCCGCAATCAACAACTCCGGACGAGAAACAAAGGGGAAACAGGCATTGACTGTTAATGCCTCGAAGGGCGCATCTGCGCCTACTCAAAAGCCTCCACTGGCACTGAGACCCAAGGAGGTTTATTCGTTCAATAATGACGACACCCTGCAACTCTTTGAGATACTGAAGCAGGGTGACAAGATCAAGCTTTCAGACCCGAAGTGGCCCGATGAAGTCGGGAAAGTGGACAACCCGAGGTACTGTCACTACCATCGGTTTGTCGGACACCCGACTAAGGACTGCTACGTCCTCAAAAATTACATCCAGCACATGATCAATGCGGATGTAATCTCCGTCGACTATGAAGAGAAGACGGTGTCAGCTAATGTGGTGTCACTTCAGTTCGGCACCTTGCCGTCGACTACCACACAAGATGGCGTCGTCCCCATCCCTAAGGCGACAATGGAGGTGGTGAACTTGCCACCCACCCGTGACAATGTGAGTGGACTTGTCCCGCTCACCACATCTCGAGGAGAGGTCCTCTGGGTTCACCCCGACCTCGTCTCCGAGGTAACTCAACCGGAGGTACGCCCTACCTCCAAAGCAAAAGGCAGGAAGATCAAGTCTTGCCGCACGGTCTCTTCTTCAACGGAAGAGGCGCTTCCTGTGCAGACGCGTGCACAACAGAACTCCCAGCCCGGTGAAGCTGCCGCCGAAGTGGTGCCTCCTGGCACCATCCCTGAGGAGGGTCCATCCAAGCCCTCAGCAGCCAATAAACAAAAGCAAGTGGAGGCCCGTTTCGACAGACCTCTGCGGAAAGAAAATGCTTCGGGGCTAGCCAAGCCCCACAATTTTGACATTCTGGCGCAACTGGCCAGTACTCCTACACGCTTGTCTTTGTTCGAGCTCATGCGTCTCTCTAAGGACTCCCAAGAAGCTCTCTGCGAAGCTTTGAAGGATGCCGAATCCTTTCTCAGTCAAGTCAAGCAGCCTGAAGACCTCCCAACTACTTGTGCACACTGTCATTGTGCGGATGAAGTTATCCCAAACATAACCTTCACCCAACAAGACATGCTGCTCAAGCATCACCGACATAACCGACCGTTGTATTACACAGGGTACATCGGTTCGGTAAAGGTGAGCAGGATTCAGATCGATCCGGGGTCTTCCCTAAGCATCATTCCAAAGGCGCTGCTATCAAAGCTGGGGATCCCAATGTACCGGCTGGCGCCCTCCAATATGACCATCAGTGGCTTCAACGCTAGCAAGAGCGAGCCACTGGGCAAGATCCGGCTGAAATGTCACATCGGCAGCCTCAAAACTGAGGTGACTTGTTATGTGGTGGATGCCGAGGTCAACTACAACATCTTACTCGGACGACCATGGTTACATGAGTACATGGTGGTGCCCTCCACGCTCTACCAATGCATGAAATATGTATCCACCAACGGCGTCATCCGGACGGAGTTTGCAGATATCGATCCCTTCAAAGGGATTGAGGCCTACTTTACCGATTCTGACTTGTACAAGCCCATTGACGAGGAGAAAGCCAATGACGCTGATGATGAGACAGAGACGGCAACAGAGCCGGACATGGAGCCCGAAATGACTCCCGACGCACCCTTGAAAATCCGATTGAAGGGCAAGCCTCCCCAGAAGGCGCCTCCAATGAGCATCAAGCTATCAGGGAAAGCACCGACTCACGAAGCTCCCCTGAAGATACGCCTCAAAGGAAAGCCACCTCAAACAGCGGCTCCCCTGGTGGTAAAATTACAAGGGAAGGCGCCACTCATCGGAGGCGCAACCGAGGCACCTCTCAAGGTACGTCTTAAAGGCAGGCCGCCGCAGTCATCCAAGGTGCCGGAGAGGGCTCACATAACCCTCTCAGACCCCAAAGTCAGAGCGGTAGAGGACTCTCCTGATCCGGCCCCAGTGCTTACAGATAAGGAGCTTGGCGAATATATCTCCGCTGATGTAGACGCACCCTCCTTCGACAATGTAATCCCACGGGATAAAATCTCGTACTTTATCAATAATAGAGTGTCTTTCAATTATTCTTGTCTTCCACACTGGAATGCCATGTATACATTAGACAACGCTCTACGGTCGTTGCAAACACAAGTAACGACCGTCTACCATAATCAAATAGTCCCGTCTCAAGGAGTCTTCATAGTCCCTCCACGGAGCCGAGACCAAGGCACCATCATCTCGGGCAAAATCGAGCGTCGGCGGGACCTCCCGTCAATCAAGCCCGAACCTGATACCGGCAGAGTACAAGTCTATCGGTACACAGATGCGGCTAAGCACATCATCCAAAAGATGGGCTACGACCTGAAAAGCAACAAAGGCTTAAACTACGGCAAGGGTCGGCATCTCCCTGTCCGGCTTTCGATGCCCAATGGAAAGCCACAGGATTACTATAATCGGACTCGACGGGGGTTAGGCTATGTCACGCCGCCATCAACTCCAGAGAGTTCAGACGCAGAAGACATAGAACATTCCCACTCGTCTGAAGCATCGACGTGGGATTCCGATACCAGTATCGGATCAGTCTTCAGGAAAGTGCTGTCAGCTAACATGACATCGGCGCAACCTCAGAAAGATGAAGGCGAAGACCAACCGCCGGAACCTTTCGAAGAGGAACCCTGGGCTCAGCGCCTAGGAGAACAATGGGAGTCTCATTTTGAGTTACGAGAACCTCCCACCGAAGACGAAGTCGAGCAGATCGACCTCGGGGATGGGTCTTCTTCTAAACCCATCTTCATCAGCAAAAGCTTGGAAGGAGAAGACCGAGAATCTTTAGTCCAACTGGCTAAAGAGTATATTGACGTCTTCGCCTGGAGCTACGAAGACATGCCGGGTCTCGATCCACAGATCGCGATGCATAGGTTGAACATCTTACCAGATGCCAAACCTATCAAACAACAACAGCGACGCTTCCGCCCGGACATCATGAATGCCATCGATCAGGAGGTGGACAAGCTCTTGACCAGTGGCTTCATCCGTGAGGAACAACACCCGGACTGGGTAGCCAACGTCGTCCCTGTCACCAAGAAGAACGGGAAGATACGAGTCTGTATCGACTTCAGGGATCTCAACTCTGCTTGCCCGAAGGATGAATTCCCGCTCCCAATCACCGATGTAATGATCGACAACACATGTGGCTTTGAACGCATATCCTTCATGGACGGGTATTCAGGCTACAATCAAATCAAGATGTTCCCCGATGACGCAAAACACACGTCATTCAGGACTCCGAAAGGTGTTTTCTGCTACACAGTAATGCCCTTCGGCTTGAAGAATGCCGGTGCAACATACCAACGAGCGATGAGTACTATCTTCCGTCAACATCTTCGCAAGACAGTTGAATGCTATGTTGATGACATCGCAGTCAAGAGCCGCCTCAAAAGAGATCACCTACAGGACCTGAGGACGGTCTTTGATCTCATGCGGGCACATCAACTCAAAATGAACCCCGCTAAATCCTTCCTGGGGGTTTCTAGCGACAAATTCTTGGGCTTTGTCATCACGGCAAAAGGCATTCATGTCGATCCCGAGAAGACTAAAGCCATCCTCAACATGGACCCTCCGAAGAACCTTCGAGAACTTCGGGGCTTACAGGGACGTCTGGCATACATCCGGAGGTTCATAGCAAACCTCTCCGGTAAATGTCAACCCTTTACTCAGCTCATGAAGAAGGGAGTCTCTTACGTCTGGACAGAGGAGTGCCAAAAGGCTTTCGACGACATCAAGGCTTACTTGACAAGCCCGCCAGTCCTAGTGGCACCTGTCGCCGGCAAACCATTCCTCCTCTACGTCCGTGCCATGGATCATTCCCTCGGCGCTTTACTGGCTCAAAACAGCGATGCAGGCTACGAGCAAGCAATCTACTACCTCAGTCGAACACTCATCGGGGCCGAACACCGGTACAACCCCGTTGAAAAGGAGTGCTTGGCTTTGGTGTTTGCCATTCAGAAGACTCGTCATTACGTCTCGGACCAGACAATTCACGTCATCTCCCGAGTCAATCCACTCAGAGTTCTCATGACGAAGCCAGGGTCATTAAACTCCCGGCTGGCTACATGGGCGATCCTACTAACGCCATACAACATGGTGTTTGTCCCGCAGAAGGCAGTCAAGGGTCAGGCTCTGGCTGACTTTTTAGCTGCACACCCCATCCCAGAATCTTCAAAACTCTATGAAGACATCCCGGATGAAGTCCAAGAATCAAACGTCACTGAAGGAAGTCCCGTTTGGCGGATGTTCTTCGATGGCGCTTCAAGAACGGGCCCCAATGGCCAAATCATCGCAGGAGTGGGGGTAGTCTTGGTCTTCCCCGATCAGCTGGTCATCCAGCGTGCATACTCTCTTTCGAAGCCGTGCTCCAACAATGTTGCTGAGTACAACGCACTCGTCATGGGACTCCAGCTAGCACAACAGCTGGGGGTGGATCATCTGGAAGCCTACGGCGACTCGAAACTCGTCGTAAACCAAATTCGGAGGCAATACGAAGTTCGTCATGAAGATTTGATCCCTTACCATGAAGTTGCATTGAACATCATTTTAACCTTCACTGGGTTCTTCATCGAACATGTACCCCGTCTACAAAACTTGGAGGCTGACGCTCTGGCTGGCCTCGCAGCCTCATTGGCCGCGCCCCTTGGGACTCAACACTATGTCACGGTAACTGGCCGAGACTTGATTTGTCCCAGAAACAACCTATGTTTGCAGATGGCTCACGCCGTGCCAACAAACACCGATGTTAATGTCCGAGACTGGAGATTCCCGTTCATCGACTTCGCCATCTACGGAATCCTTCCGGAAGACCCGAAGGAAGCCGTCTCAGTCAGGAGACGCTCTCTTCGATTCTACTACGATACAGCCACTAAAATGCTGTACCGACGCTCCTTCGACGGGCTTCTCCTTCGATGCCTGTCTAACGAAGAAGCGGCCGAAGCTCTTCGAGAAGCTCATGACGGAACTTGCGGAGCTCACCAACCAGGTCCTAAGTTGCAAGATCGACTGCGACGTATGGGCTACTACTGGCCAACCATGGTCGCCAACGCAGTGGAATATGCTAAGAAGTGCCACGCATGCCAACTTCATACAGACTTCATACATATACCGTCTGAACCTCTACATCCTACAGTCGCCTCCTGGCCATTCGAAGCCTGGGGCATGGACATTGTAGGACCAATCACCCCTCCTTCATCAAGAGGACATCGTTTCATCCTGGCCATCACCGATTACTTCTCCAAATGGACGGAAGCAGTCCTACTAGCGGAAGTAAAAAGCTCCAGGGTGGTCAGCTTTATCAAACACCATGTCATTTACCGTTTCGGAGTACCCAGGCGAATCATTCATGACAATGGTCCCCAGTTCATCAGCCATATTTTCAGCAGGTTCTGTGACAAGAATCGTATTCAAAATGTGGCCTCAACCGCCTACAATCCGGCAGCAAACGGATTGGCCGAAGCGTTCAATAAAACTATCGTCAGGCTACTCAAAAAGGTCGTGTCATCCAACAAACGCGACTGGGACAAAAAGCTTGGCAAATGCCTTTGGGCCTACCGTACAACGGTACGGACCCCAACAGGCAACACTCCATTCTCCCTGGTCTACGGGAGCGAAGCAGTACTGCCTCTCGAGATACAGATACCTTCGCTCCGTGTGGCAATCACAAATGATCTCACAGAAGAAGACAATCAACGTCGTCGTCTGCGGGAACTGGAGGCACTTGACGAAAAGCGTCTCCTAGCTCAACAACGCATCGAACTTTACCAAGCCCGTATATCACAGGCTTTCAACAAGAAGGTCAAGCAAAGAACTTTCCAAGTTGGCGACCTGGTTTTAGCAGTCAGAAGGCCAATGGTGTTAACTCACAAGACACCAGGGAAGTTCGAGCCCAAATGGGAAGGACCCTTCATCATTGAGACGGTATACTCAAACGGTGCTTACCGCCTCGCCAAACCCAATGGGGACTTGTTCATGATGCCCATCAACGGCAAGTTCCTAAAGAAGTACTATTCTTGACATCCTCCAAGACATGTATTTTCCCAAACAACCTCTTTTCACAAAATCAAACGCTTCCGGAACCCAGCTGTTCCGTGGCATCCTTCCGTAGAAAGATAACCACGTCCACATTACCTCTGAGTTGTCTCTCTACATCCTACAAAGCGGAACCTTACATTTTCGTGAGCTTACGCTATCCTTCATGTTTACCACGTCCACATTACCTCTGAGTAAACATCCCGTACAAACAACTCCTGTGTTGTCGTACATTGATCGCAGAACTTTCACGTCCACATTACCTCTGAGTTGTTCAGCGTATCCCCCAGGATCATTCCTGCCACATCCATAAATACCTCTGAGTAGGAAGATTCTATCATTTGAACCTAATGATTGCCATGTCCACATTACCTCTGAGCAAACATGTTGGTTCCTTCAAACTTATTACCTGTACCTAAAAACCAAGGTGTGCAAAAGATAATAGGTCCACATAAATCATCAAGTTCATGAGATCAAAAAATGAACACATCACACAAAAAAAGAGATAGTGTATTTCTTTATTTTTCAAAGAAGGGAGTACAAAAATATGCTATTTCCCCAGCAAGAGTTGCAAAAACACATAAAAAGAAGAGAAGCTACAGTCCCCGATCCTCTCCAGGGTGGGATAAGAGCTCTCTGACTCGACGTCTCAGGTCGGCAGTACGAGTTTCCACAGTCGCCTGGACTCGCAGCTCGGCTTCTTGACGCATTAATCCGACAGCCTCAGCAGAAGTTTTACTCTCATACTTCTCATCAAGCTGTCGTCGCTGCTGAGCCAAAGCAAGGGTCCGCTGAGTAAGAGTCGCTTCCTCCTGCTTGAATGCCACGTGTTCAGCCAGGACACGATCAGCTTCTAGTTGAAGTTGGGCCCGCTGGTCTTCAAGACGGCGCATCTGAGCATCAACCTCTGCGATGTTAGCGTCCACCGCAGCCCGCTTCTCCGTCGTCTTCTCCATAGATTGAGACAACTGCTCCGCCGCAGCCTCAGTCCCAGCCACTTCACGCTCCCAACTGCTCACATCGGCTCGATGGGAAGCCTCGATTTCAGCCATCAACTTCCCTATCTCTGCATCTATCAAGACAGAGAGGTCATTTCGTTGGATGCGCTGCAGTTCCGCGAGCCGCTCGTCCAGCTCAATCACCGAAACCTCCAGAATTTCGGCCATATGGTCATGGCCTTGGTGAACGCGGATCAGCTCGATACAAGGCATTGCCAAAGCTTTTGCTGTCGCAAAGCTCCCCTTGGCATCCATCACTGCAGATACACCTTTCTCCAGCATTTTGTACACTCCCTCGACGAGGAACTTCACATACTCGTCGACATCCGCCAGCACCTGCGGCGTCATAGCAGGAGTTGGGGGAGCTACTACAATTTGTGGACCGGAGGAAGATCCGCCAACCTCGATCTGAGAGGTTTCAACCTCGGCAGCAATAGGCTCTTCATCAACAGGGCCCAGACTGCTAGCCCGAGGAGCCGAAGGAACAGAAGGAGCCGGTACATGCGTCGTGATAGTACCCCAAGTGGAAGAAGCAACAGAGGGTTCCACACCCTTACCCTTCTCAAGCCCGGAGAAATCACCGACGTCAACGGCCACCTCTTCTACCCCCGACGTTCTATCAGCATCAGCTACCTCCCCCGGCAAAACGGGAAGATCAACATTTATCTCCTGGCCAGCCCCAGGAGACAAGACCGGCAGAAGGGTCTCATTCTTCTCAAGTCCCTCTACAGGGACAGAATCTGTCGCTACCGCCTGATCGGTAGCCATCTCTATGTCCATGGTTGAAGCCAAGGAAGGATTTGGCAATGATTCAGCCGACCTCCCTTCATCATGACCAGGAGAGGAATCAACCCTCTCCTCTATCCTCACTGCTTCTGCTGCCCCCGCAACGGACCCTTGCAACGCTGGAGAGACGTCACCAGAAGGCGACGAACTCCAATCCACTTCATCATCAGGATGCCTCGAGTCTGTACGACCCTCAGCGTCCAAGGCCTCCACGGCAGATGGTACTATCCCAGAAGTTGTTGCGACTTCAAAGTCAGGAGATACTAAAACCTCCGCGGGAACATCTTCGGGACCCTCCTTCACAGGAGACATCATCATTGGTGGAATGCGCTCCTCAGAAGAGCCTGCCACCTCCTTCGGCTTACTGGTGCCCGGTTTCGAAGCACGAGACTTCTTCTTCAATCCCTACAATAAGAAGAACATAAGTCGCCACAATGACATAAAAAAACTGGAATTATGAAACACTCCTTACCTCAGCGGGAGCCGATCCCGTTGGCGTTACAAGTGGCACTTCCGTAATCTTCGGGGTCGACGTCCTTCTCGACCTTTTCGGTACAGAAGAACCAGCTTCTGGGTCAGCCCACCTTTTTTCGACAGACGGGTCTCTCACTGGTGCCACAGCAGCAGCCCGATACCCCGCCAATTCTGGCGGACGATATGACCGAGCTGCCACCAACATATTTGTTGTTGCCTCCAACTGGGTTCCAATGATGAAACTAGTCTCCCTGTCATAACCAGGAGACATAGTATTCATAGTGCAATACAGCTTGGCGGCCGGATATAAGATCGGCGGCCGAGGATTGCGAACTGGTGTGGTAAACTTAACGCTAGTGCATCCAGCGTTATAATACTGCCAGCCCCGGGCTCCATCCAGCAAACTCCCGATGAAGCCTAGACTGCTACTGGGATTCCGCAGCATTAGCTGAGTGTAGCCAAATTGACGAGCAAATCGGCTTGGCAAGTATGGTTCCAGATAGCATCTGTTCTGATTGCGGTAGACCAGGAGCGAAGGCCGGATACTCTGCAACCAACGAAAACTCCATTTCGACAAAGTAACCGCATCCTCGCCAGAATCAACCAAATCCTGGTCGGCCTCGAAATTCTTGAAGATCGGGCCAACCTTCACGATTTCCTACCCCTGAAGGAAGGACAAAACCCTCCTACAAACGGGGACGCCAGTGTAAGACCACTTCCTCTTGTAGAAGCGGCGAATGAAGGCATCTCCTTCAATATGGTCCTCCTCAGGACCAGGACTCATCACATTCGGATGATGTAAGATCAGCCATCCCATAAGATAATGGAAAGGCAGCTCGGCCCGGGGAAAGTTGTCATTATTACCTTTCTCGTGGATCACATCATCAGCAAAAGACCTCAAACCGTGCAACAGGTTGCACACCATCGCGGGGAGGAGAGCTAAAGGTCGTCCAAAGGCCAACTTCACTGCAGGCAAAATGAGATTCCGATGTACCCTCTCAACGGCACCGGATCCCCCTGCAAATATACAATCCCAGAGCCATATCATCAAGTAGGCCGTCAACACTGCCTTAGATGACATCCGGTGCGCGCAGTGCCAGAAACAGCTGTACGTATCCTTGCCGCTCTTATTGGAGTGTGGGGTCCTCTCGTCCAGCCGGGTTATTTCAGAACTCACTTCTGCGGGGTTCAAGCCCTACGGAGTCGCAAACCGGATCCTCGAAGGATCCGCCAAATCCTACCTGAAGACATAGTCCCTCCAAGCAGTCACGTGAGGCTGGGTCTTACCCTTGTCCCTCCGGTGCATCAGATAATGATGGCTCGTCACCTCCTTGAAAACGGCCATCATCTCCGGGTCCTTATCCTCCAAGACCTGGATCTCTTCATTTGATGGAAAATATTCCTCGTACGGTTCCGAGCCCCAAGGAAGCTTGGACACTTCGTACATCTCATGGAGGGCCAATCCCAACTCCCCCACTGGAGTAAAGAAGCTGCCAGTCTGGGCGTTGAAAAGCTCCAAGAGCGCAAGGAACATCGGCTTATTGAGGTCCACGCCTGCCTGCGTGGCCCGAATGGCGGCAGTCAGCCCTATCTCTTTAAGCTCAACTTTGAACCTGGAAAGCACCCAGGAGGTCAACTCGTCCCACTTTGGGATGTAGTGACACCAACCTTCGACACTAAAACCAGCTGTCGGATACGTGACCTTCGACGTCAGCATCCGATTTGCAAAAGTCGGGGCACTGAAGGGAAACGTGTCATTTGGGACTTCACTATAGATGCTCCCGGGACGTAAAGCTCGGTAACTGAACGAAGAACCGGTTCGTGAGGCGGTCAAGGTGTCTCGCTGGTTCGAGGTGGTGTCAATCGAAAGGGAACCTCCCAAGGCACCTCCTTGAGAAGGAGTAAGTTCCCAACCCATCCTTCTCTTCGAAGCTAGACGATAAAAGGCTTTCAGTGGCAACTGGCGGTCAACCTGCCGCATGTATAACATCATGCCCTTAGCAGCAAAGAACCAGTCTTCTCTGATCTTCAATATCTTCGCTTCGGAAGAGACTAATCGGTCGCCAAACAGAAAGACAGGCTTTAAGAAAGTCACACCTTCAGAATCAGCAGACTTCAGTTTACCGCTCTCCATCATACTCTGGAGGAAAAGCGGCAACTGGACCTGGATTTGCAGCATCCTCTCACGAGGTTGGTCCTGAAGGATAGCATCCTTTGCAGGGTTGATCACCGCCTCATTAAAATCAACTCCCATCTGACAAAGAGAAGCGTCCAGGAGGACCTCATTCAACAAAGGGATCGTCATCGACACTGGCACAACAAAAGTGGAAGTCAGGTAAAAAGACAAAATATGTCAAGCAGACTGGCGCATTGCCAGGGTATGAACCCATGCGCATCTGCTTCGGCGCATCATCAGGGTATGAACCCATGCGCATCTGCTTCGGCGCATCATCAGGGCATAGGCCCATGCGCGTCAGCATGTCTCGGCGCATCATCAGGGCGTAAGCCCATGCGCGTTGGCATTGGAGCTTCGGCGCATTATCAGAGCATGAGCCCATGCGTGTCAGCAAAGGCTTCGGCGCATCTTCAGGGAATAAAACCCATGCGCGTCAGCCATTAAAACCTCGGTGCATGATAAAGGTATAAACCTATGCACGTCGGCAGGATAGAACCTCGGCATATCATCAAAGATCGAAGTCTATACGCGTCGGCAGTTAGGGCACAGGGCCCAAAGCAGAGACGAAACTCACCTGTCACCTCAGGACGAACGTCGGCAAGAGGCGCAAGAGTGATAGGTACATCCTCATCGACAGACTCCTTCGCTTTCTCCTTCCCCTTGCCGGCAGCACCGCGAGGAGTCTTGGGAGCCATTCTCTCGAGGAAGGAGAAGTTAGGGTTTTGGAAGAAACTCTAAAGAAGCAGAGGCACAGAGAAGAAGAACCCTTTCTCTCTCCAACTCTTACCTATTTATAGGGCTTGGTCGCACGCGTGAACAGATGACGTGTGATCTCAGCCGTCGCCTCGGGTTCTGTGCAGGGATAGCAGCAAATAAAACCAAAAGATCATCATTAATCTTTTCGGTTACCGAGGCACCATCATCATTAACTGAGAAGAGCATGCGCCGAACAGGCATGTGCCCAGAAATCATGCGCCCTGACCTCCATGCTTCTTATTCAAAGTATTCCAAAACTTATTCAAAAGTTTTGAAAACTTTGAAGGGGGTCTTGTAGAAGCATGGAATTTCACAACCAGAAAGCCCATGCGCCAGACACTACATGCGCCAAGACTCACACAGAACACTTCACAGCAAAGTCAATAACCATGGACATCTGAAGAAGGACTTTTTATTTATATATAAAAGTCTATTACATGTCTAGAAAAGGTTGTACAAAGGAGAATTTCTACAAAGGAAAGATTCTAAGTCTACAGCCAGCGGCCACCATGCGCCTCCAGTTAGGCGCAGCAGTCATCATGCGCTGCCAGTCACCATGCGCTGTCAGTCAGGCACAGCAGACATCATGCGCCTCCAACCAGGCGCATCCCACCATATCTTCAGCAGCTCAGTCATGTACATCCAGCTCAGTTGTGTGCATCCCTTCAGCAGTCCAGCTATGTGCATCCCTTCAGCCAAATTCTTCCAGCCAGGCTCACCTGGCCGAGCAGAGCCCAGTTATGTGCCGCTCTTCCAGCCAGGCTCACCTGATAAGTGCTTCGCCAAGCAAAGCATTTAACCCTCTGGCTGGAACCAAGGAAGAGAAGAGCACCGCAAATGCTGTGGCCAGAGGAGGCTTCGAAAGAGCCTCCAAAGCCGAAGGAAGACCGTGATCGAAACCGCGGCTAAAGGAGCAGCTTTCAACACGATCAAAGAGGGGAAACCCCACTTTGAAGGAAGAGAGAGCCTAGCACCGCCATTCCGATCTACGGCTCTTCCGGAATAACGGGGACAAGGCCCGAGCATCCCTATCTTTGGATGCAACAGGCACCTTCCGCCTGCCTCGGAAGCCCTCGACTCCGTCTTTTGGATGTAACAGTCACCTTCAAGAGCATCGAAGACAACACAGCGTCTCATCTTCACCCTCGGGAGCACTTCGTCAACAGAATGCACCCGCATGTTCAAGTTCATGTTGGAAGAACGTGAGGGAATGAGAAGCAAATCTTCTCTCCATGCCACTATTTATAGGCCGGGCAGATCAAACCCACGCGCCAAGTGGATGGCCCTCCGAATTCCGTGCAATGAATTTACATTAAATGGATGAACCGGACGCCTCGAATTCAGCCAAATGGCTATTTATGGCACTCGAAGAGCGAGACAGCCGCATCATTAAAAGACATGTCCGATGCGCCAGCCAGACAGCACATCACACGGACGCGCCCTTCGGCATCAGGCGCATCACACAGATGCGCCCTGCAGTACTCGGCGCATTACAGAGGGTGCGCCCTCACACATCTCCATACCGAGTGGAACGCCAACCGACGCGCCCACTCAGCTGTCCATCGAACGTCACCAACATTAAATGCTGAACTGACAGAGTTGGCAGCACGCCTCCCAAAGTTTGAACAGTTGACAGCTTTATTCAGAAAACGAAGCGTCGGCAACGTCAGCATCATCATGACTTTATTTCCACGGCTACTGCCACGTGGCCACTCCATCATCAGCATGCGCCTCTACGGCCATGCGTCCAAATCAGCATGCGCCTCAAAAGCCATGCGCCTAAGACTGCTCTCTGATCCCGAAAGACAGAAGGAAAGTCGCCTGCATGCGCCTCAAAAGCCATGCGCCCCAAATGGTTTGTAACTCCTAAAGGTTATGAGCCGCAGCCTCCTCCTGCGCCCAATCCAAGGCGCAGCTCACCAGATCACTTCTCTCCACCAAATCCGAGATCTTCGAACCATGAGTCGATGACACGTGTCTTTTGACTCAACTCATCCAAGATTTCAGCAACGGAAAGATCTTCTCTCTGCTACGTGCCGGCTCACAACAGCAGTATGAAGAGTTCTCCCCCTCGATCAGGGCGCAGCATCCGTGTGCCTCCATCAGCAACCTCCACATGGCGTCCCCACACCGGCGCATCCTGCATGCGCGCATGAGCAGCCAGTCTGTAAAACTATAAATAGAAGGATCATCTCCTTCACACACACAGAGAGACTCAGAACACACAAGACTCAAAAAGAATCCACAACAGAGAATCACCGAGAGACAGTTCTAGACACTCAACGTCTTCCTCCTCTCAGCAAGCTCCAGCACCCAGAGCAATCAACACCTTCAGAGAACCGATAACCGTCGTCAGCCGGTCAATGGAGTCAACACATTACCACTCGCTCCATTGGCACTAAGGACCCAGCTTAAACAAAAGTGTACTCCTAGGACTACATCTAAGTCCTATATTGTATCACTGTTCTGTTTGTATTAAGATTTCAATCAAAACAATTTTAATGGCAAACAGCACGCTTCCCCGAGAGATGTGCTGTATCAGCGGGCGCACCTTGGTTGCTGAGAACGTCAGCAGGAAGGGAGGGCTGGATTGGCGCATTCCCTTCAGTGGTGGTGCCCGAGACGTCGACCTTGCGCACCCAGACACGGCGGGTCTTCTTCGGCTTCGGCAGCCGCTTCGAAGGACTCGTACTTCCTTCAGAAATGAACTCCTCGTACGCCTGTTGATTGAGGCGCACGACCAGCGTCTTGTGGGAGGAGCCCACCTTCACGTCGTCGGCCTGTGACATGACTTTCTCGGAAGAGGAGAAAGAAGTCCCCAGCAGCGTCGCCAGCTTGTTTGCCGTTAAAATCGTTTGATTGCAAATCTTAATACAAACAGAACGGTGTTACAATATAGGACTTAGATGTAGTCCTAGAAGTACACTTTTGTTTAATCTGGGTCCTAAGTGCCAATGGAGCGAGTGGTAATGCGTTGACTCCGTTGACGGGCTGACGACGGTTATCGGTTCTCTGAAGGTGTAGATTGCTCTGGGTGCTGGAGCTTGCTGAGAGGAGGAAGACGTTGAGTGTCTGTATCTGCCTCTCTGGTGGTATGTTCGTTCGTATCTGTCTGTATTGTCCGTCTGTGTGGAAGAAGGAAATGATCCCTCTATTTATAGCTGGACAGGTTGGCTGCTCATGCGCGCATATGTAGGATGCGCCGGTACGTGGGGACGCCACGTGGAGACTGCTGATGGAGGCGCATGGATGATGCGCCCTACTCGAGGGGTTGAATTCTTCATGCTGCTGTTGTGAGCCGGCACGTAGCAGAGGAAAAGATCTTTCTGTTGCTGAAATCTTGGATGAGTTGAGTCAAAGGACACGTGTCGTTGACTCATGGCTCGGAGATCTCGGATCTGATGGGGGGATGATTTGATGGGATGCGCCTTGGATTGGGCGCATGATAAGATTTTGGCTCGTGACCTTTAGGAGTCACGAACCATTCTGGGCGCATGGCTTTTGAGGCGCATGCAAGCGACTTTCCTTCTGTCTTTCGGGATCAGAGATCAGTCTGGGGGCGCATGGCTTTTGAGGCGCATGCAAAGCTTCAACTGGAGACTCTTCTTCTGTCTTTAGGGATCAGTGAAGGGTCTGAGGCGCATGGCTTTTGAGGCGCATGCGGATGGTTGGGTGGCCACGTGGCAGTAGCCGTCGGAGTAAAGTTATGATGATGCTGACATTGTGGACGCTTCGTTTCCTGTAAAAGCTGTCACCCGTTCAGACTTGGGGAGGCGTGCTGCCAACTCTGTCAGTCCAGCATTTAATGTTGGTGACATTCGATGGACAGCTGAGTGGGCGCGTCGGTTGACGTTCCACTAGGCGTATGGGGACATATGGGGGCGCATCCCCTGTGATGCGCTCGGTACAGGGCGCATCTGTGGAAGGCGTTTGGTGTTTGAAGGGGTGTGATGCGCTGTCCAGCCGGCGCATCCGACACGTCTTTAATGATGCGGCTGTTTCGCTTCTCGAGTGCCTTTAAATAGCCGTTTGGCTGAAGTCGAGGCGTCCGGTTCATCCATTTAATGTGAGTTCATTGCACGGATTTCGGAGAGCCATCCACTTGGCGCGTGGGTTTGATCTGCCCGGCCTATAAATAGTGGCATGGAGAGAAGGTTTGCTTCTCATTCCCTCACGTACTTCCGACATGAACTTGAGTATTCGGGTGCATTCTGTTGACGAAGTGCTCCCGAGGGTAAAGATGAGACGCCATGTCATCGTTGATGCTCTTGAAGGTGACTGTTACATCCAAAAGACGGAGTCGAGGGCTTCCGAGGCAGGCAGAAGGTGCCTGTTGCATCCAAAGATAGGGATGCTCGGGCCTCGTCTCCGTTATTCCGGAAGAACCGCAGATCGGAATTGCGGTGCTAGGCTCTTTCTTCCTTCAAAGTGGGTGTTGCCCACTCTGATTATGTTGAAAGCTGCTCCTTTTGCCGTGATTTCGATCACGGTCTTCCTTGGTCTTTGGAGGCTCTTTCGAAGCCTCCCCTGGCCACAGATTTGCGGTGCTCTTCTCTTCCTTGGTTCCAGGCAGAGGGTTAAATGCTTTGTTTAGTCGAAGCACTTATCAGGTGACCCTGGCTGGAAGAGCGGCACATAACTGGGCTGCTGAAGGGATGCACATAACTGAGCTGCTGAAGAGATGGTGGGATGCGCCTGGTTGGAGACGCATGGTATCTGCTGCGCCTAACTAGCGGCGCCTGGTGACTGTTGCGCCTATCTGGAGGCGCATGGTAGCTGTTGCGCCTATCTGGAGGCGCATGGTGGCCGCTGGCTGTAGACTTAGGATCTTTCCTTTGTAGAAATTCTCCTTTGTACAACCTGTAATAGACTTTTGTATATAAATAAAAAGTCCTTCTTCAAATGTCTATAGTTATTGACTTTGTTGTGAAGTGTTCTGTTCGAGTTCTGGTGCATGTAGTGTCTGGCGCATGGGCTTTCTGGTTGTAAAATTCCATGCTTCTACATAGACGTCACTAATATTGTGACGTAACAAACCTAAAACGTCAGATTGTACATCACTAAACGTCACAGATTACGTCGCTAAACGCTGAACTGCCAGCGACAATTAGCAACGAATTTATACGTCGCTAATTAGCAATGCCTTGTCGGCAAACGTCACTATCAACTAAAAAGCGACGTTTTCTGTGTTAGCGACCAGGTAATACGCGACATGGAGATTACGTCGCTAATTTTGTTGCTAAATGAAATCAGCGATATTTTTTTTTGTTTAGCGACGTCCTATGGCGTCGCTAATATGACTTATTTTGGTAGTGAACGTGTCGGTTGATTCTGTATGTGATCGAATGGATCGAGATAACAAATGTTGGATCTCCTAGTTTGGCGTATCACCTCACCGTACACGAGCTAAGATGAAGATTATTATGTTGTATATCGTATCTGGTTGAACTTTAAAATGTGGTGGCAATAGAGTTGGTAGTATAGTCCCACATCGAGTAGAAAGTCGGATAAAAAGGTGTAGATAATTAGAATTGGTTCAGGCATATTACATAAAAAAAATTCTTTTAAAAGCATATGGGTTCAGTTCAATATCACAATTCATGGGTCAATTTCTATTCGGATCACACCGCATTTTTCCAATATGTTAAAGAAGTTGGACTGGATTACAAAAAATGGACGGATGGATTTTTGGTCGTTAATGGGGTGAGGTTCCCTGATGCATGTAGGTTGTTATAGTGTTTGAAGCATCCCTCCTGTTATGCTATTAGTGTGGGCGGAGGTGGGTGTTTGATTTAGGTGATGGAGCTCTTGGATTTGATGCAGCTCTTCCCATTTAAGAAAACTATCCAGATTTGTTTTGCGGCAGCTTTTCTACGTATAAGGCAATCTCAGATGGGGTGTTCTATCTCCCTTATTTCTATGGTACTTCTAATGGTGGTTTCTATTTTAATTTCTGTCATATGTGGCGGCGATATAGGATAGAGAGTTTCTATGAGAACTCATAAAAGTTTTTTATCTTTCATACTAATTAATATTGAGTCTCATATCATTAAGTTGATCATTTTATTTGTTGACACATAGAATAGAAATTGAGAACCATTGAAGAATATTTTTTTGTGTGTACAATTCTATATAGAAACTCTACCAACTATTATAGAAATTTTCTTAAAGTACAATGATAAGTAGGATAGAAATCCAATTTTAGAAATCTCCATTAGAGATGGCCTAAGTATATGTTTTTTCTCCTTGAAGTTTATCATTTAAGCATTCGACTACAGTACCGTTGAGAACTGATAGAAGCTATAACCAATTTTGAGTATGCAAAAATTACAAGCCAAAATTGGTTGTAAGAAGAGTTGGAAACTTGGTAGGATTTCGACCAAGTTTGACCCAAATCTACGGCAAACAATGAACACAAAATGAAGAGTGAATATAAGAGGGGAGAAAATGGGATGATGAGGACCGGTGGCCTATAGATGGCAGCCAACTCATCAATTCATGACCCTCAGCGAATCAGGGCCATTGAAAGAAATTCATTGGACCAATGGACAAAATTGCAGTCCAGTTAGCAGTTGTCTCTAGCAATTTAGGATAGTTTTACAGTTAAATTATCTTATTGAGAAATCAAAATCAGAAATCCAATTAGATTACACAAGTCCTGTTAATAAATATTGTGAAATTGGTAGAGAGATTATTTATTTACAGATCTACAAAGTTCACAGATTAATAAAAGTAAATTACTACGCCATGTGTGGTTACTCTAATACCAATGACTCATAATATGATCGAGTACCATATAAATATGAGAAATATATAAAATAATAATAATTTTTATGTTAATATTTTATATATTCTTTTGTATTTGTTTGACATTAAGTGACGTACGAGTCATCGAGTCAACTTAACTAGTAGAAACCCACAATGTTTAGTTGAGTAAATAAAAAAATTGTCTGTGTACATAAACTGTCCATATATAGATCAATAGAGACTGATTGTGGAATTTAACAACATTCTACATGTACACAAATAGTTTGCTCGTCACTTTCCTGACATTGTGGAATTTATAACAAGCAAACAATGTACTGCCTTTCGATGTCACTTTTCTGGCATTTATTTGGTCACAATTGGCTGCTTGACTGCTGCTTGTGCTTGGCAACACCATAAAGAAAGTTAAAATTAAAATAAAAGTAAATTTAAAAAAATATTGCCACCATGAATTGAACCTAAGAACCTCTAGAGTATAATTCTAACATAATAACCACTGCACCACAATTATTTTATATTTATGGTACATAGGGCTGGTCCTGAACATATTCTTCTGGAACGACCGAACATGACCCTCTACTATTATAGAGGGTTCTTAATTTTGGAAATTCCTTGT
The DNA here is from genome assembly GCA_029216955.1 of Iris pallida. Lineage (NCBI taxonomy): Eukaryota > Viridiplantae > Streptophyta > Magnoliopsida > Asparagales > Iridaceae > Iris > Iris pallida. Next base: position 4,482,317 of record JANAVB010007196.1, on the reverse strand, counting down.
TATAATATTTTTATAATACATAGTCTAATATGACAGTGTAGTGATGTAGCTTAAATGGAAAACTATTTATTCTGCATGTGGGAGGTACACGGTTCAATCCCTTGCATCTCTTTTTAATTAAGATATTTTTTCTTTTTTGGGAAATAGCTTTTATATCCAAAAATATCTAAATTCTACTAGAAAAGAATATATGTTTCAAGAAATAATTTGTTATATTGTTGAACAAAATTTTAATTAGCAAGTAAAGCACAAATTTTTTTTTTGGATAAATGTGGTTTTATTTTTTTATTTTTTTGGATCTGTAAATTATATTCCAGTAATATTCAATTGCAATGCCAAGAGTCTAGCAATTTAGGATAGTTTTACAGTTAAATTATCTTATTGAGAAATCAGAAATCCAATTAGATTACACAAGTCCTGTTAATAAATATTGTGAAATATGGTAGAGAGATTATTTATTTACAGGTCTACAAAGTTCACAGATTAATAAAAGTAAATTACTACGCCATGTGTGGTTACTCTAATACCAATTACTCATAATATGATCGAATACCATATAAATATGAGAAATATATAAAATAATAATAATTTTTATGTTAATATTTTATATATTCTTTTGTATTTGTCTGACATTAAGTGACGTACGAGTCATCGAGTCAACTTAACTAGTAGAAACCCACAATATTTTATGTATTCTCCTTTTTGTAAATTTCTCTAACGTATCATGTTTTGCACAAATTGGATAAATTTTGTCACCCTGGATGAAATTTTCTGTAATATTTTACTGGATGGTCTTGAGCCGATCGTTTTTGAAGTGTTCAAAAAAGCCTTGCATATTAATTTTTACGTTGATTTGGTCGATTCAAAAATCTCACAAAACCAGTGTAGTATAATTTTGGGTGTCTTTATAAACACTCCAAATCGAAATATTTTAAGGATTTTTATTTTTTTTCTTTTATTTATATCCTTATAAAAACATAACAACTACTAATATTTTATCATTTTTTTTTCTCATCTTTGTTTCTCTTGAGGTCCTATTTGACACGGCTACTTTCTCCAAAATGTGAGTTTTTTAAATTTTGCGGTGTATTTCGTATGGTAGTGAATAATTGCCATAAATTTTTGTGATCTATTCGATGTGCATGGTAGTGAATGTTTTGCTCTCAGCATTTATGATTTACTACTTGTTAAACCATTTTATGCTTTCAAGTTATATGATTGTAAGCTATTATTTGGGAGTTCAATGATCTAATCTTTTTTCGGAAGGACTTTTGTTTATATATGGACATATAACTAATCTTTTTGTTTTAAAAAAAAACTTCCAAATCTGTTTTTTTTAATAAATTTACCGAGTATGGATTAGATTGATTTAAAAGTCTTTACTCAAAACCGTCGAAAATCGGACCATTCTAACCACTCATCTCCGAAACTTTAAAAATATCTCATAACCGCTATCCAACTATTGTCAAACAGACCTTAAGTGTTGACTCATCGAGGTTTGAGGATACTGCACAAGAGTCTATCCTTCAATTTGGTAGTCATCTTTCTTCCGTCAGCTCAAGAATTTACTTCTTATGCAATTGCCTGTGGCAATTTTGAGTTTGATCTTATTTTGGTTACAATTCTTTCTTAAAAAATAAAGACTAATTCTAAGGGCATTCCAACTTTTACTTGGAGCTAGTTCAGCCTTAGGACTGTCAACTTGTTGGCAATCCTAACATAAAGTATGAGTAGAACTGCCAACAAAGTTGGCAGTACTAAAGAATTGAAATATTAACAAAGACTGTAACGAAGTTGGCAGTCTTCCTTAATATATCCTTAATATATCCTAATATATCTGTAACGAAGTTGGCAGTCTTCCTTAATATATCATAATAGACTAGTCCCATGTAAAAATTGGAGTATCCTTAGAATTTGTCAAAATAAATTGCATATGGAGATGTCACCCACTCAATTTCATGACATTTTGGTCACAATTGACTGCTTGACTCTTAACTCTTAACTCTTAAGCAGCTGAGTCTTCATAATAAAATATGAAGCAATACTCTGTCGTATATTATTCTCCTTTTCAGCTCTTTTGAACCTATTCCAATTACTTGTCAATTCTGCATCATATTATTTTCACGTTATATCCCTTTCTAGGAAACTGCATCATTAATGATAATTCTATGGATTCGATTTTCATATATTGGTTTTCCATATATTGGATTTTTCATATATTGAATTTTCATATATATAAATCCTACGTAAGATTGGATTTTCATATATAGACACATGACATGACATAAATGTGACTTGAGGTTTTTTCTTAGATATCTGAATTGTTTTCAATGAAAGTCGTTGAATAAGTTCAACACAAGAGAGCAAAAGTTATTGAATATTAAGTTCAACAGAAGAGTTTGAAAGAGAGATTGAAATTGTTGAATATTCTACAAATGAGTTCCTACAATTTATAATCTAAAAATTGGGAGTCTCAACCCTTAGCACCTATGGGTGGGATGAGATCGAAATTGTAGAAATTGGGGGCTAAGGATGAGACTTACTATTCTACCAAATAAATTTCAAAATTCTGAATGTAGAAATTGGGCCTGAAGATGAGCCTTACTAAGGATGCTCTTATGTGGCATATAACATGATTGCTGATATGACAAAATTTAACATTAAAATTAACATTAAAATTAAATAAAATTAGCATTAACATTAATATTAACATTAACAATATCATTAAAATTAAAAAATGAATAATTAATTTTTTATGTTAAAATTTGATATGTCAGCTGTTGCTATGTCAGTTGCAATATCAGATAGCACATAATGGAAGATGACATCACCAAAAAAATTTGGGAGACGAATAGTATAATTGTATATTTCTAGTCAACTTCAGCATTGACGATAATAAATCTATGGTGGATACTTGATAAACTCTTTAGTGTTAAATACTTGCTTGGTATTCCTTCTATTCTAAACTAATTAAACATAGGAGTGGAGTAGCTAGGATGGCATCATTCGAGCATAACAATTCGATCCTCCTCCTTCCACTTCTCTTCATCACAGTCGTACTAACTGTATTGTCCCTCTCCCTCTCGACTGCAACAGAAAGAGACACGATAACTCCAACCCAACCCCTGTCCGACAACGAAACCCTGGTTTCAGCCGGCGGTACCTTTGCATTGGGCTTCTTCACTCCATCCAACTCTGACAGCAGGAGGTACGTCGGCATATGGTACAACCACAACAACATCACAGTCCGGAAAATTGTGTGGGTGGCCAATCGGGCTAACCCGGTCATCCGATCGACCGGGCAACTCTCCATCACAGCCAACGGCACGCTTACGATCACCAACCTAGAGACGTCGGCAGTAGTCTGGTCGGTAGATAATATATCTTTCCTATACAATCCATTTTTCCAATACAATCCGGTCGTCCAGTTGTTGGACACCGGAAACTTGGTGGTGAAAGAAGAAGAGGGTACTGGCGACAACAGCACTCCTCAAGAGTACTATGCATGGCAGAGCTTCGACTACCCAACTGACACTTTGTTGCCCGGCATGAAGCTTCATCTCGATTACGGAAACCTTACGGCATGGAAAAGTGAGGACGACCCATCCCCCGGAGAGTACCATGCTGCGATGGTCATCGAACCCATCCCTGAGATGTACCTCTTCGACGGATCTGCCAGTAAGAAGGTATGGCGCAGCGGACCTTGGGATGGTAGACAGTTGGGAGGCATCCCCAATACCATTACTAAAAATTACCCAGGTGGAGATGTCACCTATAGCTTTGTCCCAATTTAAAAATTACTAAAAATTACTAAAAATTACATGACAAATTTCACTCACACCAAAACAGTTCAAGCGAGAATGGTTTCAATGATTGGAGGAGACTTTGGTCATTTTCTGACATTTGTCCCAGGGTGATGTTGTTCTGTTGGAGAGCTATCACTAATTCTCTACCTACAAACTCAAACATTCATCGTCGTATGAACCACATCGATCCGACATGTCAACTTTGCAAGGTACACCCTGAAACAACTAACCATCTTCTTCTACATTGCCCCTTAACAGGTATTTCTTGGAATCATAATCGAAGGATTTCACCTCTCATACATGAAGACACAACTGTTTCATCCATTGTATCTGACCTGCTGAAAGAGGGTGATCATGACAAATTCTCTTGCTTCCTCTATCAAATTTGGAGCATTTGGAAGTCCAGGAACAAATCTATGTTTCAACATCAACCTATCAATGCTAGACGTATCTTTGAAGAAGCAATGAGTCTCAAAGAGAAATTTGAATTTATCAACAATGGGAGCTCAGAAATGAATGCAACTGAGAACAACAACATTCATCAATTGGCTTGGAATCCTCCATCTACAAATTGCTGGAAAATCAACTATGATGGATCCTTCTTAGACGGGAAAATGGCTGCAGGAGCTATACTGCGGGATCATAATGGTATCTTCAAGCTAGCTCTATCAAAGGTTGAAGATGGTGGATCTCCCCTGGAGGCAGAGGCTCTTGGAATCAGACTTGCAATGGATATCTACCGAATGGAATCACTGCATCATGTCAACTTTGAGGGTGACTGCAAACCTTTGATTGATTCGATCAATTCTCCAACCTCAATCCCACTCTGGAGAGCTCGACACACCATAGAAGATGCAAGGAAGCTTTTATCTTCAGTAACCAATCTGACTTTCACTTATGCCCAAAGGAATGCAAATCAATCTGCACATAATTTGGCTTCTAATGCTATGTTTTCTGATATTTCTAACTATGTTATCACTTATGATATCATACCTGACTGTATCAAGTCTCATATCCTTTATGATATGAGGGCTACTCTTTTATGACTTAATGCAATGAAAGTTTCCTTTTCAAAAAAAAAAAAAACCTTTAGCTTTGTGAACAACTATGCAATCTGCGACGGTACAAAGTCACTTGTATGCGGTTGCATGCAAGGGTTCACACCAAAGAACCCAGCAAATTGGGGAGTAAGAGACTACGCCGATGGCTGTGTGCGGAGCGGAGAGTTGGATTGCAGAGAGGGGACTGATATGTTTCTGCCTGTTTATGGGGTGAAGCTGCCGGAGTCCTCGACCTCTTTGGGTAACGTCGTGGTTACCCTTGATGCATGTAGGTCCAACTGTCTGGAGAATTGCTCCTGTACTGCATATGCTCTTATGAGCGGAGGTGATGGGGTGTGTGTCTGTTTTGGGTGACCGATCTCTTGGATGTGGTGGAGCTCTTCCGTGATGGGAAAGATATCTATATCCGCAATGGATTTCCTGACGCAGCAGGTAAACGATCCGATGATGCTGCAGGTAAACATTTTTTTTTTCTTCTTGGAGTTCGTTTATTAGGTTTTGAAGAGAATATAAATTAATTTGTAAATGACTCTGCATACAAAGTTTGCTTAGAATTATGATGATGTTGCAGCTACACATTCACAACCTAAAAAGGCCAATTGGAGAACAGTAGTAGTCGTCGTGAGCCTTCTTTCAGGGACACTTGTACTTTCTTGTTTTATTTTCTTCCTTTGGAGAAGAACGAAAAGAAGAAGAGGTAAGAAATCGGTCTTTTCTATCTTTATCACTATTTTGCCTCTCTCCATTTTTCTTAATAACATATTGGCTAATATTTTAGTATTTCATATAGTGAATTTGGGAAGGACCATTTTCTTCAATGACAAATTAGATGAAGATGACAGGAAAAAAGACTTGGATCTTCCTTTGTTTAATTTTAACACCATTGCAGCTGCAACAGTGTCCTTTTCGGCTGAAAACAAACTTGGACAGGGTGGATTTGGTCCTGTATACAAGGTAATGCTTCTATGTGGACTATAAATAGTAAAAAAATGTTACATTTTTTCAGCTATATATTTTAGAAAGTTTTGGCTAATTTTTCAAGGGTGCTAAGTTTAGATAATATATGTTCTTATTGTTGGATGCCACAATTGAGAGGGAACACTTGGTGGGGATAAAGAGATAGCAGTGAAAAGAATTGCTAAGAGTTCACAACAGGGTGCGGAGGAGTTCAAGAATGAGGTTATTCTCATTTCCAAACTCCAAAATAGAAATCTTGTTCGGCTACTTGGTTGTTGCATTCAAGGAGAGGAAAGGATGTTGATATACGAGTATATGCCCAACAAAAGTTTAGACACATTCCTATTTGGTAAAATCTTGTTTTCTCCAGTTATTTTCTTATATTCAATTAATATTGTTTAATACATGATAAAAATTACACGTCGCTAAGCGAGGTGCATGACGTGTTCCATGTATCCCAATTACAACGGTATATCCCGGACCCGAGCCACATCCTGGATCATTCGAAATTGGTTGTTGGTACCAACCTTTCGTATGAGGAGAGGCCCGTGTCTATATTGGACCGGAGAGAGAAGATCCTCAAGAACAAGACTATCAAGTTAGTCCGAGTTGCTTGGGGTCATCACTCTTTGGGGGAGTCAACATGGGAGCGTGAGGATGATATCCGATCGCGATATCCCGACTTGTTTGACTCGTGAGGTATAATGTCTTCTTATGCCTCATACCTTCGATTCCTTGCTTGCATGAGTGATTCTCTGCCTAGTTATAGCTTGCATGTGATTAATGTAGCTTGTCATTGCTCCTCTAGCCTCTTGATTAAATTTCGAGGACGGAATTCTTTTAAGGTGGGTAGAGTTGTAATGCCTGTGGTCCGTATTACGTATTTCTGGAATACGTATACGTATTTTATTCTGTATTTGCATGATTCCTTGTTTAGCTTGCATCTTGGCTTGGTTATTTCTTGGCTTGGTTCGGCTTGGCTCGGTTTTCTTTGGTTCAATATGAACCAATGTGAACCCCCTACCTACCACCACCATTTGTATTTATTAGCCCATTCTTTTCTCTCTCTTCATTAATCTCATCTTCTTCTTCCTCATTACTTCCCTACCTACCAGAGAGAGAGAGAGAGAGTGAGCTCTAGGCAAGTGCAACTTGCTTCATGGAGGAACTCGGATTTTATTACTTCATTCTCTTTCTTACAGCATTTTAACTCACTTTAGTACTTGACATTTTCACTTTCCATGGCTAGATTCTTGTAGATCTAGGTTTATTTTATTTTCGGATTTCTTAGGTTTTGATCTACTTAATCTTGTTATTTCTATGTTTTGATGGTTCCATGTTGTAGAGAATTTCGTTCTACCCTATTTTGACCTATGGAAGTTCGGATTTGGGCTCCGGATGAAAGTTTTATGAAGCTTGGAAGGCATGGGTTCCTAGTGTTCTTCTCCTCGGAATTTTGGAGAAGAAGAACAGTTCCCTGGCGCATGGCTGTACTTGACCGCATGAGTATTCATGCGGCAAGTCACCATCAGCCGCATGAGACCCTTGTACTTCTAAACCGCATGAAACTTAGTCCCAGCCGCATGAGACTGAGTCTCATACTCAGCCGCATGGGCTCATTTCCCATCAGCTGCATGAGTCTACATGGACTTAGTCGCAGGGCTGGGAACGAACTCTTCTCGAGCCGTATATGCAACTGTTTCTCCCCCCAGCCGCATAAGCCATCGCATTGACCCAGCCTCATGCGCCCTCACTTCTTCCGGGCCGCATGGGTTTTGCTATGTGAGCCGCATGGACTTGAGTTCGCCATCAGCCGCATGAAGACCCCTTTCTAATTCGAGCCGCATATGCGCTCACCTCCCTGAACCGCATTAACTCAAACACTTGCCAGCCGCATAGGCCCTGATCCCCGAGCCGCATGAGAACCCTAGACCCTGGCCGCATGGACTTCTGAGTCCGGGCCGCATGATCCCGATTAATTCCAGCCGCATGCGCCTTTGCATTTCCAGCCGCTGGCGCCCTTGTACTTCCAGCCGCATGCGCCCCCTCCTTTCCTGGCCGCATATGACTGAGCCGCATGACTTTGTCATGTTCTTGTGTACTATTATTTATCATTATTTGCCTATATTTTATAACTCCTTTATTAGATATTTTACGCCCATTTTATATCCTTACGCCTTTTGTCATGAACTTGATTTTACTTAATATGTTTGGAATGATTATTGTACTTGACATGGTATAACAAGGGACTAGCATAACATGACAGTGATCCGTAGTGGTGCACTCCTGACATGACCAACCTGACACGATAGTGACCCGTAGTGGTGCACTCTTGACAAGAAAACCTGACATGACATGATAGTGGCCCGCCGTGGCGCACTCATGACAAGTACACTTGACATGATAACTTGACTTGATTATCTTGAACAGCTGTTGCGACGGCTACCTGACATGACATGACCTGACAAGAATGAACATCCTGGACACCGTGGGCGATTGTGCTTGTACAAATAATCCAGTCCTGTCTTGCATCATGTCTAGGAGGGGACTCCTGAGTACCACGGTCAGGAGTACCTACTAAAATGGACTAAGGCTAATAACTAGATTAATACATTAGTCATGAAGAAATTTCCCCAGCTACAGGCAATCCCGTTACCTGGGCGCGCCTGGGATCTGTAGCCTGCCGTCGAGTAGGGCACATTTCCAGCACACTGTCATGTGTTGCACCCTTCAAGCTACCTAAGGGTACATGCGTTTCCTGGACGATGTACCCACCTGAATTCAATCCTAATCTTTCGTCCTGGGTAACCTGGATGGTCTGCAGGGCTTGTGGCTGTGGAATAATCTTACTGCATCTTGTTAGTAATTAGGCCTGTGATAACCCTAGCTAGTTAAAGTATCAAGCCGTAATTCTTGCTTGGCCGTGAAATGATTGGATGGAGTCTAACCAAGTCTAGTCTTGTCTTGATCTTGTTACATATCCTGATTTTTATATTATCTTGCCGATAAATGGTGGGAAACCAAGTTTCGTTCAGACGAAGGGTTACAACCCCGGTCCTTGTTTGGTTTACAGGTTGTAACCTGGTTATCTGAATAGTTCCATGGTTATCTCGTCGTATATCATCCTGATATATTTTCTTTATTTCCAGTTCTTACTTTTATTTATACTCTTGTGCTAATTGCTGGTTTTAGTTCCTAAGTGAAGCTTCCTTTGTGGCACTTGCTCTTTCTGGGGTCTGACCCAGCTGGTTTTGTATGGCCAGATTTCGGAGCAGCTCCAGAGAATCTACCGACCTTCCAGCCAGATGGTGACCACTAGACGGAACCCTGGCAACGAGTGGGTTTATTTTTGATCTCCCACTTATTGTAAAAAATTCTTTTGAGGTGTTTAGCCGACGAGCACCTGTTTAGCTCGATTGTATTTACTTACTGTCTGCCCACGGGCTGTAACATGATTGACAGATCCTAGGGTTGATCATGTATGACTAAACTCTTGCTAGTCCTCACATTTTGTAACGACTAGCTTCATGATCAGCTAAATATGTAATATTTGGGACGCCTTATTATTGTATATTTAATGATCATACATCTTGTAACTTTTACTTACTTGCTTGTGATTGAGACAATAGGCTTGTTCATGACCTTAAGAGACTGCTGGCTTGTAGATAAACCCTCATGTATCTAGACAGCCGTGACCGTATAGCGAGATAGAATCCATTTCAATATACGTAGCTGGCTATGTCTGCCCCCGCTCTCCAGTATTCTGGTTCTGGGGCGTGACAAAGTCAGATGTTTATAGTTTTGGTGTATTATTACTAGAGATTATAAGTGGAAGGAAGAACAGAGGGTCATACGCATTCTGTCAGTATCTAAACCTCGCAGCTCATGTAAGTAGAAATTAAAAAAGTCAAATGTGTATAGTTTTGACCCGAGTAAAAGTTTCTTCACACCTTTTGTGTTATGGTTCAGGCATGGTGCTTATGGAACGAAGGTAAAAGCTTGGAGGTAGTTGATGAAGCAATGAATAATAACTTTCCATCTAACGACGTCCTAAAATGTATAAAAATTGATCTATTATGCGTACAAGATCATCCGGAAGATAGGCCACTAATGTCATCTGTTATCGAAATGTTGGGTGTTGATATTACATCTTTACGGCAACCTAAGCAACCTGGTTTCCTTGCAAGAATGGGTCCTGAATTAGACCATATTTCAAACAATAAAGATCCACGCACGTCAAACGAATTGACAGTTACGCTTGATGGTAGATAGCTAGGAAATAATGTATAATTGTATTATATTTATGGTGATCAATGATTTTTTTTGAAACTTTAGATGGCAGTGTTCTCTCAAATACTTTAAATTGATGTTTATTATTCCATTTAATGGCTCTTTTGAGGGGGCAAACCCCTTACAAAATATGGGTACTCGGCTTCCCATTGATTGCAAGTAACACAAGCCTTTTAACATTTCACCTCACTGCCATTAGAGAGGTAGAATGGGTGGAGAGAGAAGCTTATGGGAGTTGGTTCTATACAACAAAAAAATGTTATAGTGAGAGATGGTGGCTGAAAATGCGGGGTTTGGTCTTCATGATTTTGGAGTTTGAGTAGAGTTTGTTGACTTTAGGGTACTGGACCATAAGCCTAAGGGTCTGCTTGACAATAGTATTTTACGGGTTTTGGAGACGACTTAAGCCGATCATTTATGAAGTGTTAAAAAAAAGCCTTAGGCTTCTTCACTCCAAACAGCTCCGATAGCCGGTACACCGGCATATGGCACAACAGCCACATCACAGTCCAAACAATTGGTGGCATAAGAAATTGGAATTTTAGTGGTGTCACCTGGATTCTCCTTCTAAGAGCATCATTTGTAAGGCCCATCACACATTCTAGATTATAGATTCAAAATATAGGAGCTTATTTTGTAGAATAGTAAGTCTCATCTCTAATTTCAATTTCTAGATTTTGGGTTCCATCCCACCCATGGGAGCTATAGGTTGAGCCTCCCAATTTCCACATTCTAGATTGTAGGAACTCATTTCGTAGAATAGTAAGTCCCAATTAGAGCCCAATTTTCTAGATTCTAGATTTTACTATTATTTTTCTACATTAATTTTTGACCACACAATTTTTGGGACTGGAGCTCACTTTATCATTTCCTACTATTATTATACAAATCCAACACATTCTACATTTACCTTTTTTCGAAATTTTGGGCTCCAAATTGCATCGGGAGTCCCACCTACTAATGATGCTCTAAGTAAGTGTCCAAACTATTACACCAATATTAAAGGTCAGCCAATCAGTCAGGCGTCTTCCAGTTGCTAGTGTAGCTCTCGAAGGTGGCCCAATGGGTCGGTCATATTCTGGTCTGCTCTGAAAAAACTCGTGCAATCTGTGACAGTACAAAGTCACCTATATGCCGCTGCCTGCAAGGCTTCACGCCTAGGAATCCAGCAAACTGGGAGTCAAGGGACTGCAGTGATGGGTGTGTAAGAAGACGAATACCTATACATTTATGTCTGTTAATGGGGTGAAGCTGCTAGAGTCCTCATGCTCTTTGGATACCACGACCTTTAGCCTTGAAGAATTGCTCCTGTAATGCATATGCTATTAGTGTAGGTGGAGGTGGTGTTGGAGTCCAGTCTGGTATTGAGACAGTTCTGCCAAGACGGGACGGAGAAAACTTTGATACAAAGGGTTGTATCAAAACTTTGATACAGCCCATGTATGACAAATGCCCCCCCCCCCCCCCCCCCACTCCCCTCTCTCTTCGTAAAACGTGTAAGCATAAATATATAAAGGAGGCCCACTTGTCATACAGAGGCTGTATCAAAGTTTTGATACAGCCTTCTACATCAAAGTTTTACTCAGACGGGACTGAACTGGGGCTCGTGCATCTAGCTCTTCCGTGTTGGGCAAGATCCTCTATATCCGCAATGGATCCACTGACACAGTAGGTAAACGTTCCAATGTTGCTGCAGGTAAACATATTTTCTTTTTTCTTCAAGTTCATTTATTAGGTTTTGAAGAGAGGAAAGAGATTTATTAGGTTTTGAAGAGAATATAAATTTGTAATGACTCTGCTTATGATGATGTTGCAGTTACACATTTACAACCTAAAAAGGCCAATTGGAGAACAGTAGTAGTCACTGTGAGCCTTCTTTCAGGGACACTTCTACTTTTTTTGTTTCATTTTCTTCCTTTGGAGAAGAAAGAAAAGGCGAAGAGGTAAGAAATTAGCCTTTTCTATCTTTATGCCCTTTTTCCCCCTTCTTCTTAATAACATATTTCATTATTTTGTGTAGCGATCTTAGGAAAGAGAATTTTTTTTAGTGGCAAATTGGATGAAGACGACAGGAGAAAAGCTCGGGATCTTTCTTTGTTTACTTTTGGCACCATTGCAGCTGCAACAGCGTCCTTTTCGGCTGAAAACAAACTTGAACATGGTGGATTTGGCCCTATATACAATGTAATGCTTTTATGTGGACTGTAAATAGTCAAAAAAATGTTAAAATTTCTCAACTATTTTAGGAACTTTCCAGTAATTTTCAAGGATGTTAAGTTTAGATAACGTAAGTTCTTATTGTTGGATGCCATGAAAGCAAGTAGCCAAGTAGGTGACATCTCCATGTGTACTTTTTTCGTGATACCATATCTTGAAAAAATGAGGCATACGTGTATTATTCTGTGATTTGTTCTCCATGAAAAGATTTATTCTGATTCCTGCTTTTGCATTATTGCATGTATCTATTTCTCTGCTAATTAATGTTTTCCTCTTATTCTCTATTCAAGCACTGTTAAATCATATGATTTTGTCGACAGAGTAGAAAGAAGAAAAGTGCTCGTGTATTGTGAGTAGGAAAACTTGATGTGAGTAGCTCTGGACTCCAAATTCCAATCAATCTCAACATATTAATCTCTTACTTCTTGCTCGACACAAACTATACTATTCTTGGCCCCCAGAGAGTAAACGTGGCAATGATTGCATCACATTTGGGTCCCTACTAATTAGCAGATGACAATGCCGACCATCGAGAGTAGTCATGTGCTCTTCCTTAGTACTTGCTGCATTCAAAGACCTCAAGTGCTCTCGCACGGCGCGTCGGTGGTCAAACCTGCGCACATCCACATGGGAAGACTTCGAGTAGCTCCGGTCACCTACTTGGCTACTTGCTTTCATGACATTTTGGTCACAATTGGCTGCTCGACTCTTAAGCAGCTGAGCCTCTTTAAACTTCACAATTGTCACAATAAGGGGCTGTTTGGTCCCCTCCTATGGGCTGAATGTGGGAATGTTTTTTGCAACTCGGGTGAACTGTTGGCCACTTTTGGTATTTGGTTGGGAGGGTTTATTACTTGCAAGTGGGTTGATGTGACCCCGCTCCAGTTCCTGTCTCTAACCAAAAAGGGGATTTTGAGTTCCGGCCATTGGGTTCTTGAAGTCCAGTGAAAGTGGGAGGAGAGAGAAGGAAAATCTGGAGAAGGAAGTGGGAAAAAAAAGAGGCTTCCGAGCACCGCTCTTCCGCCATTCTTCTGCAGTGTAAACCTCTGCTCTTGGAACCCATTTTTTTCGTTAAATTCTTACCATTTTTTTCCAAAATTTTGTTTATTTTCGCCATTTTTTCGTTAGATCTTCGTAGATCTATGTAGATCTGTCATGTTGTGTCCTTATTTTCGCCATTTTGTGGAATTTTTTTATAGATCCGGTCATTTCCTCCCATTTTTGGTAGATCCGTAAATTTTTTCGGTTGCTCCGTTCATAGATCTATGTAGATCTGTCATGTTGTGTCCTTATTTTCGCCATTTCGTGAAATTTTTTTATAGATCCGGTCATTTCCTCCCATTTTTTGTAGATCCGTAAATTTTTTCGGTTGCTCCGTTCATTTTTTTTGGAGATCCGTTAATTTTCGTTGTATATCCGTTCATTTTCCACCATTTTCTGGCTTATACATATGCTGCGAACATGGCACATGCCTGCGCTTGTATAGATCTGCTGGGAACATGTCATATTGCTTACGAATACTTGCTGGGAACGGATTTCTCGTAGATCCGATTTTCGTTAGGATTTTTGGCTTATAAATTTTTGCTCATAGATTTTCTTAAGAAATTTTTTGCTTATAGATTTGCTTTGTATATCTGATTTCTTGTAGATCCGATTTTCTTGAGATTTTTTGGCTTATAAATTTTTGCTTCCACAGATAATCCGATATTCCGAATTTGTGGTATCATAATGCTGGGAACATGTTGCTGGAAACATGTTGCTGGGAACATGTCATATTGCTGCGAGCATGTCATCTTGCTGGGAAAATGTCATTTTCCTGCAAATTGTGATCAGATTTTGTTGTCGTACTAGTCTTTCATGCAAATGAGCATATTTCTGATAATTTTTGATCTGTTTACTTTGCCCTTTCTAGGTTTACACTATTATTTACTTTGCCCTATCTAGATGTAGATGTAGAATATTATTGCACCAAAAGTGGACAACAGTTCACCCGAGTTGCAAAAAACATCCCCACTTTCAGCCTATAGGAGGGAACGAAACAGCCCCTAACTATAATTATTAATTTAATGGAAAATGAGGTCGCTCCATGATACACGATCTGTTTGTGTGGAAGAACAACTAGCCATAGTCCTTTACATATTGGGACATAAGGAAAAAAAGAGAGTATGCGGCATTGAATTCATTCGATCCGCTTTCTACAGTTGAAATATGTTCAATTCAAGTTTACTACTCTGGAACAGCACATGCTGCTGTTTCCACAGGGCCTATGATGCCCATAGGCTACTGTTTCTGTGTGACTTCAATTCCCTGCTCTTTTGATGTCTTTGCTTTTGTTAATTCCCTGCTCTTTTGATATCTTTGCTGCTGTTTTTGTTAATTCCCTGTTTTTGTAGCATGTCTTTCTACGTTGTTTTGAAAGGAAGAAAGCCAGGGGTGTACACAACCTGGCCTGAATGTCACATGCAAGTGAATGGGTTTAAAGGCGCTTGTTATTTCAAGTGCCAAGATTATGAGGAGGCAATGGTTTACTTCCACTCAAATTACAAGGATGAACGATGTGGAAATAAGGGGGAAGATGTGCGCAATGGCCACCCATCGGCCATTATTGTCACTTTGGGTTTTCTAACATTACTAATTGTATCGATTTTAGTCTGCATCTCTTTTATGTAGTATCAACTTATTTGTGTAGACCCAAGTTCTTTTTGTCTGCACCTACAATGTAATGACAAGGGGTATGTACTGTTTGGGTGCAGGAGTTGTCTTTGAATGAGCTATGAAGGTGCAACCTAATTAGAAGCTAAAGTTGGTGGCCTCCCCTACCATTGTGGTGATGGACGGAGGTAGCCAACTTGTAGCCTAGTTTTAGACAATGATGAGGAAGGTGCAACCTTTGAGTCTAAAATGCTATTTCGGTCCCGACAACACAAATGAGGAAGGTGCCCCACGTTGAGAACCAAAACTTGATGGCCTCCCCCACCAATTTGGTGATGGATGGAGGTAGCCAAGTTTTTAAATTGGCGATGATGAGTGGGATGGTGAATCCTTTGAGCCAATCGCTTTTTTCAGTCTTGTGTTTCAGTTTTTTGTTACTGATTTCAGTTTTGGGCACTTCAATGCTGACTTGTGTTTTGCTATCTTGAAATCTTATATGGGCTGTGATGAGTTTTGCTTTCTTGAAATCTTATACTGGCCTATGCTGACTTGTGTTTCTTTGTGAAACAAATAATGATATTTTGGGCTATGATGACAATGCATAACTTGGTGCCTTCAATTTTTCCTGAAACTGAGTTTCAGTATCTTCTTCTTCCTTCCAGTTTTTATGTGACTTCAATTTTAGGGCAGTTTCTGGTTACTGCAGCATACGTTGGTCTTATTTTCTTATAATATATGGGCGATGATGAGAATGCATTATGGGCTATGATGACTTGTGTTTCAATGTGAAACAAATAATGGTACATGTTCCCAGCAAATATGATACATGTTCCCAGCAAATATGGTCCATGTTTCAATTTTATGTTACGCAGGAATTTACATTTTTGATATGTTCTTCGTATGATGATATTTTCGAAGAAAATTTTCCTACATTCTGAGCCCATAATGTTCTCCTGAACAAGTTTTTAATTATTTCCAGTTTTTAAACTCTGAGCCCATAATCTCCTTGTGAACAAGATTTTGTTTCATTGGAGTGATATTGCTGGGAACATGTCATATGGCAGCTGGGAAGATTTCCCATTGCTGGGAACATGTAATATTTGCTGGGAACATGTCATATTGCTGGGAACATGTAAGATTTTCTGGGAACATGTCATATTTGCTGGGAACATGTCATCTTGCTGGTTTTCTATATCATATTTGCAGGGAACATGTATCATATTTGATTTTTGATATGTTCTTCGTCTGATGATATTTTTCGAAGAAGATTTTGCTACATTCTGAGCCCATAATGTTCTCCTGAACAAGTTTTAATTATTTTCAGTTTTCATACTCTGAGCCCATAATCTCCTTGTGAACAAGATTTTGTTTCATTGGAATGATATTGCTGGGAACATGTCATATTTGCTGGGAAGATTTTCCATTGCTGGGAACATATAATATTTGCTGGGAACATGTCATATTGCTGGGAACATGTAAGATTTTCTGGGAACATGTAAGATTTTCTGGGAACATGTTATATTTGCTGGGAACATGAATACTTTTGAAGAAGATTTTGCTACATTCTGAGCCCATAATGTTCTCCTGAACAAGTGTTAATTATTTCCAGTTTTCATACTTTGAGCCCATAATCTCCTTTTGAACAAGATTTGGTTTCATTGGAATGATATTGCTGGGAACATGTCATATTTGCTGGGAACATGTATATTGCTGCGAACATGTCGTATTTTTGATATGTCTTATTTTTGATATGTATCATAATCGATGGTAACATGTATCATATTTTCTGGGAACATGAATACTTGCTGGGAACATATCATATTTGTTGGAGAAATGTGTTCATTTCTGGGAACATGTATCATATATGCTGGGAACATGTAATCTTGCTGCGAACATATATCAAATTTGTTGGAAAAATGTTTCATATTTGCTGGAAAAAGCAAATCTTGCAAAATTATATATCAATTTGCTGAGAGTGTTCATGTCATCTTGCTGGGAACATGTTTCATTTTTTTTTTTCCGGTTATGAAAATGGTTCTCTGCTGCCAAATTCGGTTGGAACTGTTGAAATTTTTTGGTTTTGGTAACCATACCATTCTTCATGAGGGTGATTATATCACTTGCAGTGTCCTAACCAAACACACAAACTCCATCAAAGCCACTTTCAAGTGGTCATCCAAACAAACTACATTGTAACTCTCCACTTGCGGGAGGACAAAAACTTTTGCAACCAAACACTTTTTTGAAAGTGATATGTATTGTAACTCAAATGAGTTACATGCACATGAAACTCCCACTTTCACACTTTTATGCACCTACATCCAACCAAACAGGCCCTAAAGTATGAAGCAACCATGCAGTATATTAGTCCAAGTTCCGCGTTATATCTCCCTTTCAAGGAAACTGCATGGATGGTCAAGGTCAATACGTACTAGATATAATTATCTCTACTCTACTCTAATTTACTTTGATTCTGTCATCCTAACTCCTACATAATTTATTTTCAGTGTTATATACTCAGTATTCCCAGTTCTTGGTTAAACCAGGAAGGAAGCAGAGAGAGAGAGAGAGAGAGAGAGAGAGAGAGAGAGAGTAGTATGGCATCGTTCGAGCATAACAAATCGACCCTCCTTCTTCCAATTCTCTTCATCACAGTCGTACTACTAATTGTGTCCCTCTCCCTCTCCACTGCAACAGCAAGAGACACCATAACACCAACTCAACCCCTGGCCGACAACGAAACCCTAGTTTCAGCCGGAGGTACCTTCGCCTTGGGCTTCTTCACTCCAAACAACTCCAGTGATCGCCGGAGGTACATCGGCATATGGTACAACAACATCCCAGTCCAAAAAACATTAATTTTGTGGGTGGCCAATCGGGCTAACCCGGTCATCGGATCACCAACCGAGAGAAGTCGACTGTAGTCTGGTCCCTAGGTCTTACGCTAACCAATCCGGTCGTCCAGCTGTTGGACAACGGAAACTTTGTGGTGAAAGAAGAAGAGGGCAACAACAACAGCACTCAGGAGTACTATGCATGGCAGAGCTTCGACTACCCAACTGACACTTTGTTGCTAGGCATGAAGCTTGGTTCAGTCAACGGTCTCGACCGCAACCTTACGGCATGGAAAAGTGAGGATGATCCATCCCCTGGAGAGTACTGTGCCGCGACGGTCATCCGTGACAACCCCGAGATATACCTATTCAACAGATCAAGTAAGGTATGGCGCAGCGCTTAGGCACCATCCTCGGTCTGGATGCTAGCTTTGTGTACAGCTACGAAGAGTTGTCATTCTCCCTCCAAGTAAGATTCCAAACAATCCTAAGGGTTGGCCAGTCAGGCGACTTACAAATGCTAACTTGGGTCCCGGGTTATAAAGAATGGTCCCTATTCTGGCAAAATCCGGCTAACCAGTGCGGTAGTAATTCGATCTGCGACATTCACCAGTCACCCGCTGCCTGCAAGGGTTCACACCTAAGAATCCAGCAAATTGGGAAGGAGGAGACTACAATGATGGGTGTGTAAGAACAGTAGCATTTGATTGCAGATCAGAGGGGGCCGATACATTTATCTCTCTTAATGGGGTGAAGCTGCCAGAGTCCTCGGATGCCACCACCGTCTCCCTTAGCCTTGATGCGTGTAGGTCAGTGTGTTTGAAGAATTGCTCCTGTGCTGCGTATGCTATTAATGTAGGTGCACGTGGGTGTGTGATTTGGGTGACCGATCTCTTGGATGTGGTGCAGCTCACTGATGGTGCTGGGCTAGATCTCTACATGCGCAATGGATTAACCGATGCAGGTAAACATATATGCTTTTTTTTCCCTTCAAGTTAATTTATTATGCAAAAAACTAAACTACAACATCGTACAGATTATTATCCTTCATAATTTTCTTCACTCTATTCCACAACACGAAAAACCAATTTCCTCTACAAGTCATATATTTTGTCTTAAGATTCACTCCATCCAACTTCAAGAATGGGTAACACCAGTTTGGATGCTTGAATATGCAACTACAGTTTTCCAGTTCCGTTGTTTGGTTGGCACGGGAAAGTTAAAGGTGTGTTTGGTAGGAGGGAAAAGTAGAAGGAAGAAAAATAGAGGAGGAAAAAAATGGAGGAAAAGATTCATTTTCTCTTATTTGGTATGATAGAAAAATAGAAAGGAAGGAGAAGGGGAGGGATTACTTTTCCCTCGTAACCTAAGAAATTCAATCCCCCCAAAAGTGGGAGGAAAAGTGGAAGGAAAAGTAGAGACTTGTATTAATTAACAATTATACCCCCATATGGATGTATTATTTAAAAATTGTTTATGAAATCAAATTGTAAATAAGTGTTTTTAGTTGATGATAGAATTGGTAAACCCTTTTTTTTTTACTTTCTCTCCTTCCACTTTTCCTCCATACCAAACAAAGGAAAGTACATCTCTTCTCTTTTTCATCCTTGCTACCAAACACAAAGGAAGGAAAATGATTATGGAAGGAAAATAAATCCTACTCTTTTTTTCTTCCATCCACTTTTTCATCCTTCCTACCAAACACAACCTATGGAATTGAGGAGGAAAGAAAAGTGATTTCTAATGGAAGAAAAATTAGAAGGAAAAGTAATTACATCCATCCAAATAAGGAATCACTTTAGTATTCACTTTCCTTTCCAATTTTTTTTACATTTCCAAACATCCAGAAAAAAATCAATGGAAATTGTAATTTTCCAAAGAAAAGGAAATGTCAAGGAATTGATTTCCTTTCTCTTCCATTCCGCGAACCAAACGAGGCCTAAATGGTTCGGATGTGTGCTAAATTGGAATTTTTTTGGGCGTTGGGCTGTATATACAAATATGTCTCGGATGTGGGCTCAATTATGGCGGAACTGGAAAACTGGTGTTGCATATTCAAGCATCCAAACTGGTGTTGGAAAAAGGGCTCACTAAATAATTTCTCCAACCTCTAACGTATTTGTATATTCAATCCGAAAGAAATAAGTCCCAAATGGCCATAATTGACCGAGAATGGAGAAGATGGTCAACTGTCTCTCTTCAGTCATTGTTAGAAAGGCAAGACTACGTTCCTACAGTCGTCTCCATGTTACATCCTTTAATTAGGATACAAAATCACGGACAAAACCACTACCTGATTACTATGTTTGTTGGAGAACAACTTGTAATGATCCTATCACCTTGAATGAATGAAGTGAATAGAAATTTGTAATTTGAAGAAGAAAATAGAATTACTATTAGATTTTGAAGAAGAATATAAATTTGTAAATGACTCTGCATACAAAGTTTACTTAGAAGTATGATGATATTTCAGCTTCACCGCAACCTGCCAATTGGAGAATAAGAGTAGTCATTGTGAGCCTTCTTTCAGGGGCACTTCTACTTTCTTGTTTCATTTTCTTCCTTTCGAGAAGAAAGAAAAGGCGAAGAGGTAAGCAATCGTCTTTTCTATCTTTGTCACTCTTTTGCCTTTTTTTTTCCTTCTTAATAACATATTTCAACATTTTGTGTAGCGATCTTAGGAAAGACAATTTTCTTCAGTGAGAAATTGGATGAAGACAACAGGGAAAAAGATCCGAATCTTCCTTTGTTTACTTTTGGCACCATCGCAGCTGCAACAGAGTCCTTTTCGTCTGAAAACAAACTTGGACAGGGTGGATTTGGTCCTGTATACAAGGTAATGCTTTTATGCGGGCTGTAAATAGTCAAAAAATGTTAAATTTTCTCAGCTATATATTTTAGGAACTTTCCACTAGTTTTCAAGGATGCTAAGTTTAGATAAAATAAGTTCTTATTGTTGGATGCCACAATTGACAGGGGACGCTTGGTGGAGATAAAGAGATAGCAGTGAAAAGACTTGCTAAGAGTTCACAGCAGGGTGCTGAGGAGTTCAAGAATGAGGTTATTCTCATTTCCAAACTCCAAAATAGAAATCTTGTTCGGCTACTTGGTTGTTGCATTCAAGGAGAGGAAAGGATGTTGATATACGAGTATATGCCCAACAAAAGCTTAGACACATTCCTATTTGGTAAAATCTTGTTTTCTCCAGTTATTTTCTTATATTCAATTAATATTGTTTAATACATGATAAAAATTACACTTACAGGGGAACAAATAGAAGGCTAAAGGTTTTGTTTCTAAATGCAAACATGCTGGATTTACATATTAATAACGTTAGCACACCTCATACTTTATATGATATAGTTGCTACACTTTTGAAGTTCATTAAGGCTCGGCCAACAAGAACATTTTACATATCTATGGTTATGTGTATAGTGCAACCTAACCTGGGTGAAATAAACTATTAGATCCAACATATGACACCATCATCGTGTATGTATATGTTATTATTACAAAATAACAGCAACAAAGCAGCTCAACGTTGTAAGAAATGTATATATAGCATTTTATAGTTTAGCAGAAAGTTCCAAAACACATACAAGAAATTGAAATAAAATATCCTTTTTAGAATGTCTTTATGATATAAATCTCTATTTTTGTAGTAATAGGCAAAGGTATAAAGATGTTTGAACTTATTCATGTATTTCCTTACTGTTTTTTTCTCACTTTATATCGGGCATGTTAATCGTGTTTATGATTCATTGATAAATAATAATGTTACAAAGTAATGTAGTTCCTTATGAAACCCTTATATGGATCATAAATGCTGAAGGGTCTATATTTTCTGTTAACAGTTGATTGATGGAAACAAAATTAACACCGTTTGGAATTTGCATTGTTCATTTTCAGATAAAGAAAAAGCTGCATTATTGGAGTGGCGAACACGATATCAAATTATTGTAGGTATTACTCGTGGACTTCTGTATCTTCACCATGACTCTAGATATAGAATTATCCATAGAGATCTCAAAGCTAGCAATATTCTACTGGACAAGGAGATGAATCCAAAAATTTCAGATTTTGGTATGGCCAGACTTTTTAGTGGCGATGAGACTGATTATAATACAAGAAAAGTTGTTGGTACATAGTAAGTATGATCCATAATTGCATGTTGTTTCTCACACACACACACACACACACACACACACACACATATATATATATATATATATATATATATATATATATATATATATATATATTATATATATATATATATATATATATATATATATATATATATATATATATATATATATGTTTGTAACTCATAATCTCATGTCTTATCTTGATGCAGTGGGTACATGTCACCTGAATATGCTATGGAAGGTATCTTCTCTTTGAAGTCAGATGTGTATAGTTTTGGTGTATTATTACTAGAGATTATAAGTGGAAGGAAGAACAGAGGGTCATACGCATTCTGTCAGTATCTAAACCTCGTAGCTCATGTAAGTAGAAATTAAAAAAAGTCAAATGTGTATAGTTTTGACTTGAGTAAAAGTTTCTTCACACCTTTTGTGTTATGGTTCAGGCATGGAACTTATGGAACGAAGATGAAAGCTTGCAGCTAGTTGATGAAGCAATGAGTAATAACTTTCCATCTAACGACGTCCTAAAATGTATAAAAATTGGTCTATTATGCGTGCAAGATCATCCGGAAGATAGGCCACTAATGTCATCTGTTATCGAAATGTTGGGTGTTGATATTACATCTTTACGGCAACCTAAGCAACCTGGTTTCCTTGCAAGAATGGGTCCTGAATTGGACCATGTTTCAAACAATAAAGATCCACGCACGTCAAACGAATTGACAGTTACGCTTGATGGTAGATAGCTAGAAAATAATGTATAATTGTATTATATTTATGGTGATCAATGATTTTTTTTGAAACTTTAGATGACAGTGTTCTCTCAAATACTTTAAATTGATGTCTATTATTCCATTTAATGGCTCTTTTGAGGGGGCAAACCCCTTACAAAATATGGGTACTCGGCTTCCCATTGATTGCAAGTAAGGGCCCGTTTGGTAAACCGTATTTGGAGGTGGAATTTGGAATTTTATGGAATTGGAGACAAATCCATGGAATCCTATATTTGGTTGGAGATGGAAAGTATGACAAAATCCAAAACTTGGATTTGGTTGGATTTTGGAGGAAAATAATAATTATTCTTTAATAATTTCGTTAAAATATTTATTATTTAATAATCTTGTTAAAAATTAGTTAATCTTTAATAATTTCGTTAAAAATATTTATTCTTTAATAATTTTATTAAAAATTAGTTAATTAATAAAAAATAACTATTTTATTAGTATTATTAATTAATAAAAAATAGTATTATTAATTAAAAATTAGTTTAGTTAATTTTGTTATAATCATAATTAATAATTTATTAGTATTATTATAATATTAATTAATAATATTTTATTATTTAGTTAATAATCATAATTTACTAGTATTATTATAATATTAAATAATAATTTATTAGTATTATTATAATATTAATTAATAATCATATCCTATGTTTAGTTTTATTAATTAAAAAATTAGTTAATTTAATTATATTTTAATCACAATAATATTTTAATTAATAATTTTTTATAATAATTTAATTAATAATATTTTAATTATTAATATTTTATAATATTTTGATAATATTTTATAATATTTTAATTAATAATATTTTATTATATTTTAATCACAATAATATTTTAATTAATAATATTTTATAATATTTTAATCACAATAATTTAATAATATTTTATTTTAATTATGAATAATATTTTAGTCACAATTAGAATCATATTTTTATAATAATTTAATTAATAATTTACTAATCATAATAATATTAATTTATAATTACTATTTTTAAAATATTTAATTTATAGTTAATTAATCGTTAATTATTAATTATTAATAAATAATTATTAATCGTTAATAAAAAAATTATCGTTTGTTAATTATTAATTATTAATCGTTAATTATAATTTATAGTTATTAATTATTAACCGTTAATTATTAATTATTAATCTTTAATTATTAATCGTTATTTATTTAAAAATTAACTAATCATTAATTATTAATTTTATAATTAATAATAACTAATCGTCAATTATTAATTACTAATCGTTAATTATTAATTTTATAAATAATAATAACTATAATTAATCATAATTAATTAATAGCTTAATTATTGATCATGACTATAATTTAATTATTAATCATAAAACCAAATCCTATGTTTGGTTGGAGTTAGATTTGGAGTTGGATTTGAATAGTAAAATCCATGATTTGGATTTGGAGGATTTCCAAATCCAAATCCAAATAGCAAAATCCAGTTACCAAACAAGCCCTAACACAAGCCTTTTAACATTTCACCTCACTGCCATTAGAGAGGTAGTATGGGTGGAGGGAGAAGCTTATGGGAGTCGGTTCTATACAACAAAAAATTATTATAGAGAGAGATGGTGGCTGAAAATGCGGGGTTTGGTCTTCATGATTTTGGAGTTTGAGTAGAGTTTGTTGACTTTAGGGTACTGGACCATAAGCCTAAAGGTCTGCTTGACAATAGTATTTTACGGGTTTTGGAGACGACTTAAATCGATCATTTATGAAGTGTTCAAAAAAAAAGGCTTAGGCTTCTTCACTCCAAACAGCTCCGATAGCCGGTACACCGGCATATGGCACAACAGCCACATCACAGTCCAAACAATTGGCGGCATAAGAAATTGGAATTTTAGTGGTGTCACCTGGATTCTCCTTCTAAGAGCATCATTAGTGAGGCTCATCACACATTCTAGATTATAGATTCAAAATATAGGAGTTTATTTTGTAGAATAGTAAGTCTCATCCCTAATTTCAATTTCTAGATTTTAGGTTCCATCCCACCCATGGGAGCTATAGGTTGAGCCTCCCAATTTCTACATTCTAGATTGTAGGAACTCATTTCGTAGAATAGTAAGTCCCAATTAGAGCCCATTTTTCTAGATTCTAGATTTTATTATTTTTTTTCTACATTAATTTTTGATCACACAATTTTTGGGACTGGAGCTCACTTTATCATTTCCTACTATTCTCGTACAAATCCAACACATTCTACATTTACCTTTTTTTTCAAAATTTTGGGCTCCAAATTGCATCGGGGAGTCCCACCTACTAATGATGATCTAAGTAAGTGTCCAAACCATTACACCAATATTAAAGGTCAGCCAATCAGTCAGGCGTCTTCCAGTTGCTAGTGTAGCTCTCGGAGGTGGCCCAATGGGTCGGTCATATTCTGGTATGCTCTGAAAAAACTCGTGCAATCTGTGACAGTACAAAGTCACCTCTATGCCGCTGCCTGCAAGGCTTCACGCCTAGGAATCCAGCAAACTGGCAGTCAAGCGACTACAGTGATGGGTGTGTAAGAAGACGGATACCTATACATTTTTGTCTGTTAATGGGGTGAAGCTGCTAGAGTCCTCATGCTCTTTGGATACCACGAGCTTTAGCCTTGAAGAATTGCTCCTGTAATGCATATGCTATTAGTGTAGGTGGAGGTGGTGTTGGAGTCCAGTCTGGTATTGAGACAGTTCTGCCAAGACAGGACGGAGAAAACTTTGATACAGAGGGTTGTATCAAAACTTTGATACAGCCCATGTATGACAAATGCCCACCCCCCTCTCTTCGTAAAACGTGTAAGCATAAATATATAAAGGAGGCCCACTTGTCATACAGAGGCTATATCAAAGTTTTACTCAGGCGGCACCGAACTGGGGCTCTTCCGTGTTGGGCATCTCTTGGATGTGGTGTAGCTCTTCCGTGTTGGGCAAGATCTCTATATCCGCAATGGATCCACTGACACAGCAGGTAAACGTTCCGATGATGCTGCAGGTAAACAAATTTTCTTTTTTCTTCAAGTTCATTTATTAGGCTTTGAAGAGAGGAAAGAGATTTATTAGGTTTTGAAGTGAATATAAATTTGTAATGACTCTGCATACAAAGTTTGCTTAGAATTATGATGATGTTGCAGCTACACATTCACAACCTAAAAAGGCCAATTGGAGAACAGTAGTAGTCACTGTGAGCCTTCTTAATTTCAGGGACACTTCTACTTTTTTGTTTCATTTTCTTCCTTTGGAGAAGAAAGAAAAGGCGAAGAGGTAACAAATTGGCCTTTTCTATCTTTATTAGTACTCTTCAGCCCTTTTTCCCCCTTCTTCTTAATAACATATTTCATTATTTTGTGTAGCGATCTTAGGAAGGACAATTTTCTTTAGTGGCAAATTGGATGAAGACGACAGGAGAAAAGTCCTGGATCTTCCTTTGTTTACTTTTGGCACCATTACAGCTACAACGGAGTCCTTTTCGGCTGAAAACAAACTTGAACAGGGTGGATTTGGCCCTATATACAATGTAATGCTTTTATGTGGGCTGTAAATAGTCAAAAAAATGTTAACATTTCTCAACTATTTTAGGAACTTTCCAGTAATTTTTCAAGGATGCTAAGTTTAGATAACATAAGTTCTTATTGTTGGATGCCACAATTGACAGAGGATGCTTGGTGGTGGTGGGGATAAAGAGAGAGTAGTGAAAAGACTTGCTAAGAGTTCACAGGAGGGTGCGGAGGAGTTCAAGAATAAGGTTATGCTCATTGCCAAACTCCAAAATAGAAATCTTGTTCGGTTACTTGGATTTTGCATTCGTGGAGAGGAAAGGATGCTGATATACGAGTATATGCCCAACAAAAGCTTATAAGCATTCCTATTTGGTATAATCTTGTTTTCTCCGATTATTTTCTTATATTCATTTAATAGTTTAATACATGATTCAAATTACACTTGTTGGGGAACACGCATAAGGCTAAAGGTTTTGTTTTCAAATATAAACATGCACTAGATTTAATTACCTATTAAATAAATGTTAGAACAGCTCAAACTTTATATGATGCAGTTGCCACACTTTTGAAGTTTAATGAGGCTCGGCCGACAAGAACATTGCATATCATTTATGTTTATGTTATTACAAAAAAAAAACAACACAAAGCAGCTCAACGTTTTAAGAAATGTATGTGCAACATATTATATTTTAGCAGTAAAGTTCCAAAACATATACAAGAAATTGGAATAGAATATCCTATTTAGAATGTCTTTCTAAAATAAAATTTTATTTTTGTAGCTAGTAATAGGCAAAAGTATAAAGATGTTTGAACTTTCAGTTTTTTCTTGTTGTATATTTATCGTGCATGTTAATCATTTTTATGATTCAATGATAAATAATAATGTTACAAAGTAACGTAGTTTCTTATATGATCCCCTTACATGGATCATAAATGCTGAAGGGTCTATATTTTCTGTTAATAGTTGATTGGGGGAACAAAATTAACACCCTTTGGAATTTGCATTGATTCTTTTCAGAGGAAGAAAA
This sequence comes from Iris pallida, assembly GCA_029216955.1. NCBI lineage: Eukaryota > Viridiplantae > Streptophyta > Magnoliopsida > Asparagales > Iridaceae > Iris > Iris pallida. Next base: position 4,455,036 of record JANAVB010007196.1, on the reverse strand, counting down.
AGCTTCATTATTGGAGTGGCGAACACGATATCAAATTATTGTCGGCATTACTCATGGACTTCTTTATCTTCACCATGACACTAGATATATAATTATTTATAGAGATCTCAAAGCTAGCAATATTCTACTGGACAAGGAGATGAATCCAAAAATTTCAGACTTCGGTATGGCTAGACTTTTTGTTGGCGACGAGACCGAATATAATACGAGAAAAGTCGTCGGCACATAGAATGATTCATAATTTCATGTCATTTTATATGTCTATCTTTGTAAGTAATAATTATATCTATCTTTGTAACTCATAACTCGCGTTCTTATCTTGATGTAGTGGGTACATGTCACCAGAGTATGCTATGGAAGAAATCTTCTCTATGAAGTCAGATGTGTATAGTTTTGGAGTATTGTTACTTGGGATTATTAGTGGAAAGAACAACAGAGGCTTATGCATTCTCTGCACATCTAAACCCCGTCTCTCATGTAAGTGACTACTTGACAAGATACTCATGTTTTGACTTGTGTAAGTTTTGTTTTGATTTGTGTAAGTTTCTTCACACCTTTTGTGTTATGGTTCATGTAATGCCTGTGGTTCGTATTACGTATTTGGAATACGTGTACGTATTTTATCTTGTATTGCTTAATTTCTGGCTTAGCTTATCCATCTTGGCTCGGTTTATTCTTGGTTCGGGTTGGCTTGGTTCGGTTTGGGATTGCTATGGGTTCATTATGAACCCCCTACCTACTACCACCTTTGGTATTTATTACCATTCTTCTTTCTCTCTCTTCATTTATCATCTTCTTCTTCCTCATTTACTTCCTTACCTACCAGAGAGAGGGAGAGAGAGGTCTAGGCAAGTGCAACTTGGTTCATGGAGGAACTCAAATTTTATTGCTTTATTCTCTTCCTTACAGCATTTTAACTTACTTTAGAACTTGGCATTTCCTCTTTTTATGGCTAGATTCTTGTAGATATAAAATTTACTTTATTTTCGGATTTTTTGGGTTTTGATCTACTTAATCCTGTTATTTTTGAGTTTTGAGGGTTCTATGTTGTAGAGAATCTTGTTCTACCCCATTTTGACCTATGGAAGTTCGGATTTGGGCTCTGGATGAAGGTTTTATGGAGCTTGGAAGCTTGGGTTCATGGTGTTCTTCTTCTCTGAAATTTAGAGAAGAAGAACAGTGCTTGACTTGACCGCATGGCAATTCATGCGGCAAGTGATTCAGCCGCATGAGACTTTCAGCCGCATGGGCTGAGTCTCATTCTTAAAACCGCATGAGGCCCTTGCGTCCTGGCCGCATAAGCCTGCTTTCATCCTTGGCCGCATGAATACGAATTGAACCTGATCGCATAAGTCCTCAGTTCATCTCAGCCGCATGACTGACTGGATCCTCGAGCCGCATAGGGCCTGATCCCCTTCTAGCCGCATGAGACCCTCTCCATTCCTGGCCGCATAAGCTCCTGCAGCCGCATACGCTGCGCGCCCGCATTGTCTTGAGACCGATTTATTCGAGCCGCATGAACTCGAATTTTGGGCCGCATGACCCCATATCAATTCAGCCGCATGGACTTCTTAGTCCGGGCCGCATGACCCTGATTAATCCCAGCCGCATATGCATCCTTTATTTCCTGAGCCGCATGGGCTTCTACTGAGCCGCATGCGCCTGGCCCTATCCAGCCGCATGTGCCCTTGTACTTTCAGCCGCATGTGCCCCTTGTCTTGGCCGCATGGGATCCAGTGACCCTGGCCGCATGCGCTCTTCTAATTGGGCGTATGAGTCTTACCCTTTCCTGACCGCATATGACATATCCTTACGCCTTTTTTTTCCTGAACTTGAAAATCATGAATTTATTTAATATGTTTAGAACTGATAATTGAGCACGACCTGACAGTGACCCGTAGTGGTGCACTCCTGACATGACTAACCTGACATGACCTGATAGTGGCCCGTCGTGGTGCACTCCTGACAAGTACACCTGACATGATTATCTCGAATAGCTGTTACGACGGCTACCTGACATGACATGACCTGTATAATTACCTGGAAACCGTGGGCGATTGTGCTTGTACAGATAATCCAGTCCTGTCTTGCATCATGTCTAGGAGGGGACTCCTGAGTACCACGGTCAGGAGTACCTATTGAAATGGACTAAGGTTAATAACTAGATTAATACACTAGTCATAAAGAGATCTCATAGCTACAGGCAATCCCGTTACCTAGGCACGCCTTGGGATCTGTAGCCTGCCGTCGAGTATGACACATTTCCAGCACACTGTCATGTGTTGCACCCTTCAAGCTACCTAAGGGTACATTCGTTTCCTGGACGATGTACCCACCTGAATTCAACTCTAATTCTTTTAACTCGGGTAACCTGGATGGACTGCAGGGCTTGTGGCTGTGGAAGATTCTCACTGCATCTTGTTAGTAATTAGGCTTGTGACAACCCTAGTTAGTTAAAGTATCAAGCCGTAATTCTTACTTGGCCGTGAAATGATTGGATGGAGTCTAACCAGTCTAGTCTTGTCCTGATCCTGTTCCAGATTACTGCATGACCTGAATGCTTGTATTTATTTTACTGATAAATGGTGAGAATTTCAAGTTCTGTTCAGACGAAGGGTTACAACCCCGGTCCTTGTTTGGTTTACGGGTTGTAACCTGGTTATCTGAATAGTTTCATGGTTATCTCGTCGTATATCATCCTGATGTATTTTCTTTATTTCCAGTTCTTACTTTTATTTATATCTTGTGCTGATTGCTGGTTTTAGTTCCAAAGTGAAGCTTCCTTTGTGGCACTTGCTCTTTCTGGGATCTGACCCAGCTGGTTTTGTATGGCCAGATTTTGGAGTAGCTCCAGAGGATCTACCGACTATCCAGCCCGATGGTGGCGACTAGACGTAACCCGGGCAACGAGTGGGTTTATTTTTGATCTCCCACTTTATTGTAAAAATATTCTTTTGAGGCGTTTAGCCGACGAGAACCTGTTTAGCTCGATTGCGCTTTACTTATTGTCTGCCTACGGGCTGTAACATGATTGACAGATCCTAGGGTTGATCATGTATGACTAAACTCTTGCTAGTCCTGACATTTTGTAACGACTAGCTTCATGATCAGCTGAATATTTAATATTTGGGACGCCTTACTATTGTATATTTAATGATCATACATCTTGTGACTTTTACTTACTTGCTTATGATTGAGACACTAGGCTTGTCATGACCTTAAGAGACTGTTGGCTTGTAGATAAACCCTCATGTATCGAGACAGCCGTGACCGTATAGCGAGATGAATTCCATTTCATATACGTAGCTGGCTATGTCTGCCCCCGCTCTCCAGTATTCTGGTTCTGGGGCATGACAGTTCAGGCATGGATCTTGTGGAACGAAGATGAAAGCTTAGAGCTAGTTGATGAAGCAATGAATAATAAATTTCCATCTAACGATGTCCTAAAATGTATAAAAATTGGTCTATTATATATGCATACAAGATCATCCGGAAGATAAGCCACTAATGTCATCTGTTATCGAAATATTGGGTGCTAGTGCTGATATTACTTCTTTACCACATCCTAAGCAACCTGGTTTCATTGCGAGAATGGGTTCCTTTGAATTGGACCATATTTCAAACATTCAAGCTTCTGGTACATCAAACGAATTGACAGTTACGTTTGATGGTAGATAGCTAGGAAAAAAATGTTTTGTAAGTTGTATAATTTATTTCTTTAGGAACAAATAATTTTATACAAAAATATGAGTTCCTCTAGTATCTTCTTACTACAGATGTAGAGAAAAAGAAACAAGTGGCAGTTATTATATTTGTATAAAGAAAACCAAGCTCTCAGTAATTGTACTTTTGTGAATAAAATTGGGTTGTGATCCTTGTTCTCTATATTTAATGGTACATTGTTTCCTAGTTAAAGATTTCTCATATTTTACTTTACACTTTGAACCCTTGTGAATAAGATGCGCCATGAGCAGTAATTTGTTGCGAATTACAAGTTGGACTTTACTCTTTTCGTTTGATAAACATGAAATGTCTCAACGGATAACGATAGGAAATGTTGTGTTCTCCAGCTCAACCTCATATCTAAAAACATCCATTTGTGAGTCTAGAGAGCTCAATGCTGCCTCATGGCCTCTGTTGGGGCACAACGGAAATAAATTCAAGAAATCATAGCACACCTCAAAGAAAATTTATAACCGCGCGCAAAGACAAAAATGTACGTGGTTCGGCCAAGATACCTACTTCTATGGACGACGGTGATTCAATTCCACTATGAAGAATAAAAGGAATTACAATAGCTCTCTAAAAACTTCTCTCCTTGCGTCCTCAAGAACTTTCTACCACAAAGATAAAGAAATAGACACACACACACACACACACACACACACACACACACACACACACACACACACACACACACACACACACACACACACACACACACACACATAACCTGTGTATTTGACATAGTGAATCTTATCCAATGCCACAATCCTTCCCTACAAAATAAGGATTAGCATTCATAATATATAAGTGACACGAGTCCGTCCCTGCATCAAATGTTAGTCATGTAAAACACTTGTTATTAGCATGCAGCCTAACTATATAAGTGACTATTCATGCATATGCTACTTAGCTATTCAAATATATATGCATGATAAAAGAAACTTAAAGGAACTATGCAAGATATTCTTTTTTGTATTTCCACATTCGGCGGGCCATCGCTCGTAGTTCCATACTTCCCAATCTAGGGATTACCATACTTAGCTACTGATGGTCCTAAACCTTTTTATATTATTTTATTTATTTCTAACAATATTTCAAGAATTCCATATTTCTATATAACAAGTTAGCAACAAATATATTACTCTATTTTATCTTGGTTCTTTTACTTTAGCATTTATGCATGGAATATATCAAGAAAGACTAAGAGGAGCTCATTTTTACTAAAGGGTGAATATAAATGAATGCAAGATCAAAACCACTCACTTTGATGAATTGACTATTTGTTTCGATCATAAAGATTCCTGAAATAATTTTTCCACATGAATCCATGTCCAACTAGGCTAACCACGCCAACAAGCCAGCACAATGCCACCGCACGAAGCATGTCATTATAGTGAAGGGCATGCACTTAGTGGCCATGAAGGGACAAAAGTTAGTTGTTGAACTTGTATAAATTAGACAGAAGCACAATTATCGGTGGTACGACTGTCGATGCAGAGAAAGAGAATACTACAAGGCTATGACATTTACGTCTATGCCATATAAGTGAGGGAGGTCTTCCTGTGTTGTAGAAGAGAAAATGGTTAAAGATAGTGAAGGAATGCAAGTTAGGATTCTGCAATTATTACATGATGGAAAAGCAACATAGAGTTGGCTTCAAGTAGGCAGTGCACAAAGCCGAATGATTCCTTGATTATATCCACTCAGACATATGGGGGTCAGACTGGTTCGACCAAAAGGAGGTACAGAGTACTATGTTACCTTTATAGACGACTTCTCATAAAAGTATGGGTTTATTTTATCAGTCACAAATTGATGTGTTGTGCATCCGCTACCCTAGAATGTAGATTAGTGAATTTGGGGAGAAATGTTCAATTTATTTTCAATAGAATTCATTATTGAACATAGTAAATAGTCTATAGGGTATTTCAATAATTTAGATTTCATGAAAGATCTCCTATTAGACTACAGCATAGACGAGTGTCTAGAGTATCTATTCATATATTTTATGAATTTTTAGAGTTTACAAAAAAAAATTAAAATTTTATTTGGATTATAGTAATCAAGTTATTCTTAAACTAGTTTAGCATTATCATAAATTATATATATATCAAATTAGACAAATTTAGATTTTGTTCACAGATAATAAATTTAATATCTATTAAAATTTAATAAATTAAATTTTTTTTATAAATAAATATCTTTAAATTTTATAATTAGTAATATGGATATATCTTTTTGACATAGAATCTTTAACCATGTATATCTCTATAAACTTTTTTGACTAAGATCTTAGGTTAGGATTTTATTCATGGTAGGTTTAGTCTATAATAGTAATGACATTGTATTATAATTTGAACTAATAGAAAAATTAGGATATGTAAACATAGTTATAATTGAATTCCATAGAATTTAAATAATTTTATATTATATATTAGCACGCACGTGCGCGCGCGCGCGCGCGCGCACACACACACACACACACACACACACACACACAGACACACATATATATATATATATATATATATATATATATATATATATATATATATATATATATATATATATATAGTAAATGACCTCTAGCCTAGTGGTTAAGAGAGATGCATGCTGTAATGCCCCGCTCCGCATCGGTGCATTACGATGAGTCGTTGACTCGAAGAGTTGCGTTGACCCGATGAAGTATCGATGCGAATCGATGCAAGTGTGGCGTTGGCCTAAGGTAAGCTTTGAGTCGGTTGGAATCTATGAATCGAATCGATGCAAAGGATAAGTCTCGTTTGAGCAAGTGCTGATTTTAGTTGATCTGGTGTGCAGGCCATGCTTTTACGCTGGACGATAAGAGGTCGGCATTTTGCCTTATGCAATGAAGTGTCTGCAAAACCAAATCGAGGCCTTGCAACGGATTGTGGCATGGGCACGATAGGCCAAATCGACCGAGTAGAGCAAAGGAATGGCTAAGTCAAAGAGTTAGCTATGCAATCGAGTTATGGAAGCGAGACGCTTCAATCGGCGAAACGGCAAGGCGTATCGGCTTAAGGTGGGCGGGTTCTTGACTCTCTCTTCCTATTCCTTCACGTCTTAATAAAATATGTTATGCTTGCGTAAGATGTTATCGAGTTAGCGAGCGTGACTCGACGACGGTTACGGGTCTAAGTATGCGTTGAACACTAAGATAGAACATTGAAACAATCAAACAATTGAAGCGACGTGCATCAAGTGTACGAGTCGCAGTAGGGCAATGATGGTAGAACATTGAAGGACGATATTGAGATGTGCATCATGTGCACGGCTCCGAAAACATTGAACACTAGGCGTAGAACATTGATTATGGTGCTGAGCGTGCCTTTGTGCACTTAAGCTACGAAAAGACTAAGTAAATATGGAAGTAGGCTATGCGAATAACATTATGAACGGGACGCATGAATACGAGTATGAGATGACTAAGCCGTTGGGCGTTGTGCATCAATATGGACGTGTTGGGGCATAACGCCGACGGAGCTCCCCATATGAATAGTGGATTATGTTTATGGCACGGGAAACCGTTTATGTGCGAGACTATGTTTATGGAATACGAGATCGGTTGGTATGCTATGGATAAGAAATGCTATGGAACGTATTGCATGGTCAATGGACTCGGATTGCCCGTGCACGGGTGCGGCTTCCCTCGAACGGTTACGCCGGGGCGCCGGGACCGTTCGGCCTAGGAGGAAATTATGTGTGGTATTTATGGTGTACAACATTCGGACGGATTGCGACCGTCCAGTGCTGTGATAAGCTATGATATCCGTAAGTTTGGGATCCTTCGGATACTGGGCTAGCAACCCGTATCGAAGTGATTGTAGGCTTACATATAAGAGATTCCAAGTCCATTACGGTGCGACATACCGTGACCTTCATATAGATAGGGCCGGTGGGCTGAGATGAGAGCTGGGTGCAGGCGCAGGGCCTGCTACCCATTATGCATATGTTTACGTTTATGATCGGTCGGTTGTACGAATCGTATGTTTGCTTATGTTAAGTTCTAACCACTGCAGGCTAAGAAAAATGGGATGACATGAGCACGAACACTATGTTTACGTTTATGTTATGGCTAACTGTATCTGCTGCAGGAACACGGGATGTGGTGACACATTATAATAATGTGCTATGTTAAGTTTTGCCATGAAATTGATCCTAAGGCTAAATAGAAAGACCACAAAGTAAGATGCATGCTCACTAAATGATTAAGTGTTTGGTTTGGGTGCGAGCGGGTTTTGATCAGTACGAAGCGAGGATGAAAGCACTAAGCCCCTACTAGTTTATGTGCAGGCTCAGGTTATGATCAGCTCAGGGCGGAGCTTGGCTTGGACGTGCCGAGGCATGGAGTCCTTGGCGTTCAAGAGAAGCACCGCATATGCGTTCGGACTTGCGACATGGAGATGTTCGGCCGAAGACTACTTGGTGGATATAAAGAGGCATAATGTATGGAACAATGTAATCCTTTGTGAGCTAGAGAGATCATGAGCGTTGTAGCCAATTGGAATTTTTTGTTGGGCTATTCAGAGCCCTTGTAACCTTCAGTTCAATATGAATAAAAGAGATTCTTATGTTTTACTTTGTTTCCTTCCGCTGCTTATGTTATCGATATGAGATAGTTCTATGTGAACCTGTTATCTTGCCTTGCACGAGCGCAACTCCAGGCTCGTGCGGCATCACGCCCAGCGAGGATGATGATTCGGGTTAAATCTAGCAAGGACGAGCGATTTCTCGGGTCGGTGCGTGACAAGTTGGTATCAGAGCAGTTCCATCCTTTGGACCGTGCGTGAATCTCTTTGACCCTCAGTTGCTTCGCTATCAAAATCAGTTGACTCTAAGTTGTTTCCGCAACCGCATGACTCATGGATCTGCTCGATGGTACATTGGATGTTCCATACAATAAGTCTATATTAAGTGCATACGTCTGCCACAAGTATGTCGTGACTATCACGTTATCTCCGGGTGCCGTCGGAGAGTGTTGGTTGCACGAAGTGCAACGAGTTTTTGGATGTTGGTTGCACGATGTGCAACGAGTTATGGAATGCTGGTCGCACGAAGTGCAATGATATATGTGTTGTCGGTCGCACGAAGTGCGAGGAGCTATGTGTTGTTGGTCGCACGAAGTGCGAGAGATATGTGTTGTTGGTTGCACGAAGTGCAACGGGTCGATATGTGAGGCAATGCGTATTATGTGGCTATGCGAAGGATTATGTGTTGTCGGTTGCACGGAGTGCAGCAAGTCGTGGATCGTTTGTTGCATCGGTGCAACGAGTTGATACGGTATGATGTGCGTTGTATGGCTATGCGGATGGATAGCGATATGTTGTACGAGATTGAGTAAAGACCTTAAGTATCGAGACTAAGTTGTTGCACAAGCTGCAACGAGCAGGATTCGAAGATCGCGGATGCGATAGTACGAATCGGGTTGGTCGCTAAGTTGAGTTGAGTAGGCGAACGTGTATGTTGGCTGAATGTCGCGTAGAGCTTTGAATAAGCGAATGTTGCGGGTATGATCGATATGATCGCCATGACACGGTTAGATTGAATGTATGTCAAACTTGAGCTAATGTTAGACCTGGGATCGTAAGGATCGCCATACGGGACGGTTAAGTTGAGATAGAAGTCGGACCTATGCGAAGTGTGATGTCGAGTAATGACTCGATTTCGAGTGGTATATGCAATACCAATTATGCGAGCAAGTATAGCGAAGTATTATGTCGATAACGATAGACTCGATCCTGAGTGGTATATGGAATACCACTTAGCGATAGCGATGTTAAGCTGGTCGGTGACTTGCGATAGGTTACGTCGAGACGATTGTATTGTTACGATATGTTGTCCGCAACGGATGGAATGGTACCGAGACTCGAGTGGAAATGATGCGATAGGAGTCGATATAAGTATGCTTTGGTGAATTAGTTAAATGAGTATGCGTGAAGTCGTGCCTACGGAGGATACGTCGTACGAGGATTCGCTAAGTATAAGTCGAACAATAGGCCGAGCATATGCGAATGAATGTTACGTTGAGGAAATGGTCGACCCGGTCGAACTTATGTTGAGTTAGTACGGAGACTTCTTCGGAACATGTTGAGTAAGTACGGAGAAATTGTACGAACGAATTTGGGTTAACGCGATGAATCGGTAGCACGATTGGAAGTGCGAGTTAGGGATATGAGAATGGATATGTGAAATTGAAAATAGTGTCGCGATGATGTTAAGTAGTTACAACCGAATGGATCTTGATAAGTGCGAGACTTGATTCGTATTCGAGTTCGGATAATGGCAATTATTGCAACGGGTTTGAGCTTATGAGAAAGGAAGATGTTCAAGTTATGCATATCGACGATGGTATTGAGGCGTATCAAAGACGATATGCAATAACTCGGGGATACTCTGATCGAATGAACGAAAATTATGTTGGGCATTATTGTTGGATGAATAAGATGCAAGTTAAGTTGATGGCAATTTGGATGATAACGGTAGGAACGCTTCGGAGAATTTGAGAGTCGATGGATATTGCTTGGGTGAAAATGAAAGTGTCGGAATTGCTTCGTGGATCACCACTGTGTTGACATTCTTGTCTTGAGTGAGCGCAACACTAGCCTCGCACATGCGTCACGTCAAATTAGAACGATCATTCTGCGTGAGCGCTGGTATGGTGATTCATCCAGCGGGGATGATCGAACTTGCGAGGCGTGGCAAATTCGATATGGACTTGTGGTTTGATGCGAAGGTGAACTTGAGGATTGTGCGATGTTGTAAACGGTAATGCAGGAGTGATTCGAGTAGCAACGGCACATCAGTTGTGCGGGGGTAGACAAATTATGGATTGGTATATCGGATTGGGTAAGAGTCGAATAGAAAATGTCGGGAATTGATTTGGCTCCGCGATAGGATATAGCATGGTTCGTTGTAACTGTTATTCGTTGATGATCTTCAATTATCGAGCGTAGTTTCGGGGCAGATGACCCTAGAAGACTTGACCGCAAAATCAAGTGAATGTTGAAGTCCCATAGGATGACCCTAAAGAAGTCGCATAAAATATCGTTAAGGATAAGGAATGATCGAGTATATGTTGAGGAACGTGCTTAGCGTAGTGACGCGGTAAGGTGATTGCAAGGGTTCTACAATGCGCAAGAGCAACGAGTAGTAGAACGACCTTAAGAGTGTTGTTGTAGATCGGATTGAGTAACGGTTAGGCTATGTGTGTTGAACGTGCGATCTATGTTACGAAACGAACTAGTCGGGATTGAATCAAAGTTTGAGTAAAGGATTTGTACTCGGTCGAGAATAGGAGATGGGCGTATCGTAAGAGACCTTGGGTCGGAAAGATTGTTGCCTTTGAGCATCGTAGACTTAAGTCGACCTCTTGTGTCGGAAGAGCGCGAGCACGATGTCTGGATAAGTTACCTAGCGGGGGTAGCCCCAGACGCAACGTATGGATAGAGCGAGAGAATGTGGATCACGTATGGATAGTTGCGTCGAGACTTAGTACGGATTGTAGACAAAAGAATTTGTGACATGTTGACATAGTCCATGTTGTTAAGGCTAAATGTTATGAATGGTTGGATGAAAGACTTGAGTTATGCGAGAGATAGGAAACGGTTGGGCGAATAGGCATTACGGGAGCTCGTTGCGATCGGATGCGCAATGACTTATACAATGCATGCGTTAGGTGGCCGGCGAGAAACTTATGAGATCGAATTTACGAATTTGAATCAAGTTATGTACAGAGATGTTTGGAAGAGGATCGCATGTTATGGGATAATGAGTACGAGATTGGGAATAGGCGCTAAGATTTGACCAGGTGTACGGAATAATTGTTGCTTGAGGATTTAAGTTGAACTTGTTAGTTGTCCCGATATCCTACAACTGAGCTTGGCTGAAATGCATATATTGGTGGGACGCCTAAAATATGTGTATGATCCAGACTGAGTTGTATGATTCAACGATAGTAGCACGAGATCGTGAAGCGATCTATGCGAGGCACTTGGATTAAGTGTTAGTTTCGGTTCGAGGACGAACCTGATTTTGAGTGGTATATTATGTAATGCCCCGCTCCGCATCGGTGCATTACGATGAGTCGTTGACTCGAAGAGATGCGTTGACCCGATGAAGTATCGATGTGAATCGATGCAAGTGTGGCGTTGGCCTAAGGTAAGCTTTGAGTCGGTTGGAATCTATGAATCGAATCGATGCAAAGGATAAGTCTCGTTTGAGCAAGTGCTGATTTTAGTTGATCTGGTGTGCAGGCTATATTTTTACGCTGGACGATAAGAGGTCGATATTTTGCCTTATGAAATAAAGTGTCCGCAAAACCAAATCGAGGCCTTGTAACGGATTGTGGCATGGGCGCGATAGGCCAAATCGATCGAGTAGAGCAAAGGAATGGCTAAGTCTAAGAGTTAGCTATGTAATCGAGTTATGGAAGCGAGACGCTTCAATCGGCGAAACGGCAAGGCGTATCGGCTTAAGGTGGGCGGGTTCTTGACTCTCTCTCCCTATTCCTTCACGTCTTAATAAAATATGTTATGCTTGCGTAAGATGTTATTGAGTTAGCGAGCGTGGCTCGACGGCGGTTACGGGTCTAAGTATGCGTTGAACACTAAGATAGAACATTGAAACAATCAAACAATTAAAGCGACGTGCATCAAGTATACGAGTCGCGGTAGGGCAATGATGGTAGAACATTGAAGGACGATATTGAGATGTGCATCATATGCACGGCTCCGAGAACATTGAACACTAGGCGTAGAACATTGATTATGGTGCTGAGCGTGCCTTTGTGCACTTAAGCTACGAAAAGACTAAGTAAATATGGAAGTAGGCTATGCGAATAACATTATGAACGGGACGCGTGAATACGAGTATGAGATGACTAAGCCGTTGGGCGTTGTGCATCAATATGGACGTGTTGGGGCATAACGCCGACGGAGCTCCCCATATGAATGGTGGATTATGTTTATGGCACGGGAAACCGTTTATGTGCGAGACTATGTTTATGGAATACGAGATCGGTTGGTATGCTATGGATAAGAAATGCTATGGAACGTATTGCATGGTCAATGGACTCGAATTGCCCGTGCACGGGTGCGGCTTCCCTCGAACGGTTACGCCGGGGCACCGGGACCGTTCGGCCTAGGAGGGAATTATGTGTGGTATTTATGGTGCACAACATTCGGACGGATTGCGACCGTCCAGTGCTGTGATAAGCTATGATATTCGTAAGTTTGAGATCCTTCGGATACTGGGCTAGCAACCCGTATCGAAGCGATTGTAGGCTTACACATAAGAGATGCCAAGTCCATTACGGTGCGACACACCGTGACCTTCATATAGATAGGGCCGGTGGGCTGAGATGAGAGCTGGGTGCAGGCGCAGGGCCTGCTACCCATTATGCATATGTTTACGTTTATGATCGGTCGGTTGTACGAATCGTATGTTTGCTTATGTTAAGTTCTAACCGCTACAGGCTAAGAAAAATTGGACGGCATGAGCACGAACACTATGTTTACGTTTATGTTATGGCTAACTGTATCTGCTGCAGGAACACGGGATGTGGTGACACATTATAATAATGTGCTATGTTAAGTTTTGCCATGAAATTGATCCTAAGGCTAAATAGAAAGACCACAAAGTAAGATGCATGCTCACTAAATGATTAAGTGTTTGGTTTGGGTGCGAGCGGGTTTTGATCAGTGCGAAGCGAGGACGAAAGCACTAAGCCCCCACTAGTTTATGTGCAGGCTCAGGTTATGATCAGCTCGGGGCGGAGCTTGTCTTGGACGTGCCGAGGCATGGAGTCCTTGGCGTTCAAGAGAAGCACTGCATATGCGTTCGGACTTGCGACATGGAGATGTTCGGCCGATGACTACTTGGTGGCTATAAAGAGGCATAATGTATGGAACAATGTAATCCTTTGTGAGCTAGAGAGATCATGAGCGTTGTAGCCAATTGGCATTTTTTGTTGGGCTATTCAGAGCCTTTGTAACCTTCAGTTCAATATGAATAAAAGAGATTCTTATGTTTTACTTTGTTTCCTTCCGCTGGTTATGTTATCGATTTGAGATAGTTCTATGTGAACCTGTTATCTTGCCTTGCACGAGCGCAACTCCAGGCTCGTGCTGCATCACGCCCAGCGAGGACGATGATTCGGGTTAAATCTAGCGAGGACGAGCGATTTCCCGGGTCGGGGCGTGCCACATGCGGCCCAAGTGGTCGGGAGTTCGAGCCCCAACGGAGGCGAGTTCACCACAATTACCTATATGTATAGAGTATTAAGATAAGAATCCAAATTCAAATCCAAATCAAATTTATCCTATCATTATTAACCAATCCCTACACATTATATATAATTAAAAAATTAAAATAAAATTATAAATAATCTATCCTCTTTCCCTTTTGTTTTTTAGAAAACCCTCTTTCCCTTCTTAAAATCAAGCACCCCTTCTCTTTATGGTCTAACCCACCCCCCCTCCCCCCCTAAAAAAAGTCCCATTTTTAGCAGCTATATAATAACTTTAGAAGACCATATCTCCTATCTCCGGACTCCAATTCGACTCTATTTTTTTAGAACCATATTGAGGTTAGCTTTGATATTCTACAATTTATTTTTAGTAATTGAAGACACAATTTTTTGTATACATTTTAGAGTATCAGTCGCCCGAAAAACAAACGTGTCTCGTTGTTTTCGAGTTTTTGGGGAGATTCCAAACTCGTTTTCACGATCCGTTTAGTTTTTCGAAAAGTTAACACAATGAAATACAACATAATTTAATTCCAGAGATAATTGAATTTTTTTGATATATTCGATATTAATTAGAAGTAGAAAGTGGTTAACCGATTTTATCGAAAACCTGAATTTTTATCTAGAAACTGAAACGACCATATTTTTAAATGGATAGAATTTTTTGTAAAATTCAATTATAGTGCTCTCGTAATGCTGATTTCTTTGAGACCATATGTATAAATCTAGGTGCTGAGATAGTTGACTTTCGAGTAAACATGTTGCTTCGATTTGTCTGTCTGGTTCTCGAATTTTTAAACCTTGTCCTATAACCTAAGATTTTAGAATAAAATATAAATTAATATAATAAAATAAATTTTAATGATAATTATTTCAGAATTAAATAGTAATTATATGATAAATATTTTAGTTTAAAACCTTTAAGCTTGGCCTTAGTTTTGTACATTGATTCATGTGACGTAGAAACAAGCCCTAAATGAATAGAAAATATTTTTGTACATAGTAACTAATCCTTTATTTTATTGGTGTGATATTGTCATGTACTTACTCAGGGGATAGTGATTAGATGTTCTTGCGGCTACCAACTAACTGTCAATAGCTAATCTGTTTGGGGGCTTTGATTCAGATACAATTTTAATTTTCTTCCACGTCTTTATTTTGTACTCTGTATAATTCTCATCTTTTTTATTGTTCATTCCTTATATCTTCATGTCAAGTTCTTTTTCTTACTTCATAATGATTTGTACACGAGAGTTATACTTGTTACCGTTATACCAAACATGTTCATTTAATATTTTTCGTTCAATGGTTCAAAGTTCAATCATAATTCTAATTTTAAAACGATCATGTTTACTTGTGGGCGAGCCGGGTGGAGGAATACAACTAGTATGCATGTTGTATACGTTGTGTTCTAATTCACAATGTCAAATATTGATAGCAGCACCTTACGTACAACCAACCAAGTAACGATTCATTGCTTCTTGGTTGTGGATGATTTTGCATAATAGATATACAAACAAAATAAGATGGGATGATTAACTTCATATATATTCGAAAGGTATCATAATCGTACTTAAGCTATATGCATATATATATATATATATATATATATATATATATATATATATATATATATATATATATATATATGTTATGTATCCATATAACTATATATGTATTCTAGAGAAATAAAGAAGTTGACTCAAATACATAATAGGGAATGGTTCATGATATTACTACTCACAATGTACGTAGAGGTGGAACCCTATTCTCTTCATCTCTCAACTCTTTAAATGGCTCCAACAAACTGGGGTTTTGTCTTACCAATCAAATTAATCATCACCAATTTTTTTTGTCTACGGAAGGAGATGACATCCCAAGTCAAATCACCATCGCCATTCTTTTGTCTACGTAATTGGAGACTCATATATTATCAATCACGATTTTATTGAATGGTTGTAGGGCCCTGCCTCGCCATCAATACAACTTCGTATGGGAGGGCCATAGGGGGCCTTTGTGATATTTATTTTATCAACCATGTCCATAGGGACCAGTACTATTGTGGCAAATTAAAGGATGGTTTCACTTGTATGGGAGGGCCACCAAGGGGTCTCTTTTCCATCCCCAATAGAGGTAATTACATAACAAAAATTTCATATTTTAATTAGTCCCATTCCATATGCATCTATTGCTATCCTACACTAGTCTTAGACTCTTATGGTTACAAAGTTTGGGAAGAGTTGCAATGTCACCCCATTTTGTGGAAAAGTTATTCTCTTGACCAAAATAAATCAAGATAAAATGGCTACTTCTTACAATTACCCAAGCTAACACCCCTTGAGCTACAATAAAATCATTAAGCAGCTTCTTCTAGCCCATGAAAATTACAAATTATTAAAACCAAGAGTGAACCCTAAATAATTGGAAAATAAGTAATTCAGTACCTACTTACAAGTAAAGGTGATATGCAAACTAATACAAATTAATGTAGCTACATATAGAAAAAATTAGGAGTCATGAAGGAGGCACCCAAGTAGGTACTTGAAGCCCTTTGTTGCACAATCACAACACCACCGTGAACCATTTTTAGGCCTGCTAGAACCGGATGACTACTATTCTTGATAGTTTCATGTCCATCATCGATCTACTTTGAGTCGATTCGCCTATTAGGTACGTATCTATAACTCTCCATCAAATTACTTATGACATATATATATACCGAAACTAATTTTGGACCTGAACACTCGACAAATAGTATTTCTGCTACTGAAACAAACCCAAATTTGCACAATATATAACACATGCCCCTCCCCCTACTGCCAATTCAGGATTTTCCAACATGGTTATTGCAGTGAATTTAACTTAAATATAAGAGCAAATTACAAGGTCCCCCCCAAACCAGACATACATACTCAAGCTTGGCATAGAGGAAGAATCAGATGGCTGATCTACACAAACCATTGCTCCCCTGATCCATTTCGGATACGTCTAAATTAAATTGTACCAAACATGTGTTGGGTTTTTGGCCTTTTTTATCGAAAACTTTAGTCCCACATCGGCTAGGTCAAAGGAGTTGTATTTCTAAATATTAGCTATGCTCTTTTAGAGACGCACATGTGGTGTGAAGGTGCACATGGGTGTGCCATGTGGGAGTATTTTTCTAATGGAAAAAAGACTAAACCAACAATGAAGCATTCATGCTTTTTGCTCTTGGAAAATTTATTTCCATAGGACTTAGCGACTCGGACTCGGACATGGACACGGACCCATGGGCTCATGTGACGTTTTGTTGGCGCACTTTGCACTTAGCACGTCAACATCGTCGTTAAGGTAGAAGTATTTTTAGCACCATTCCTTACGTGTTTCCACAAAGTTTGAGAGTGAAGAGAAGCAGTGCATCAGCGCCACTTAGTGCAGGAGTTCGTGCACCTTCCGAGGAGTCAGAACAGCAGAGTGTTCCAAAGTTCTCCGTCGAACTTGCTGGTTCCTGAAAGCTGTTCGTGTGGGGCGAATTAATCTTTGAGCAACGGTGATCATTCACCCCAGCAGGCCGTTATCCATCTATCGTCTGTCATCTTCTCTGCTGCTGTTTGCATATCGATCAGTACCTTCTATTTAGAAGTGCTACTATCGTTTGCTACTGATTACGAAATCTTTTTAGATTCTCGTAATCCAGAATCCTCCTAGGATCTCTGTTGTGCATCTTCTTTGAAGTGTTGCGTTGAAACGTTGTCTTTACAATTGTTTCATTTTTTCAATTTTCTATCGAAAATTGTGCCCCGGTACTAACAATCTCAAAGCTTAATTGCTACGATGGAAAACTTTTGTGCTTCGCTAATCAATCATAACTTCTCTAAGTTAGAACAATTTGATGGTGAGCACTATAAAATTTGGAAAAGAAAGATTTTTCTCAATATTCAGTTCTCTGATGTTGATCACGTGCTGATTGAGGAGAAACATACTATTCCAGAAATTGGATCTGCAGCTGCAATCTCTGTGGCTACTAAGAACCAGGCCAAGTGGAGAAGGGATAATAGCATTTGCAGGCTTATGATCCTAAATGCTATGAAAGATTCTCTTGCTGAATCTTATTCAAAGAAGACTGTTGCCAGAGAGATTTGGGAGTTCCTGGAGAAACTTTACGACAAAGATAAGAACCGGAGCAAGATATTTCTTGTTGAGAAATATCACAAGTGGTTCTTTGAAGACGAAAATCCAATGCTGTTGCAGGTGAAGGAATTCTTGAAGCTGCGACAGAAGTTGGAGGATGAGGCGATGCCCTTTACCGACAAGTTTATGGTTGGTGGGATCGCTGTCTCTAAGCTCCCTGCTGGGTGGAGCAAGTTTTATGCAAATATGCATAGGAAGAAGTTGGAGATTTCTCTCGAAGATCTCCTACAGGAAGTGCATGCTGAGGACCAGATGCGGGGTCAACTGAAAGTGGATGCACTGTCCAAGCAATTGGCTAATACCAATTTGGTTCATACTAGAGAACCAAGGGAAAAGCAGGCAGCTTCCCACAGCAAGAAGAAGGACCCTGACAATGTGAAAGTCAAGGAAACTTCCTTCAAGAAAAAGAAGCCAAAGTCCTATTTGTCTTGCTTCAAGTGTGGCGAGAAGGGCCACTTCAAAAGTGAATGCAAATCCAAGGCCAAGCAATCAGAACAAGGTGAGCCTAGTAAGGTCTCAATGATCATTGATGTTGTTGCTATGATTGCGCATGTCACTGCGGTTGGGGCTGATTCTGACTGGTGGGTAGACACTGACGCCACTTGCCATGTCTGTTTCAGCAATAAGTAGTTCACCAACTACACTCCTACTTCTGAAGTGGTT
This sequence comes from Iris pallida, assembly GCA_029216955.1. NCBI lineage: Eukaryota > Viridiplantae > Streptophyta > Magnoliopsida > Asparagales > Iridaceae > Iris > Iris pallida. The sequence continues at coordinate 4,436,210 of JANAVB010007196.1, read as the reverse complement.
GTTGTGGCGAACCAGGCACAAGCCGAAGTTCTCGGGATCGGGACGGTGGTTTTGAAGCTGACTTCGGGAAAGTCTCTGACGCTTCAAGGTGTGAAGCATGTACCTGCTATCGCAAAGAACCTGATCTCGGGAGGCCTACTCTGCAATGCAGGCCTCAGAATGGACATCAATGCTGGCCAGTTGGTGATGCCTATTAAGGAACATATTTCAAAAAAACTTTTTATACCGAAGGAATGTTCAAAATTCAGCTTGTAAATCAGTCCAATGTAATTAATGCAATCACTCCTTTTGCTTATATCTTGAGTTATGGTATAATAGGCTAGGACATGTTCATTGTAAACGAATAAACAAAATGTCTAGTCTAGGACTTATTTCCAAGTGTGGGGTAAGGTAGAGAAATGTGAAGTTTGTGCTCAAACGAAGATCACAAGAAAACCCTTTCCTCGGGTTTATCGAAGTACAGATCTTTTGGAGTTGGTACACTCTAATATCTGTGACTTCAAACAATTCTCTACAAAGACCGGGATGAAGTATTTCATAACCTTCATCGACGACTTCTCAAAGTATGCATTCGTCTACTTGATGAAGGCGAAAGACGAAGCATTCGAGAAGTTCAAGAAGTTCAGGGTTGAAGCTGAGCGGTAGACTGGACAACAAATCAAGAGAATAAGAAGTGATCGAGGTAGAGAGTACATGTCTCATGAATTTGTATCGTTCTACAAAAAACATGGAATTATCATTGAGACTACGGCTCCGTACTCTCCTCAATCAAACGGAGTAGCAGAGAGGAAGAACAGAATGTTAACAAAAATTATTAACTCAATGATGTTGACTGCGGATCTTCCAAAGTGCTACTGGGGAGAAGCTGCATTAACGACCACTTTTATTTTAAATAGAGTGCCTCATGCAACTTCAGACATTACTCCTCATGAATTCTGGTTCAAGGTCAGACCTAACTTGAATGTCATTCGAATGTGGGGGTGTCTGGCATTTGTCAAGCTTCCAGATCTCAAGATTCGGAAGCTTGGGACAAGGACTACAAAGACAATCTTCTTGGGGTATGCCGAGAAGAGTGATGCTCGGAGATTTTTTGATATTGAGTCAAATCATATCATTGAATCTCGCGATACAGAATATTTTGAAGACAAATTTGCAAGGCACAAGAATATTGTTCTTGCAGATATTCCGGAGAACAATAAGAGCACGCAAGAAACTAAAGTTTTCAATGAAGTAGTCCAAGAAGATGTTGTTGTTGAAACAACGGTTGAACCAGAACTCGCTGAGCCGTCAGCGAAGCGTGTGAGGAGGCCGAAGGACTTCGAAAATGACTTTGTCACCTATCATGTGGAAGCAGATTTGCTTTCCTATGATGAGGTGATGAAGACCAGAGATGCGATTTACTGGAAGGAGGCGATTGACAATGAAATTGATTCCATCACCTCAAATAACACTTGGGTGTTGGTTGATCTTCCAGAAGGTACGAAACCCATCAGATGCAAATGGATCTTCAAAAAGAAGATTAAAGCAGACGAAACTATTGACAGGTTCAAGGCTAGGTTGGTAGCCAAGGGGTTTTCTCAGAAGCAGGGGATTGACTACTTTGACACATATGCTCCAGTAGCCCGGATGACCACCATCAGAATGTTGATTGCTTTCGCAACAATACATAAGATGGTGATACATCAGATGGATGTAAAAATGACTTTCCTAAATGGCGAGCTGACTGAAGAGATTTACATACAACAGCCAGAGGTATTTGTCGTCAAGGGTCTTAAAGACAAAGTCTGCAAGTTGGTGAAATCCTTGTACGGTCTTAAATAGGCTCCCAAGATGTGGCATGAGAAATTTGACAAGGTTATACGGTCAAATGGCTACATGGTCAGCGAGACGGACAAGTGTGTTTACACGAAGTTCGCTGATGGAAGAGGTGTGATCGTTTGTCTGTACGTAGACGACATGCTGATCCTAGGTACGGATATGGGCTGTGTCACGGAGACAAAGAAGTTCATCTCGAGGAAGTTCAGTATGAAGGACTTGGGGAAAGCTGATGTGATCTTAGGGATCAAGATCACCCGGACAGACACTGGACTAGCGCTGTCACAGTCTCATTATGTTGAGAAGATGATCACTTGTTACGGGTATCAGGATCTTCCAGGGATCGATACACCGTACATGTGTGATCTGAAGCCTAATTCAGGGGAAAACATCAGGCAGCTGGAGTATGTAAGCATAATCGAGAGTTTGATGTATGCTACTACTGCCACAAGGCCTGACAAAGCTTTCATCATAGGAATGCTGAATCGTTTCACGAGCAACCCAGGCATTGAGCACTAGAAAGCTGTGATACGGGTTATGAGATATCTCAAGAAAACTCAGACATATACACTGTACTACAGCGAAGATCCGCTGGTAGTGGAAGGCTTCAGCGATGCCAGTTGGTGCTCAGAAGTGGAGAACGAGAGGTCCACAGGTGGATACATTTTCACAATAGATGGAGCTGCTATATCGTGGAAATCGAAGAAATAGACTATGCTCTCGCGGTCATCCATGGAATCTGAGTTCTTTGCACTTGATACCGCAGCGAAGGAAGCAGAATGGCTTCGGGAGCTCATATTTGATCTTCCAGTGGTTGGGGCACAAATACCAGTGATACCGATATACTGTGACAACCAGGCAACTGCGACGGTGGCATCAAATAGCCTCTTCAATAGGAAAAAGAGGACTGTGCGGTTGAAGCACAGTATAATGCCCAGCTCCGCACGAGGCATTTGGTTGGCTTATTAGATGGGATCAAAATGTTGGACCGTGACTTATGTTGGGAATCAGGAGAATTGAGACTGATGCAGTCTCTCTTAGCTGGCTAGACGGAATGAGTATTGGAATGTGGCTCGCTGGTGGAGCTACGCATAGTAGAATTGTGTGATCGGAACATAAAGACCCTTTATTGCAAGTGAGTAGAACTGTCCTTCCTCCTCCTTACTCCTTCATGCTTAATAAATGAAGTATTGAAATGCTATGAACTGCCCCTAATTGTCCCATATGTTAGTTGCTGAATAATAGAGATGCTTATGCTGAGAATTATTGAAATGTACAACACATTGAACTACTAATGTGATTCGATGCCTGAGATTGAATTGATAACCTTGTTCCTTATGTTTAATGCTGCTAAAACGACAAAACACTTGAATAATGAGATGTCTTGTGAATGATAGAATAAGAAATGAACTGGTTGTACTATCGACCCAATGAACTGAATGAAACACTAGAACCATGTACTCTCTCTATAACTGTTGCAAGAATATGAAATGCTGCCTGTCCTTTATAAGAAATGAATGAATGAATAAATGACCCTATAAAATAAATGAATGCTACATTCCTCTTAAGAAAGGAATGATTTGAGATACATTGCAATGAAGCAATGAATGAGAAATGATAAAGCTGGGATCGTTGAGATCACCAAAAGAAATGATGGTAATGACGAAATGAATAAGTCATTGAATATGACTAATGATGTACTGTTGCCTTTACTTTCCTTAATATAATTTACCATGCGATTTTGTTCACAATCGAGTCGGACACGCATTCGCATGGTCATGGACAACTTGTATACATGGTTTGAGTAATAATTTTCTCGAACGGTTCCTAGGGCCCTGGGGACCGATTCGACCTAGAAGAAAATAATGATGAGTGCTATGGGAGCACGGATAAGGCGGGGTGGCATAGAGGCTCGCCACCTACTATGCTGACCGTATTATCTTGAAATAAAATGAAATAAAAATAGTCCATATGGTTTAACAACACCAGTGACCATGTAGTCAGGATGCATGCTAATGAATGTTTTGTGCAGGCAGAGTAAGTATATCGGATAACCTGTATTTGATGTAGGTACGAGAAGTCGGCTATCGGTAAGAAATCACATAATTGTGATATTGTATAAGTTGGTTTAACTTGTCTGCTTAACATGTTCAATTCAGTATGCTAGAAAGATGCCTTGCTATAAATAGTGCTCAAACATAACATCTATGCTAAGTGATGCTAGAAGTGAGAATTGCCATAATATGTTTAAGATGTTAATATTAACGATGCCTTAATGACGCCTTTGCATGATAATACCAAGAATGCTGAAATGATATGTCCACATGAATGCTACTAAGAATACGTTTACATGCTTCACCCTGATTATTGCCCGTGAACTGTAAACTGATGCTAGACCCCAAGTAGAAAGATCATTCTATTAAATGCTTGCTAAAATTGACCAGTTAGTGTTGGTTTAGGCGAGTGGGTTGGATTATGCTCTCCAGTACATAGATGATGTGCTGACCCACGTTTTGTGGGCAGGTGCTCGTGCTTGAAATGTTCTACACACGAAGATTGGCTTGATTGGTCCCGCGGCATCGAAGATTTGTTGGGCATACAGAAGCTCTCCTTGTTCAAGATGATGTCTTCTGTTTATAAAGGGCATAATGTATGGAACATTGTTATCAGTTGTACCAGTGCGATTGTAAGTCAAGTCGGTATGTCGAGTTGTAATCCAATATATCCAAATATCAAATGTAAGCTGTATAGCATTGTTCAGTTGACTTTCAATGTAAAGTGAGATGTGCTGTAAACCTTGTACTTCAATACGAGTCTTGTACTCATCTTCAATTATCAATAAAGAGAATAAAGTTCTGTATATCTCTGTGTGACTTCAAGTTATCCTTTTATCTCCGCTACTATAAAGAAACTGATGTGTTCTACTCGATAAAAAAGATTGTCCTCACCAAATTCAATTTGTCTGCTTCTGCTGCGATGTGTTCCTATTTGAAGAAATTTGATTATGTACCATCTTTGTCTTGTACAAGTGCAATACCAGACTTGTACGGCATCACGCCCAAGCGAGGACGATCGGTTCCAAGAGATAAAATATGTGAATAAATGGTTCTACGAATCGGGGCGTGACACACAGGGCAGTACACGATCTTATCAAGAGGGGTGTTATTATTGTGATTGATGTTCGAAGTGAGAAGAACCTGGCGGATCCATTCACCAAGGGCCTCAAGCGCCAGCTGGTCGATGACACAGCTTATAAAATGGGCTTGAAGGCATTCTGATATTGTATTATTGCAATCCTACCATAAAGTTTTATGCTACTAGTTCAAAGAAAAATCTACTAGGCATCTAGCTTTTGGTTCAAGGGAGGACCATTAATCGGAAGAATATTAGGAACGGTGGTTACATGTCCTATTGGGCATGGAGAGGTTACGGACCTACAACCACTGTTGTCTACTGTTGTTTTTATAGAAAACGGATCCTGTGGAAAGGTTGGCTTAAACGTCTTAATGAGTTCTCAGGCAGAGTGAATGCCTGGAGTGCTTTACAGGAAGCACGATAGCGCAACACTACAAGGAGTGAAACTCTATGATAATATGGGGTGACTCCACCATGAGGTTCCCGAAAGGGGTAATGCCTCGACTGTATGAGCCAAGTCACAGCGGCGTAGCACCGCAAATAGGCAGGTAGCCTAATGTTTTATGTTGAAACGAAAGAGGGTGTAGTCAGCACTACAAAGAGGAGGGGTTCCTTATGTTACAGTGGCATAACACCACATAAGATACCCGAAAAGGGGTAAAGCCTCGATTTTGCAAGCCATGTTGTTGCGGCGTAACACCGCAAGGGAGCCTAAGGCTTCATGCTGGGTAGTATGGCACTACAAAGATGCGGTGTCCTCATGCTACAGTAGTATGACACTACGATGAGGTTCCCGGTACGGGATAAGGCCTCGGCTTTAGGCCATATCATAGCGGCGTAGCACCGCAAGGGAAGCGCAAAGTGCTTCATGCCATGTCTCTTTAACAAAGAACTCCCCTATAGTGTATAGAAAGAGATATCAGGCCGTCTCTTGAGGGTAAACTTGTAGACGTCCAAAATTATACACTAAAACCAGGCTGGCACATGGCCTTTAATGTGTATCCAGAAGCACATGTAACTATATTATGTGAATGGAAAGAATTTCAAAAATGGTGCAGAATTCAAGGCTTAGTCCATTCTTGTATTATAGTATGTTATTTGACCCATGCGAAAAGATTCAAGTCGTCAGCGACATACCTCCTAATGCATGATGGACAGTTACTGTGGGGAATACTCAAACCCATATATAGAGATATGTGGGGGTTTGTTGAGTTTTTGGCCTTTTTTATTGAAAACTTTAGTTCCACATCGACTAGGATAAAGGAGTTGTATCTCTATATATTAGCTATGCTATTTTAGAGATGCACATGTGGTGTGAAGGTGCACATGGGTGTGCCATGTAGGGTTATTTTTCTAATGAAAAAAGGCTAAATAAACAATTGAAAGCATTCATGCTTTTTGCTCTTGGAAAATTTATTTCCATAGGAGCTAAGCCCCGTAGGGGCTTAGCGACTCGGACTCGGACTCGGACTCGGATTCGGGATCATGGGCTCCTGAGGCGTAATATGGTATTTTGTTGGCACACTTTGCACTTAGCACGTCAGCATCGTCCCTAGGCACATAGTGCGCTTAAGTTGCGCGAGCCACTTGCGCGAGCCACTTGTACTGCCAATTGGCGCGACCAAGTGGCGCACCCAATTGCGCGGCCAAGTTGTGCGCCCAGTTGCGCACCCAGTTGCGCGGCAAAGTTGCGCGTCCAGTAGCGCGGCCAGTTGCACGGCCCAGAGGTGCATCCAGTTGCGCGGTCCAGATGCGCGCCTGTGGGCGCTGCCTGTTGGCGCACGGTTGGCGCAGGTTGTGCAAGGTGCACAAGTGGCACATCGTTGCGCAAATGGCGCAAATAGCGTGTTCTGTGTGACTCAGATCGTATGCGTGCACGATTGAGCAGTTACAGCATGTTCGGGACGATTTTTTCTCACATCTCGAACATGTTGCGAACTGGGAGGTTACAGAGCGAGGCTATATAAGCTTCTCTGCTCTCTCTCTCTCTAGCAATAAGTTCATAATTCACGTTAAGGCAGAAGTGTTTTTTAGCACCATTCCTTACGTGTTTCACAGAGTTTGAGAGTGAAGAGAAGCAGTGCATCAGCGCCACTTAGTGCAGGAGTCCGTGCGTCTTCCGAGAAGTCAGAAGAGCAAAGTGTTGCAAAGTTCTCCGTCGAACTTGCTGGTTCCTGGAAGCTGTTCGTGTGTGGCGAATTAAGATTTGAGCAACGGTGATTATTCACCCCAGCAGGCCATTATCCATCTATCGTCTGTCATCTTCTCTGCTGCTGTTTGCATATCGATCAGTACCTTCTGTTTAGAAGTGCTACTGTCGTTTGCTACTGATTACAAAATCTTTTTAGATTCTCGTAATTCAGAATCCTTCTAGGATCTCTGTTGTGCACCTTCTTTGAAGTGTTGCGCTGAAATATTGTCTTTACAATTGTTTTATTTTCTTAGTTTTCTATCGAAAATTGTGCTCCGGTACTAACAACATGACGCAATATGGTAATTAAGGAATCCATTTCCTTTATATTTCCGACACCAATGAATCTACACAAACCTTTTTTTTGATGGAAATGACGGACGGGACTATATACGATCAGACTATTTCTACATTTGGCAGACGATATATAGATCATGGACTTCAATTCAGTAGTCATCTTTTTTCCATCAACTCAAAATTCTGTGGCAATTTAATTTGAGCTTGATCTTATTTTGGTTACCATTCTTTCTAAAAAAGAAAAATTGCATATGGAAATGTCACACATTTACTTTCATGAAATTTGGTCAGAATTGGCTGCTCAACTGAATCCGACTCTCAAGCAGTTGAGCCTTTTGAATTTTCCCAAGCTTTGCGATAAAGAGGAACAAGCTATTGTCACAATAAACATGAAGCAATCCTGTGCCGCATACATACTTCTCAGCTCTTTTGAACTTATCTCAATTAGTTAAGTATTGGAGAAAAGTCAGTGGGAAGGGCTCACCATGTCGTAGTGGTAAATGGTTAACTCGTTCAATAATATAATGGCACAAAAGATATTTTTGATAATCATATCTTAATGATACTAGTCTACGTGCACGTACAAAGCACGTATTTCAATTAGGATATGGTAAGACCAGCTAGCCACCATCTTTTCCATGTGAGTACTGTTCTTGTGTGTAAGCTTTCTTTTAACAGTGCCAAGTGATTCAGGTACAGATTTTGTTCTTTTTTTTCATTTTTTTTATTGAGAATAATAACTTTCTGTACAACTTTTGTATTGTCACCATACTTTTGAATGTTGAGCACTCGACCGGATGCAAAATACAACTCAACAATCTAATACGAGATACCATCCGACACTCGTCTCATCTTGTCATCTCTTACTAGTTGGAGAAGAGAAGGGGAGTGAAGGCCTTATCAATATTGCAAGAATTGATGGGTAAGCATGTGAGATTACTGAGCATAGTTGTCGATGTTCGCAGCATCGTGTACCAACATGACTATCATTGGCAGCTGAGCTGATATACAGTAGCAGACTTCAATCTGTGGCCCGTTCTTTTCCAGCTGTGGCTCAAGAATTTTCTTCCTACACCACAGCTCTTCTTGTGGCAATTTTGAGTTGATTTTTCCGTGTTATCTTCCTTTCTAGGAAACTGAATCGATTGCTAATAATAAATCTATGGTCAGTACTTATAGTTATCAGAACAATGTTTATATAATCCTAATTCTGGGAAACGCTCAGTGTTACTTGACTTCCTATTCTAAACAAGGTGTTCCCGAGTACTGTGCCATTCCATAACAAATTGTATTAGCCCCGAAGACAGCTCTAAAGAGGGGAGGGGTCCAAGGAAGGCGTATAGTCTATTCGCAAGACACGAAGTCTGCACTCTAGCCAACGACACGGAAGAAAGACGTAGACTCTACTTGCAAGATACGAAGTCTGCACTCTAGCCAACCCAAAAGAAGTACTAAATGAATGTTACAAACTGACTTCAAGAAAATACAAAATACAACAACAAAGAAAAAATAGTGTTCTTCTCTTTACGTTCGTAGAAACTACAATGAGAAGAACATGAAACACAAAACGAAAACACAAAAGAAAATCTTCTTGTTGGGGTGAACAACTTACCAGTGCTCAAAGCAAGATTTTTCCTATACGCGATCTGCCCCCATGAACCAGCAAGTTCAAGTATGAACCTCTGGAACGCTCTTTGTCACCTTCGGAAAGATTTCGTACCTCAAAATGAGCTAGAAAAGCTCAATGCGTGCATGGACTTGTGGCTGTTGCTGCTGCTAGAGCAGGGACTTGTTGGAGTGGGATTTCCTGAAATTCTCTCTCTCTCAAACACTTCAAATGGTGGAGGGCGTGCTCTATTTATAGAGCAGACTAGCACTCATGCGCACATAGGAATTCCCATACGCACATGAGCGCAGGCCAACCAAATCCCACAAAATTCGAATACGAGCGCCGACACAGCAACGTGTGCAGTACGCTGCATTCTGACAACGCTGCCCACACCACATACTGACAGCAAGATCTGCTGATCGCACGCTCCCAATGTACATATGTTGACAGCGGAAATACCGCTGTGTGTTGCACGCTGACAGCGCCGCTGCGTGTAATGTCCTGTCCCGCTCAGCTCAATCAGAGGAATCGAAATGCCAACAGCGTTCGGACTTAGCCATGAGACAGCCTGCTCGAAGTCATGTTCGGTCGAGGCAACTTCTCGCTCAGGTAGGTAGCTTTGGTGAACTTGTCTCAGCTTGGCCTTCACACTAATAAAACGAAAGTTTTCAACTGCACAAACAAGCTTGATAATAAAAGAGACGAATCCACATAGCTAAGGAAATAATCCCAAGTTAAGTCGGATTGAGTTAGAATATAAAATTGTCCCACGGTCGACTTAGAATCATTGCACGACATGCTTCAAATGACACTTGGTCCTTCGTCCCGTGGCTTGGGAGAAGGAATGTTGGTTTAAGTTGCCATAAAGTTATGAAATTAGCCTAAGTCATAGGCGTCGCACGTATAAATGTTTGATAAATCATGCACGGTCCCATCGTCCAAGACTTGGCATATCCTTTGTTCGTCCCACGAGTTATGTTTATTGCATGATTGAGTTAGGCAAGAGTTTTGTTGGGCTGTCAAAGTCATAGCAAGCACTGTCCTATGTTTTCTGCAGTTGTCAAAGTCACATAGTCCTACGATCTCGAGGCTCGTCATATAAATTATGACTTGGGCGATAGTGTCGCATAAAACACAAGTCAGTCCAAGGCACGAGCCATGGTCAGTTCAAGGATAAGTATGCCACGATCTATGGAACACAAAGTAACACGTTTGTTCAGGTCTATTTGGAAGGCTATACAATAGTCGTTCCCTGTGTTTCAAAATATAAAGTACACGCGACCGTTTGTCATCAAGACCGGTCCCGTGGCTTGGGAGTCTCGCACGAAGAATGGAAAAGCATGGACATTGATAAAGAAGTTTAAGGAAGAGAAAGCAAGTTGTATCATCTGTAGGCCTTGCATTTACGTCGAGTCTAGAGGTCGTCGTAGGTGCGTAGTCATGGACAACTTGTGCACATAGTGTAGTCTTCTCGAATGATCGCCGGGGCACCAGGATCATGTCGGCCCGGGAGAAGCGAGTTATAGCATGCGCTAGTAATGAACCTGTGCGCGCCAGCAGCGAATCGGCACGGGTGATTCGAAAACTTTTGCATGAGCGCAAAAGGATTCGTCGTCTAACCCAACTATAAGTCTAAGATAGCTTGACATTGCTAGTGACCTTTCCTATAGATAAGCTGGTATGTTGAGCGACAATCCGCATGCACGGTGTCGGTCAAATAAAAAAAAGTACAAGCACGACATGAATTGAGTTAAGAAGGTGTGCACGTTTGCAACACCATTATGGAACCTAAGATTTGGCTATTGCAAGGACACGTGCTTTGGCATGAATGTGATGTTGTATTTGAGTCGTCAAGACAAGTTCCACAAGTCGAGATTAAATTATCTCGAGTTAAGTTAGAAAGGGCCGTAAGGCAAGTTTCGATAAGTCATGTTGAACTGCGAGGTACGGCCTCGAATGTTTGAAGCACGGACCGATTCGATGACACGAAACATGTTGTGTCCTAAGGTATGAGTCAAAGAGACAGAAACAAGTCAACACATTGATGTTGCAAGCACGAGAATGGTCTAGAGGCACAACGATAAGCTAGCAAGTTATCGGTACAATCGTACGGTGATGGTCTAAAGACAAAAATAAGCTAAGAGTCTCTATCCTAAAATCGATCCTAAGATAAGAATAGAAAGACAATCATAAAGGGATTATATTGCATAAAATAAATAAACGTATTGGTTTTGTATGGGTGGACGAGGAGCTCACTCTACCAGTACAGTTGAGTACTGACACCCACATAGTTTTCATGTGTAGACAGAGGTAGAAGCTCCTTGGCATTTCAAGGTGTGCGGCCGCTTGGAGTCAGAACTTATACGGGACATAATGTATGGACATCGCCTATCTGAAGCATCCGCTGGCTCGTCAATTGTATTTATAGATGAGAGAGAGCTGAGTGATTGTAATCAGAGAGAAAAGTGAGCTTGAGTGATTGTAACTTAGCTTCGCCCCTTTGTAATTTTATTTCAAGTATCAATAAAAGATTTTGATTTTGTTTCAATGCTTGTGTTGCCTCGTATATTCAATATTTCTACTTAGGACTTCTGTACGATGATCCCGTCGTAAGCTGTTATAATCGACTGTTATAGAACCCGTCTTGCACGAGCGCAACCTAGACTCGTGCGACCTCACGCCTTAGCGAGGACGATCAGTCCTACGGGACCGAGGCGTGACACTGCACGTCGAAAGCAACCACTCGAATACGCCTAGACGCTACTACGCATGGCTGCTACCGCCCATGGCCTCTACTACGCATAGACGCTACTGCGCCTGAACACTAATGTATTGACTCCGCTGCCCCTCATGGAGGACATGCACGAAGCTCGACGGAGGTGGTTGGGTGAGCAAGAGTGAGGACGGATTTGGTTCTGTCCAACAAAATACGATGGGAATTGTCATTAGAGAGAGGTAGAATAGGTGGAGATAGAAGCCTCTTCTACGTACCCTATGGGAGTTGGTTCTATCCAACAAAAAAAATTATTATTGAAAGATATGGATGCTGAAAATGCTGGACTTGGTCTTCATGATTGGGGGTGTAGAGTGTGTTGACTTTATGCCTCGTTTGGTTTATGGAATCATGGGGTTGGAAAAGGAAAATGATTATATTCTACGTTTGGGTGCTAAAGGAATTGGAAAGGAAAGGAAAGTGAGTTCCAATAAAAGAAAAATTAGGGAAAAATTGATTCCATACATCCAAGCAAGGAATCACTTTTCATATTGAAGTATTCACTTTTCATTTTAAATTCCTTGGCATTTCCAAACATCCGAAAGGAAAATCAATGCAATAATTTAAAATGTGCCCACATTCACACATCTAATCATTAATACTATAATTTTTATAAAGTAATTTTTTTAATTGTTATACTTTGAGGTCTTACTAAAACCTTATTCAAAAACTCATTTACTTTGAATGTTTTGACTTGGTACCCATGACACATTTATTTTGAATGAGCAATTTATATACAATTAAATTGTTCTGTCATACAATTAATTTGGTATCCATAACACATTTGATTTTGTGAATCACCCTCTGATCTACTCTTCACATCTTGTGAAGTTATATTGGACCTTACCAAGATGAAGAACAGTAGAACACAATGTAGTTTTCCTTTGAGAAAAATCAAGGGTAATTTTTTATTTTTTTTGTTAAGAATCAAAAACTAAAATAGAACACAATAAAAAAATTATTAAGGAATCGAAATTGTACACAAACGTAAACTCTAAAAGAGCAAAATCATAAATATTCATTATTTTTTCACATCACTACGTTTTGTTCCTAGAATAAAAATATCTAAAAACAACCAAAATTGTACATAAACAAAAACTCTAAAAATAAAAATATGCTATTAGAGTTATGAACTCTAATAAAACACGATAAAAAACTCTAATAGAACAAAATAAAAATAAATAAATCTCGCAAAATTTTTTTGATCTCATAAGATGAAGTTTTAATAGAAGACAATAAGAATTAAATATCGCTAAAGAATATTTTGATCTCACTAGAAGAAGTTTGTTTCATTCGTTCACATGTGTTATCCTATCGGAAGTCTGAACTCCCTCTAATCTATTTTAGGATTATATACTATAACTATAAGAAACAACAAATTATTACGGTTGTTTTGTTTTAAATTTGGAAATCTTTGGAGATATTTCAATTTTATCTTGGAAATTAAGAATTATCCAAGGAATTCTGGCTGCCACTATCTCTCCTCCCTTTTAGGTGTTTTAAATTTGGAAAGTTTTGCAAAATCATACAATCTTTATCTGGAAATTAAAACTAACTCCTAAATTCCGCTACCTTTCTCTCCCATTTTAAAACTTACGCCTAAAATCTTTGGAAATTAAAACTGACTCCTAAAATTCTGATGCCTTTCTCTCCTATTTTAAACCTGACGTCGGCTAAAATATCTCAATCTTTCATTTTGGGAATTAAATTTTTATTTTAAAGATGACGCCAAAAATCTCTCAATCTTTCATTTGGGAATTAAATTTCCATTTTAAAGCTGATGCCTAAAATCTCTCCACCTTTCATTTGGGAATTAAATCTTTTCCATTTTTAGGTTGTATTTACGGTTTTCAAAATTGCATGGGAATTAAATGCTTGCCATTTTTTGGGTTGTATTTACTATATCCAAAACTGACCAATAAATCACCCTACATATATTAATATTTTTTGGGCCCTCCCAAATTGTGCGCCCTAGGCGGTCGCCCTGGCCGGCCTTGGAGTTGATTTCCTTTCCATTCCTTTCTGCGAACCAAAGTGTCATAGCCTTTTTTTTATTATTATTATTTGTTGTTTATCTATTTATATTTTGCCATTCAAATTATTTCTAAAATTATATTTTTCCAAAAATTAAATTCTCTTTTTCTTTTGCCCTTGTGCAAATGCAAAATTTGTATTTTTGCATAATGGCATATGTGTCTACCATGCATGGAAGAATTGCCATTTGGCATTCTCTCCCCATGACATGGCCTATAGGGTATTTGAGTCATTTCATAAATCAACCCATTCTTTATATGGAAGAAGATGGAAAAATTAAATTTTCCATTCTCCTCAAGCTCTCTCTCCAGGTGATTTCTCTTTCCTCCGCCATTATTCTTCTCCTTCTTCCAATGCTAGCCCCCTACTGCCGCTAATTGCTGCTGCTGCTGCCGCTAATTGCTGCTGCTGCTGCCTCTAACTGCGGCTGCTGCTGCCGCTAGCTGCTGCCGCCGGTGCCGGAGCCGGCGCCGGCCATTGCCGGCCGGCCGGTCAGCCAGCCCCCCCATCATCATCTTCTTTCCTTCTCCCCCTTCCTCTTCATCCTTCTTCATTCCTCTTCTCAATTTCCTTCCAAGAATATTTTTAGGGTTCTAAATTTTAACCCAATTTCAATTTGTGCCTAGGATTCTAAATTTCGGGTTTTGAAGAAATTCTTCTAGAGGGGAGATTGACCACAAAGCCAAGGCAAGCCCACTCTCCCTATTCCTTTGAATTTGTCCCATGTTAAATTATCTAGTATTCTTGTATTTTTGCATTATATATATATATATATATATATATATATATATATATATATATAAATATATATATATATATATATATATATATATATCTGAATTTTGAAACTATTGGTAATATCAACCAAAATGCAATGTAATGTGCTCACACCTTGTCGTGATTAGATATATTTATATATATGCATATGCATAGAGGTAGATATTGAGGTTTCCTTAGAACGAATTTATGCATAAAACCTATATATATGTGTGATTGCATATACATAGAAACCATGACACGATGAAACTTCTTGATTGCCCCATGCAATGCAACTTGTAGATGCTAACCTTTCATACAATGGTATGTATATATATACGTATGCTTATATGATAACTTCATGAACTTAGAAGCCAATAATGTTGTCTTCACTAAAGTATCCTCAAATGACCTCAAACAAGAAGTTGTAGGCCTATTTTATTATTATTTTACAATAATTTACTTTTGTCCAGTTTTTAATTTACACTTAAATGACTTATTCATCATGATTAATTAGCCAAAATAAGTTTATTTAGGTGTCGGTATGATAAGGTAACCCTAACGTTGAAATTCTAAGTCAAATGACCTTTGAAACACATTCTAAAAGCACAATTAAAGTGTACCGTAAATATGGATTTACTTTGAACTCGTAGAGTTGATTTTGGGAAGTCTATTCATTTTAATGGTTGTGTTGAGTCACTTTTCCATATAGTTTCCACAAAGATTTATATGCTTGAACTTGTGTAGACCCGAGGAAACCTTATGACTTTTAAAAGAAATAGCTAGCACGCTAAGGTAAGTTGTACTTTTCGTATTTTTATACCGTACATCATATTGCGTGTTGCCGGTGTTGAGGGTTGCTCCACCGAAGGGGTCGGCATACCCGATTATATATATATATATTGCGTGTTGCCGGTGTAGAGGGTTGCTCCACTGAAGGGATCGGCGTGCCCATTTATTATTTCTTTGTATTTATATGTTCTGGAATATTTCTGGGTCAGTAAATACAAAGGAGATTCTGCCGAAATTTTTGAGGATTTCCAGAGTTAGTCTATTTTCCGACAATTCGGACTTCTTGAAATTTTTTGACTCAAGTTCTAGACCATTTGAACCATCCATCTCCAACCTATAATATCGGAGGGATTCTTGGAATCATGTCCATTTGGACATCTTGAAATTTTACCTTGGTTCCAATATTTCTCGGACTACTTTAGTTTCGGAAAAGACGAAACTAATATTTGAAAGCGACTTGACTTCTAGGACTCCCGTTTGGGAGATAGTTTCTCTGAAGTCTAAATGTTTAGAATGGGTTGCATGGGGTTTTGGGAGAGAAACCATTGGATCACATCCGACTGACTTATTTGTAATATATTTTTCATTTTCGTACAGATCAGTCCCTGATACGGTATTCGTGTGGCCGTGCGAATATCCGGGGTGAGGCTTAGCTCACTTTCTTGATCACAATTGGACATCCAGGCCCTGAGTTTCAGCTCAGCTATCCATTTGCACATTACCCTGAGTTTCTGCTCAGAATATTTGTTAATTCATTAGATATCCAGGCCCTGAGTTCAGCTCAGCTCTCTAATGAATGGGTTCGATATTCTTGGAAAGGTCCAAGTCATACAAACTTCTTGATTATAACACATGATGCGATGACTCGACCCAGATGATTCGAAAACCACTCATGATGTTATCTTGCTTGTAATCACATCAATATGTGATAGTACAGACGGCTGGAGAATCTAAGCACCAACCCGTTTTGTACGAGCCTGATCCCGGGCAAATGGGGTTATTGTTGAGATGCTAGGCGAGTGTGTGTGATCCAGAAGTTTCTCTAAATTGCATTTAGGTCTAGAAAGATCTCGTCGTATGCTTGCGACATTAATTGAGAATCACTTACGTTTGACTAATATCAAGGTATGAGTTTAATTACTCTAGATACTAAATCTTGTTCACTTGTCTTATTATTACGTATTCATACTTCTCCTTTGACTGAGGGCTTGCTCGTCGTATTGACGACCTAGTTTTGTTCACTAGGGATTGAAGAAGATCAAGATGTGGATCAGGCGTACACTGAGAATGATCTCTATGAATGATGTGGAACGGATGGAATGTAATTTCATTTTGAGAACATCTTCAATTATGTAAATTATGTGTTGAAGACAATGAATCAATTATGTGTTTAAAGACAATGAATCAATTATGTATAATATGTGTTTTGGTGAATTCTAGATCAAATATGTAATATTTCTGGATAAATAAATGTTAAGTCAATTGTGGAATTCTATGATTATGCCTTATATCTATGCCTATCCCGGACCTTACAGGCGACAATCGCAGGGTACAATTTGGTGCTCATTGTACAGCTGCATAGCCTGGGGAGAAGTATTACGTGCCTCGAGTCATCTTGGGAACCGGGGCGTGACACGTCTCTTTTGATTGGTGGCCCATGCAGGTCTAGTTATAGTGTATAGGTTAAGGAGAATGTATAGGTAGATAATAGATATTCTAAGGACTCACTTGAAATATCCCTGGAGAGTCCTTAGAAATATCCCTGGACAGAAATGTTTAAATTGAAGATTGAATTCCTAAATTAAAGAATCGAGGAATTATGCAAGGATTTGGGATATGAATCTTGATTGAGCTTCATTTAAACATTGATGATGCATTGTTTCTTGTCATAGATTTCTAATTCGAAGATTTTTGGGTATAGGTCATGGCCCGATTTATGCCGAGCATCTTTTGGGACGGGAGTGACAGAACTTTCTACGGTTACGAGCAGTTCGCCCGGAAGGCCTGGCTAGTGGTAGATGATGCAGAACTCCCAGTATTCAGAGTTTACTTCCATCGCCTGTGTCCCAAGATCTGGGACATTGAAGATGGAGCAGAAGTTTATCATGAGAAGGAACTACATTTAATATTCTTCCTCGCGAAGAACGGTCCATTTTCCTTTACTTATGGGTATGATGGGACTATCAGCGAGTGGGAAGAGATCAACCCCTACGATAAGATTTTGGAGATCACTTACCTGAAGCTGACTAGGGGTTAGTCAGGATGACTGGGATATGAGATAGCTTTTTGTCTGCTGTACAACATTTTGACGGATCAGCAGATATATGTATATGTATGTGTAGAAAGATATGTTGTGGAGGTGTAGAGGGGAATTTTTTTTGTCTGTTGTATTATATTTTGGAAATTACAACAGATGTATATAGTTTTGTATAGGGTTAGAGTATAGAAGTCGTAAGGACTTCCTTGTGAAGCATATTGTAATCCTGTTTTGTGCAATGAATGAAATGTGCTTCGTTTGGCTTGACTATCTTAATTGTGATTGCCTTTTTCTCCTTTAGCAATTAAGTTCTTTAAGATTCTCCTTTAAATTTTGCATTAAAAATTTTCCATCCTTAATATTTAGGAAATGTCTTCTTCACCAAATCCTGACACATTGCAAACGGAAACCACTGAGATGCGTCCGACTGACGCAATCGAAAGTTTTCAAAAAATCTTGGCAGCCAACACCCAACAAATCCAACTTTCCCAAGCTGTGTCTACAAAGCTACTGGAAAGATTGGATGTCGCAGCTGCTCCTAAAGCTGGGACCCTTTCGGATTTCAGGACGATTAAGCCCCCAGAGTTCAAGGGGACTGAAACTCCTATGGAAGCAGCACAGTGGATTAGGACCACAGAAGGATTGCTGAAGGGCTTGAAGATCACGCCAAATGATATAGTGTCTCTTGTAAGGATTCAACTGAAGGACATTGCCGATATCTGGTGGAGCTCCTTACATCCGGAAGAATCAGATGAGATTGTATCATGGAAGAAATTTAAGGAAGAATTTGAAGAGAGATTCTTTCCCCCAAGTGCCAAGTTTGAGCTGGAAAGGAGATTCCTTCATTTGAAGCAGAATAAGACATCTGTCGATGTATGCTCGGCGGAATTCACAAGACTAAGCCGGTATGCTTCAAGCATGGTGACTACGGAGAAGGCAAAGGTGGTCCGATTCATGGAAGGGCTGGACGATAAGCTGAAGATGAAGGTTGCCCCCTACAAATGTCAGATTTACGCAGAAGTGGTCGAAGCTGCAAGAGACCAAGAAAGGATGCAAAATAATAAGAACAACTCGAAGGCTGTAGGACAAAAATGGAATCTGGAGACCAGCTCACCTCAAGAAAGGACCTCGGGATAAGGACAACAGAAGCATGCTCAGCATGAGCAGAATAGAGTCACGCTAAGCTGTTCTTACTGCGGGAAGTCCGGGCATACAAAGAATAACTGCAGAAAACTTCAAGGGAAGTGCCTGAAGTGTGGATCCTCCAACCACCGGTTGAACCAATGTCCCCAGGACAATAGAAGATCTGTAGCACAGAATAATACACAGGGACCAAGAGCTGCAAACCAGGGATTCCAACAAAGGCCTTTCTTTCAAAGCAATGAGCCCAGGTTTAATGCTGCTGCAGCACCACAAGCACAAGGTCATGCCCCTACAGGATATCAGCAGAGACCGGCATTGGCACCACAGGCGCATCAGTTCCATCAAGCTCAAAAGGCTAATCAGAATCACAACAACAGAAAGAAGAAGAATCACGGCCAAGCCTTTATGATGGATAACAATGAAGCCGAAATTACGAAAGACGTGGTGACAGGTACTATACTCGCTTCTTCTAGCCCTGCATCAGTATTGTTTGATTCTGGAGCTACTCATTCCTTCATATCTGCATCATTCATAACTGAGTATAATATTGAGACTCAACCTCTAGCTAGAAAATTGAAAATCCTTACGGGCAATGGTGTAGTAGAAGTGAGTCGAATTTGTAGAAACTGTCCAATCAAAATGGGAGGAGCAAGCTTCCGAACTAAACTATTAGTCTTTCCCATGGACAACTATGATATAGTATTTGGAATGGATTGGTTAATAGCAACCTCAGCAATCATTGATTGTGGTCAAGAAAAAGTTCATTTTTCCTTACCTAGTAGGAAGTTGCATGAATTTGTTAGAGCCCAGAAGGATTTTGACAAAGAAGAATTAGAGAGGTTTGAACTTAGGAGTCTCATGAACCAAGTAATAGAGGAATGGCCAAGGGTTGTAGATGAGTTTAAGGATGTATTTCCTGATGAATTACCCGGATTGCTACCGGATAGGGCAGTTGAATTTAGCATTGATCTAATTCCTGGAGCAGCCCCAATTGCTAAGAAGATATATCCAATGAATAAGGAGGAACTAGCAGAATTAAATAAACAAATCAAGGAATTGCTAGCTAAGGAGTTGATCAGGCCTAGTGTTTCCCCGTGGGGAGCGCCTGTACTATTTGTAAAGAAAAAAGATGGAAGCCTGAGATTGGTGATAGATTATAGAGCACTGAATGAACTGACAATCAAGAACAAATATCCACTCCCCAGGATCGACGAATTATTCGATCAACTTGGAGTAGCAACTGTATTTTCCAAAATAGATCTCAGATCAGGCTATCACCAAGTGAAGATTATGAAAGAAGACATAGTAAAGACTGCTTTTAGAACTAGATATGGACATTATGAGTTTCAAGTCATGCCTTTTGGATTGACAAATGCTCCGGCCATATTCATGGATTTGATGAATAGGATATTCTATCAATATCTGGATAAGTTTGTGATCGTATTCATTGATGACATATTGTGTCACCCCCAGTTTTTCAAATTAGGGGTATTTTCATCATTTTCAAGTTTTAAATTATTTTAGGAATTTTATTTGATTTTATATAATTTTTAGGAATTTATTTGGGTTGGTTTGGATTTTATCCAATTCGGACCCAATTTGGAGACCCGGGTAGCCTGGACCCTAGTGGGACCCCCATACTAGCTGGGCTTAGCCCATATACCATCATAATTAGGCTAAAAATTATTAACCCAACTTCCATGGCTTAATTAGTCAATTTAGAGACTTAATTAGTCGTTTAGAATCAAACCGAATCAAACCGAACCAACCCGAATTCAAATAAACCCAAACCAAGTTTAGTGGGTTGTGGGCTATTGGATCCCAACCCAATAGCCCTAGGAGTGGCCGGCCATGAAGTCTCCCCCCCTTGTCTTCTCCACAAAGCAACCTCTTTCTCTCTCTTTCTCAAATTTCTTTTCTCTCCAAGCTCTCTCTCTCCAAACAACTCCAATTAGGTTGTCATTTAATCTTCATTAATTACTCCTTTTCATTTTTGTCATTCACAATAAATATAGAGAATTCAATTCTCTACACTTTTCCCTCTATTTTGTAGGTTCTCCCTAGAAATTTGGTTAGTGTTAATTAGGGGTTTTTGTATTGAATGGTATATATATATATATATATATATATATATATATATATATATATATATATATATATATATATATATATATATATATATATGTATATATATGTAGGTATATATAATATATGTATATATATGTAGGTATATCTAATATGTATATGAGTATGTGAGTATGTATATATATATATATATATATATATATATATAATATATATATATATATATATATATATATAAATATATATATATATATATATATATATATATATATATATATATATATATTTATATAAAATATATATATATATATATATATATATATATTTATATATATATATATATATATATATGAATTATATGAATTATAATATAAATATATATATATATATATATATATATATATATATATATATATATATATATATATATATATATATATATATATATATATATATATATGTATAAGGGGATGTGTGTGAGTGTGTGTGTGTTAATATATATGTGTATATACGTGTTTATATATATATATATATATATATATATATATATATATATATATATGTATATGGGTGTTTATATATATATAGATGTATATATTAAGATAGTTAGATAGATAGTTATAGATATATATATATAGCTATATATATATATATATGTATATATATATATATATATATATATATATATATATATATATATATATATATATATATATATATATGTATATATATAGAGAGAAAGAAGAAGAGAAGAAGTAGTAGTAGCAGTGGCAGTAGCAGTGAAGTAGGAGGAGAAGAAGGAAGAGCAGCAGCAGCTGCAGGAGCTGCAGTAGCAGCAGGCAGCAACAGCTGCAATAGCTGCAACAGCAGCTAGCAGTAGCAATGGCAGCAGCAGGAGCTGCCATTGGCAGCTCCTCCCCCCTTTTGAGCCCCTGTACACCCCTTAAACCCCCCTAGTACCCTATGTATAGGTGTATATGTAGGTATATACATATAGATATATATGTTTATATATAGAGAATTAGAATGAGAAAATAGAAAGAAAGAGGAAGGAAAAGAGTTTAGAAGTTAGAAAGAAGGTTTAGGAATTAGAGAGAAGAGGAAAGGAGAAAAAGGAAAGAATTAGAAGTTAGGAAAGAAAAGTTAGAATAGGAAGTAGAGAAGGAAATGAGAAGAAGAAGATTAGAAGAAGAAGATTAGAGAAGTTAAGAAGAAGAAGAACTAAAATTGAGAATCAAAGAGGAGAATTAGAACGAGACAAAAAAGGGACTTTTTGGTAGAAATCGAGTTAGAAGGGGAAATTGAGCCCGGAGCATCGGATCGCGATGAAACTTGACATAGGCCTAGGTTACGTGATTTAGATTTTGCGGGTAAGCTTTCGAGTGGGAATCGGGGTCGTAGGGCGCCGGTATCGCGCCGTATCAGCGCGTATCTTGAATATTTCAAGATACCTGCAACGGGCCGTAAGGTGGACTAGACGTCCACTTTATCTAGGTATTTTGGTAGATAACGAACCTATAGGATAGTACCCTACTACCCTAGGGAGATCGGGTCAAAATAACTAGCGTAGGTAGGCTATCTAGATAATCGCCGAAGGTAGAATTTTACCCCTAAAAAGGGTAAAATAGGGAATTGGCCCATGGCCAAGATTCGAGTTTCCAAGTCCAAGATGGACTAGGATATGGGTTGTATAGGTTGATAATGAGTAGGATTAGCTGTCTAAACCTAGTCTTGGACCCGGTTGACCACGGTTGACTTTTTGGACTAAAAGTCAACTATGGGTCAACACTTTACCCAATTTAGTTCCAAATTCTTTTTAACTTGGACAGTTGACTAAAAGTCAACTATTAGTCACCAGTGACCTAGGGTTGACCTAGAGTTGACCTAGAGTTTACCAGAGTTGATCCGTTGACCAAAAGTCAACGGTAAGTCAGTTTTTGACCTAGATTGATCCGGTTTAACTTCTAATGTTCTCCCATGACCAAGATTGACCCGACTAGACATGTCTTGACCTAGAATGACTAAATAGGGTTTATTTTGATTTAACTTTACTTCCTAAACATAGTATTGATACGTCTTGTTCTCTATAGGTCCTCGAGACACTGTAGTTGATCCAGTCGACATATTTTATCATCTTACAGGCGAGTACATTCTCTGATACTTATTTCCAATTTATGATAACTGTTATGATTCATGTACTTAGTGTTGATATGCTTATTTCAGACACATGGTTCTCACGGATTGGTATTCTTGGATCCCGACGAGAGATGTTTTCTCCTTCTTAGGTTGGGATGTATTGTGCAAGCACCATTGTAGCTCTTGCTCAATATATGGTCACTGATTCTAGAGAAGGCTAGCTACCTTCTCATTAGAATCCCGTGCAGTGACGTGTCCTGTTTGGATCCATTCTACCAGTTGGGGTAGGGGGAGTAGTAGTAGCGTATGCCTGTGATCAGATCCATCCCACATTCCCGAACAGTGTGAGTCATATACCGCACATATGACTTGCCAGGCCGATTCTTGACAGGTACCCAAGCCGATCACAAGCTGAAACTACTACTCACACACATTGGATATATAGCTTACCTTGATTGTGTACATGCCATGATCCCGTTCTATTTTCTTGTTCTAGCTCTAGCTTTACAGCTTACCATGCCATGATACATACATGTACACTCCATGATTCATTGTATATGCTCTATTTACAGTCTTATAGCTTTTATTCTATCTTGAGATATGTTATGAGATATATGTACTCGTTCCATCCTGACTGGACTGTTGATAAAATATTACAGATATCGACGAGGGAGATTGCAGTACCTACTACGGTCCGGACGACGTAGTGGGCCTAGACTTGGTCCCGCAGGGCGTAGCTCCGCCTGACGAGACTATACCACTTGTTTAGTTAGTGTAGGTCTTTGTATTGGACTTAGTTTCCAGTTACTTTTGAGACTGTATTATATTTGGACTGTATTAGAGACTGGACTTGTATATTATTTGTATCTGGACTTGACATGTTATATTTTATCGTCTTGTTGTCTTTATCTTTCAGTTTTTACTTATCGTCTTAGAGTTGTGATTGAGTACTTATATATATATTCATTGCTTGTCCTCCGTTCGGAGTTGACTATATTCTCGACAGGTTTTGTTATATATATAAACTGTTGTCAGACTAGAAATACACAGCGTTCCACGCCGTTTTTTCGGTGAGGGCTGGGCGTTGTCGCGTCACGTGCCCTTTTAGCGGGTGCGGGTCGTGACACATTTTAGTGGTGGCCCACGCAGGTCCTGAAGTCACAATTAGTGCGATGTCGTAGCGGCACTCATCTTAGAGTGTTGACTAGGAGCCTGTGTTACCCATAGAAAGTAGTAGGCTAAGGGTGCTCAATCACAGTAGGATCTTTCCTTGCTTATCTTGCTTACCGTCTTTGATATTGATTGACTGCTTTCTAGCTGTCCTCCTTTGATATTGCCTTCATGTGCCATATTGATATCTTCTTCTCAATTTGTCTCCAGGATATTGATGACTCATTCTCCTGGCGAGGAGCACGGGAAGACGGAGAGGTCTGCCACCTCTGGCGGACAGGCTCCGGTCACTTCCCCGGCTGATGGGACTTCTGTTGGGGCTCTTGGAGGTACTCCTCCAGCTACCTCGATGACCGTCCCTGGGGCCATTGCGGGTGCTCTTCCCGTAGTGCCAGGGGCTACAGCGGGAGCTGCCGAGGGTATTCTTCCTCCTCAGCAGGGGACTCCTCCGGTGATGATGGGAGCTATTCCTCCATTGCCTTCTCTGCCCACAGACATGGGGCAGATGTTAGCGTTCTTTCACCAGGTGCTTGAGTCCCAGCAGGCTCAGCACAAGGCTCAGTTGAGGCAGACAGAGGCCATGTGCCAGGGCATGGAGGATGCACACAGATTGGCTATGGCGGCAGTGGAGCGTGGGGCTCCATAAAGGGAGGTTCAGCAGCAGCAGCAGCCGAAGATCGGGGATATCCAGGCTTTCAAGAAGCTTGGTCCGTGGGATTTCAAGGGGACTGAGGGCATTATCTATGCTGATGACTGGCTCGAGGATATCGAGCGCCAGATGGGGGCCTGCCGCCTGGCAGCCGACCTGAGGGTCGAGGCGGTTGGGTTGCAGTTGTTAGATATTGCCCGGATATGGTTCCGGAATGAGCCGGCTCTTGCAGGAGAGGGCCATACTTGGGCAGAGTTTCGGGCCCTGTTCATAGAGAAGTTCTTTTCCCCTACGGACAAGATTGGCCTGGTACGGCAGTTCTAGAACCTGCAGCAGGGCAGCATGACCGTAGAGGAGTATGCGGCGGAGTTCGGCCGGCTGAGCCGATACGCCGAGTACATGGTGAGTGACCCGGTGATCCGAGCGGAGCGCTTCCGGGAGGGATTGGCATGGGATATCAAGATCCTGATCCCTTTCTTCTATGCGACATATGCAGAGGTCTACGCAGAGGCTCGGAAGGTGGAGAGGGAGTTGGGCTTGAAGCCCAAGAGGGATCGAGATTTGTTTTCAGGGGCCAGTAGCAGCGCAGGGCTTGCTAAGCGCCCTCAGCTTCAGCATCAGTCGTTCCAGTATCACCAGCAGTAGGGGCAGGCCAGAGTGTCTGTCCAGAGGAGTCAGCAGCGTCCGGGGCAGGATGATCCACCGTGCCACTTCTGCAAGAAGCCCGGTCATCTCTTCGAGTTCTGTAGGAGGAGACTGGGGCTGTGTCTCTTTTGTGGTGCCGCTGGGCATCAAATGCGGGAGTGTCCCAAGAACCCCAGTGTTACTGGAGCTGCTCAGAGGGTACCCGTTCAGAGGGCACCAGCTAGTGTACCGATAGTTCAGCAGCGAGGTCCGCTTCCGACTCAGCAGCAGCAGTTCGTTCAGCACCGCCAGCATAGGGGTGGTCAGGGTAGAGCCTTTACTTTTGCAGCCGAGGAGATGGAGCCTATTGCGGATGTTGTCGCAGGTTCTATTCTGCTTGATTCTTTTCCAGCTTTGGCCTTATTTGATTCTGGTGCTACGCACAGTTTTGTGTCTGTTTCTTTTGCTCTTAGGTACAATATTATTGCTAAATATCTGGGTAGGACTTGCAAGATTATGACTGGAAATGGCATCATCCTAGTTAATAATGTTTGCAAGGGGCGGAGAGTTTCTTTGAGAGGCCGGGAGCTGAGTGCGTGTCTGCTCGTAATGCCACTTCCGAGTTACGATGTGGTACTCGGTATGGATTGGTTGAGCACGCACCACGCTAGCATCGACTGCAGAGGGGGCAGGATTCTATTTAGGCCGCCGGGAGAGCCGGAGTATGAGTTCACCAGGGGTGCAGTGGAGCAGGGAGATGGATTCTGCGGAGCGTTGTTGGCGGGGCCGGTGTTGCCACATCCACTCATTGCTGAGTTCTTGGATGTTTTTCCCGAGGAGCTGCCCAGGATGCCGCCAGATCGTGATGTTGAGTTTTCTATAGATCTAGTGCCGGGTGCTGAGCCTATCTCCCAGCACGTCTATAGAATCAACAACAGTGAGTTAGCAGAGCTGAAGAAGCAGGTCGACGAGCTGGAGGACAAGGGCTTTATTCGATCTAGTTCTTCACCTTGGGGCACGCCAGTTCTTTTCGTCCCCAAGAAGGATGGTACGGTACGTCTGTGTATTGATTATAGGGCGCTCAACAACCTTACCATCAAGAACAAGTATCCTTTGCCGAGGATTGATGACTTGTTCGACCAGTTGAGCGGCGCGAGGGTGTTCTCGAAGATCGACTTGCATACCGGGTACCATCAGCTGAAGGTGAAGCGGGATGACATTCTGAAGACTGCCTTTCGGACCCGCTATGGCCAGTATGAGTATACCGTCATGCCGTTTGGGTTGACCAACGCCCCGGCGGTATTTATGAACTTGATGAACAAGGCATTTCACCAGTACCTTGACAAGTTCGTGGTGGTCTTCATTGATGACATTCTCATCTACTCGAAGACACCAGAGGAGCACGAGGAGCACTTGAGGATTGTGTTGGACACTCTCAGGAGGAGCAGCTGTATGGGAAGCTGTCCAAGTGCGAGTTCTTCTTGGATCGCGTGGAGTTCCTAGGCCATGTTGTCTCTGGCCAGGGGATTTCAGTGGATCCGAAAAAATTTCTGCAGTGGAGTCCTGGTCTACGCCGAGCTCAGTAGCTGAGGTTCGGAGTTTTCTGGGTCTGGCAGGTTACTACCGGAGGTTCATGCATGACTTTTCCAGGATTGCCCAGCCGATGACCCGCCTTACCAGGAAGGACGAGGAGTTTGTTTGGTCCGTTGAGTGCCAGGCCGCCTTCGAGGAGTTAAAGGCGAGGTTGACTACGGATCCTATCTTGACGCTGCCATCGGGATCTGGTGGTTATATGATCTACAGTGATGCTTCAGGACGGGGTTTGGGTTGTGTGCTTCAGCAGCACGAGAAGGTAATTGCCTATGCATCTAGGCAGTTACGTCCTCATGAGAGGAATTACCCTACCCACGATCTGGAGCTGGCAACGGTCATCTTTGCTTTGAAGCTGTGGAAACACTATCTGTACAGAGAGCGAGTTGAGATCTATACAGATCACAAGAGCTTGAAGTACGTGTTTACCCAGAAGGAGCTGAATATGAGGCAGAGGCGATGGTTAGAGCTGATGAAGGATTTTGATATATCCTTGCAGTACCATCCGGAGAAGGCCAACGTGGTCGCGGATGCTTTGAGCAGGTATCCCGTGGCTATGTGTTTGACGATAGATCGTCACCTTCTGGTAGACCTGGAGAGCTTGGGCATAGAGGTGATAGTTCCTGGGTTCGAGGCGCAGATGTGGGGTCTGCAGGTGCAGTCGGAGCTGATAGAGAGAGTCAGGACAGCTCAGTTTGAGGATGAGGCTCTGAGGGTCATCAGGGAGCAGGTCCAGATAGGACTGTTGGATGAGTTCTCTTTAGCAGGGGATGGATCGTTGAGGCATGGTACCAGATTGTGCGTGCCGAGCGGAGGACTTCGGGAGGAGGTTCTTCAGGAGGCGCACCGTTCTCAGTAATCTATGCATCCAGGAGCCAATAAGATGTATAGAGACTTGAGACAGCATGTTTGGTGGTATGGCATGAAACGTAAGGTAGCTCAGTTCGTGTCGAGATGTTTAGTGTGCCAGCAGGTGAAGGCCGGGAGGCAGAGACCCGGTGGATTGCTCCAGCCACTCCCCATTCCTGAGTGGAAGTGGGAGCATGTCACTATGGACTTTGTATCTGGGCTTTCGCACTCTCCAGGAGGGAAGGATGCGATTTGGGTCATTGTTGATCGATTGACCAAATCGGCCCACTTTTTGCCTTTCAAAGTGGGTTTGTCGACGGAGAGGTTGGCCGAGATGTACGTGCGACAGATAGTCCGATTACACGGGGTGCCAGTGAGTATAGTCTCGGATCGGGACAGCCGATTTACTTCCCACTTCTGGCGGAGTTTGCAGCTTAGCTTGGGCACATCGCTCAAGTTCAGTACAGCATATCACCCCCAGACAGACGGGCAGTCGGAGAGGACGATTCAGACCCTCGAGGATATGCTGCGTACCTGTGTCTTGGACTTCGGGGGATCGTGGGAGGACCACCTTCACTTGGTAGAGTTTGCTTACAACAACAGCTACCAAGCCAGTATAGAGATGTCACCTTTCGAGGCTCTATACGGACGGAGGTCCCGTACTCCCTTGTCTTGGGATGATGTCGGTGAGAGGGTTTTGCTTGGCCCTGAGATGGTAGTGGATGCTGTAGAGAAGGTCAGGGTTATCAGAGATAGACTTCGGGTGGCGCAGGATAGGCAGCGGCATTGGGCCGATAGCCACCGGAGGCCATTGGAGTTTGAGGTATAGTTTAGATTTTTCTAGTATTTGAGTCTGATTGTGATTGTTTTAGATCAAACTCTAAGTCTTGTATTTTGTTCTAGGTTGATGATCTTGTCTTTCTGCGGATTTCTCCGACGCGTGGCACGATTCGTTTTGGTGGCGGCGGAAAGCTTAGTCCACGATACATCGGACCATTCCGTATCCTGGGCAGGGTCGGTGCAGCGGCTTACCGACAGGAGTTACCGCCTGCACTAGAGGGAGTGCACAGTGTGTTCCACGTGTCGCAGCTGAGACGGTACGTGGCAGATCCCAGTCACGTCTTAGACCACTCCGAGATCGAGGTGGGACCGACACTCAGCTACCCAGAGAAGCCGGTCGAGATCTTGGACCGAAGAGAGAAGGTGCTCCGGAACCAGGTCATTCCCTTGGTTCGCGTTGCATGGAGACACCACTCTCCAGGTGAGTCCACCTGGGAGAGGGAGGACGACATGCGGGAGCGATTTCCATATCTCTTCGAGCCTTGAGGTAAAATTCTTTCTTTTTCTTTCCTTGTTCTGTTCATGATTGCAGTGTCAGCCCTCATTCAATTTCGAGGACGAAATTTTTTAAGGAGGATAGATTTGTCACCCCTAGTTTTTCAAATTAGGGGTATTTTCGTCATTTTCAAGTTTTAAATTATTTTAGGAATTTTATTTGATTTTATATGATTTTTAGGAATTTATTTGGGTTGGTTTGGATTTTATCCAATTCGGACCCAATTTGGAGACCCGGGTAGCTTGGACCCTAGTGGGACCCCCATACTAGCTGGACTTAGCCCATATACCATCATAATTAGGCTAGAAATTATTAACCCAACTTCTATGGCTTAATTAGTCAATTTAGAGACTTAATTAGTCGTTTAGAATCAAACCGAATCAAACCGAATCAACCCGAATTCAAATAAACCCAAACCAAGTTTAGTGGGTTGTGGGCTATTGGATCCGAACCCAATAGCCCTAGGAGTGGCCGGCCATGAAGTCTCCCCCCCCCTGTCTTCTCCACAAAGCAACCTCTTTCTCTCTCTTTCTCAAATTTCTTTTCTCTCCAAGCTCTCTCTCTCCAAACAACTCCAATTAGGTTGTCATTTAATCTTCATTAATTACTCCTTTTCATTTTTGTCATTCACAATAAATATAGAGAATTCAATTCTCTACACTTTGCCCTCTATTTTGTAGGTTCTCCCTAGAAATTTGGTTAGTGTTAATTAGGGGTTTTTGTATTGAATGGTATATATATATATATATATGTATATATATATATATGTATATATATGTAGGTATATATAATATGTATATGAGTATGTATATATATATATATATATATATATATATATATATATATATATATATATATATATATATATATATATATATATATATATATGAATTATATGTATATATGTATTTGGGTGTGTGTGTGTAGAGAGTGGTGGGAATGAGAATGAGAGTGGTGGTGTGGTTGTGTGTGTGGTTGTGTGTGTGGTTGTGTAGATATATATATATATATATATATATATAGATGTATATGTGTATTTATATATATATATATATATATATATATATATATGTGTGTGTGTGTATATATATATATATATATATATATATATATATATATATATATATATGTATAAGGGGATGTGTGTGAGAGTGTGTGTGTTAATATATATGTGTATATACGTGTTTATATATATATATATATGTATATGGGTGTTTATATATATATATAGATGTATATATTAAGATAGTTAGATAGATAGTTATAGATATATATATAGCTATATATATATATATATATATATATATATATATATATATATATATATATATATATAGAGAGAGAAAAAAAAATATATATATATAGAGAGAGAGAGAGAGAGAGAGAGAGAGAGAGAGAGAGAGAAAGAAGAAGAGAAGAAGTAGTAGCAGCAGTGGCAGTAGCAGTGAAGTAGGAGGAGAAGAAGGAAGAGCAGCAGCAGCAGCTGCAATAGCTGCAGCAGCAGCTAGCAGTAGCAATGGAAGCAGCAGGAGCTGCCATTGGCAGCTCCTCCCCCCCCCTTGAGCCCCTGTACACCGCTTAAACCCCCCCTAGTACCCTATGTATAGGTGTATATGTAGGTATATACATATAGATATATATATATATGTTTATATATAGAGAATTAGAATGAGAAATTAGAAAGTAAGAGGAAGGAAAAGAGTTTAGAAGTTAGAAAGAAGGTTTAGGAATTAGAGAGAAGAGGAAAGGAGAAAAAGGAAAGAATTAGAAGTTAGAAAAGAAAAGTTAGAATAGGAAGTAGAGAAGGAAATGAGAAGAAGAAGATTAGAGAAGTTAAGAAGAAGAAGAACTAAAATTGAGAATCAAAGAGGAGAATTAGAACGAGACTAAAAAGGGACTTTTTGGTAGAAATCGAGTTAGAAGGGAAAATTGAGCCCGGAGCATCGGATCGCGATGAAACTTAACATAGGCCTAGGTTACGTGATTTAGATTTTGCGGGTAAGCTTTCGAGTGGAAATCGGGGTCGTAGGGCGCCGGTATCGCGCCGTATCAGCGCGTATCTTGAATATTTCAAGATACCTGCAACGGGCCGTAAGGTGGACTAGACGTCCACTTTATCTAGGTATTTTGGTAGATAACGAACCTATAGGATAGTACCCTACTACCCTAGGGAGATCGGGTCAAAATAACTAGCGTAGGTAGGCTATCTAGATAATCGCCGAAGGCAGAATTTTACCCCTAAAAAGGGTAAAATAGGGAATTGGCCCATGGCCAAGATTCGAGTTTCCAAGTCCAAGATGGACTTGGATATGGGTTGTATAGGTTGATAATGAGTAGGATTAGCTGTCTAAACCTAGTCTTGGACCCGGTTGACCACGGTTGACTTTTTGGACTAAAAGTCAACTATAGGTCAACACTTTACCCAATTTAGTTCCAAATTCCTTTTAACTTGGACAGTTGACTAAAAGTCAACTATTAGTCACCAGTGACCTAGGGTTGACCTAGAGTTGACCTAGAGTTGACCAGAGTTGACCCGTTGACCAAAAAGTCAACGGTAAGTCAGTTTTTGACCTAGATTGATCCGGTTTAACTTCTAATGTTCTCCCATGACCAAGATTGACCCAACTAGACATGTCTTGACCTGGAATGACTAAATAGGGTTTATTTTGATTTAACTTTACTTTCTAAACATAGTATTGATACGTCTTGTTCTCTATAGGTCCTCGAGACACTGCAGTTGATCCAGTCGACATATTTTATCATGTTATAGGCGAGTACATTCTCTGATACTTATTCCCAATTTATGATAACTGTTATGATTCATGTACTTAGTGTTGATATGCTTATTCCCGACACATGGTTCTCACGGATTGGTATTTTTGGATCCCGACGAGAGATGTTTTCTCCTTCTTAGGTTGGGATGTATTGTGCAAGCACCCTTGTAGCTCTTGCTCAATATATGGTCACTGATTCTAGAGAAGGCTAGCTACCTTCTCATTAGAATCCCGTGCAGTAAAGTGTCCTGTTTGGATCCATTCTACCAGTTGGGGTAGGGGGAGTAGTAGCGTATTCCTGTGATCAGATCCATCCCGTATTCCCGAACAGTGTGAGTCATATACCACACATATGACTTGTCAGGCCGATTCTTGACAGGTACCCAAGCCGATCACAAGCTGAAACTACTACTCACACACATTGGATATATAGCTTACCTTGATTGTGTACATGCCATGATCCCATTCTATTTTCTTGTTCTAGCTCTAGCTTTACAGCTTACCATGCCATGATACATACATGTACACTCCATGATTCATTGTATATGCTCTATTTACAGTCTTATAGCTTTTATTCTATCTTGAGATATGTTATGAGATATATGTACTCGTTCTATCCTGACTGGACTGTTGATAAAATATTACAGATATCGACGAGGGAGATTACAGTACCTACTACGGTCCGGACGATGTAGTGGGCCTAGACTTGGTCCCGCAGGGCGTAGCTCCGCCTGACGAGACTATACCACTTGTTTAGTTAGTGTAGGTCTTTGTATTGGACTTAGTTTCCAGTTACTTTTGAGACTGTATTATATTTGGACTGTATTAGAGACTGGACTTGTATATTATTTGTATCTGGACTTGACAGGTTATATTTTATCGTCTTGTTGTCTTTATCTTTCAGTCTTTACTTATCGTCTTAGAGTTGTGATTGAGTACTTATATATATTCATTGTTTGTCCTCCGTTCGGAGTTGACTATATTTTCGATAGGTTTTGTTATATATATAAACTGTTGTCAGACTAGAAATACACAGCGTTCCACGCCGTTTTTTCCGGTGAGGGCTGGGCGTTGTCGCGTCACGTGCCCTTTTAGCGGGTGCGGGTCGTGACACGTTTTAGTGGTGGCCCACGCAGGTCCTGAAGTCGCAATTAGTGCGATGTCGTAGCGGCACTCGTCTTAGAGTGTTGACTACGAGCCTGTGTTACCCATAGAAAGTAGTAGGCTAAGGGTGCTCAATCACAGTAGGATCTTTCCTTGCTTATCTTGCTTACCGTCTTTGATATTGATTTACTGCTTTCTAGCTGTCCTCCTTTGATATTGCCTTCATGTGCCATATTGATATCTTCTTCTCAATTTGTCTCCAGGATATTGATGACTCATTCTCCTGGTGAGGAGCACGGGAAGACGGAGAGGTCTGCCACCTCTGGCGGACAGGCTCCGGTCACTTCCCCGGCTGATGGGACTTCTGTTGGGGCTCTTGGAGGTACTCCTCCAGCTACCTCGATGACCGTCCCTGGGGCCATTGCGGGTGCTCTTCCCGTAGTGCCAGGGGCTACAGCGGGAGCTGCCGGGGGTATTCTTCCTCCTCAGCAGGGGAATCCTCCGGTGATGATGGGAGCTATTCCTCCATTGCCTTCTCTGCCCACAGACATGGGGCAGATGTTAGCGTTCTTTCAGTAGATCCTAAGAAGATAGAAGCAGTTAAATCATGGCCTACTCCCAAGAATGTAGCTGAAGTTCGAAGTTTCGTTGCTTTAGCTGGATACTATAGAAGATTTGTGGAGAACTTTTCCAGAATAGTTGAGCCGCTTACTAGATTGACTCGGAAGAATGAGAAATTTGTTTGGACTGATAAATGTCAAGCGGTATTTGACGAATTAAAGGAAAGACTTGTCGCAGCACCAGTACTAGCTTTACCCTCAGGATCATGAGGTTACGAGATTTACAGTGATGCTTCTGGCAAGGGTTTGGGCTGTGTACTGATGCAGCACGGAAGGGTTATCGCTTATGCTTCGCGGCAGTTGAAGGTTCACGAGGGGAACTATCCAACACATGATCTGGAGTTAGCAGCTGTTGTGTTTGCACTGAAACTGTGGAGGCATTACTTGTTTGGTGAACAGATCAAGATTTACACAGATCATAAAAGTTTAAAATATGTGTTCACCCAAAAGGAGCTAAATATGAGGCAACGTAGATGGCTCGAGCTGCTTAAGGATTTTGATATGGAGTTGGAGTATCATCCAGGCAAGGCAAACAGAGTGGCAGATTCTCTTAGTAGGAGGCCTGAGGCTTTCTTTTTGCACACGCCCAAGAAGATATTGGATGATCTCAGAAAAATGAGGATTGAAGTGATATGCCCAGTTGCAGATGGAATTTGGAAAAGTTTACAAGTTCAATCATCCTTAGAAGAGAGAATTAAGGAAGCACAGAAGAAGGATGTGAAGCTGCAAAAACTGTGGAGTCAAACTGAAGCTGGGGTACAAACTGGATTGACGAAGCATTCTGATGGATCCTTGAGGTTCAGAAGTCATTTATGTGTACCATTTGGAGAACTCCGGACTGAGCTAATGACTGAAGCACATAGTTCTCAGTACTCCATTCATCTTGGGAGTACGAAGATGTACCAGGATCTGAGACAAAACTTTTGGTGGCATGTAATGAAGTGGGAGATAGCTAAATTTGTCTCGAAATGTTTAGTGTGCCAACAAGTGAAAGCTGAGAACCAACGGACTGCTGGACTACTGCAACCACTACCAGTACCTGAATGGAAGTGGGAGCATATTACAATAGATTTTGTATCAGGACTCCCAAGAATACCGAAAGGTAACAATGCCATCTGGGTGATAGTGGATAGGCTTACAAAGTCCACAAGATTTCTACCATTCCGAGTTGGACAATCTACGGAGCATCTAGCGGATATGTACATGAGGGAAGTTGTTAGTCACTATGGGGTGCCGGTAAGTATCATCTCGGACAGGGATACTCGGTTCACCTCCAAGTTTTGGAGAAGCTTGTAAGACAGTCTTGGCAGTCGCCTGAAGTTCAGTTCAGCATATCACCCACAGACTGATGGACAGTCAGAAAGGATGATATAAATTTTGGAAGATATGTTGAAAGCGTGCTCTCTAGATTTCCAGGGATCATGGGATGACCATCTACATCTGGTAGAATTCTCTTATAATAACAGTTATCAGGCCAGCATCAAGATGGCACCATTTGAAGCACTATATGGAAGAAAGTGCAGATCACCTATATGTTGGGGTGACGTCGGAGAACGACAACTTCTAGGGACAGAGTTGGTCACTCAGACAGTAGACATAGTCAAGGCAATCAGAAGTCATCTTCAAGATGCACAGGACAGGCACAAGATGTGGGCAGATAAGCATCAGAGAATCTTGAACTTCAAACCTGATGATCATGTATTTCTGAAGATCTCACCAACTAAAGGAACCATCCGGTTTGGAACGAGAGGAAAGTTGAGCCCAAGGTTTATAGGCCCATTCGACGTCCTGGATCGAGTTGGCGACGTGTCTTAACGATTGGCCTTGCCACCATCTCTCGAAGGAGTTCACGACGTCTTTCATGTATCTCAACTGCGGAAGTATATGCCAGATCCCAGTCACATACTGGATCATTCGGAAATCACAGTTGGTCCAACTCTCCGCATTGAACAGAAGCCAGTAGGGATCCTGGATCGAAGGCAGAAGATTCTTAAGAACAAGACCATCTTCTTAGTTCGAGTATCTTGGAACAAGGACTCACCGGAAGAATCTACTTGGGAAAGGGAAGATGAGATGCGGCGACTGTACCCCTACCTCTTTGATGATTAAGGTACTTAGCAACCTATCCTTCTCTACCTCTCTTATCTTTAAATTTCGAGGACGGAATTTTATTAAGGTGGATAGAGTGTCATAGCCTTTTTTTATTATTTGTTGTTTATCTATTTATATTTTGCCATTCAAATTATTTCCATAATTATATTTTTCTAAAAATTAAATTCTTTTTTTCTTTTGCCCTTGTGCAAATGCAAAATTTGTATTTTTGCATAATGGCATATGTGTCAACCATGCATGGAAGAATTGCCATTTGGCATTCTCTCCCCATGACATGGCCTATAGGGTATTTGAGTCATTTCATAAATCAACCCATTCTTTATATGGAAGAAGATGGAAAAATTAAATTTTTCATTCTCCTCAAGCTCTCTCTCTCCAGGTGATTTCTCTTTCCTCCGCCATTATTCTTCTCCTTCTTTTCCTCCTCTTCCTCCTCCTTCCAATGCTAGCCCCCTACTGCCGCTAATTGGTGCTGCTGCTGCCGCTAATTGCTGCTGCTGTTGTCGCTAACTGCTGCTGCTGCTGCCGCTAGCTGCTGTCGTCGGAGCCAGCGCCGGCCATTGCCGGTCGGCCGGTCAGCCAGCCCTCCCATCATCATCTTCTTTCCTTCTCCCCCTTCCTCTTCATCCTTCTTCATTCCTCTTCTCAATTTCCTTCCAAGAATATTTCTATGGTTCTAAATTTTAACCCAATTTCAATTTGTGCCTAGGATTCTAAATTTCGGGTTTTGAAGAAATTCTTCTAGAGGGGAGATTGACCACAAAGCCAAGGCAAGCCCTCTCTCCCTATTCCTTTGAATTTGTCCCATGTTAAGTTATCTAGTATTCTTGTATTTTTGCATGATATATATATATATATATATATATATATATATATATATATATATATATATATATGTATTCTGAATTTTGAAACTATTGGTAATATCAACCAAAATGCAATGTAATGTGCTCACACCTTGTCGTGATTAGATATATTTATATATATGCATATGCATAGAGGTAGATATTGAGGTTTCCTTAGAACGAATTTATGCATAAAACCTACATATATGTGTGATTGCATATACATAGAAACCATGACACGATGAAACTTCTTGATTGCCCCATGCAATGCAACTTGTAGATGCTAACCTTTCATACAATGGTATGTATATATATACGTATGCTTATATGATAACTTCATGAACTTAGAAGCCAATAATGTTGTCTTCACTAAAGTATCCTCAAATGACCTCAAACAAGAAGTTGTAAGCCCATTTTATTATTATTTTACAATAATTCACTTCTGTCCAGTTTTTAATTTATACTTAAATGACTTATACATCATGATTAATTAGCCAAAATAAGTTTATTTAGGTGTCGGTATGATAAGGTAACCCTAACGTTGAAATTCCAAGTCAAATGACCTTTGAAACACATTCTAAAAGCACAATTAAAGTGTACCATAAATATGGATTTACTTTGAACTCGTAGAGTTGATCTCCAAGAAGTTTATTCATTTTAATGGTTGTGTTGAGTCACTTTTCCATATAGTTTCCACAAAGATTTATATGCTTGAACTTGTGTAGACCCGAGGGAACCTTATGACTTTTAAATGAAATAGCTAGCACGCTAAGGTAAGTTGTACTTTTCGTATTTTTATACCGTACATCATATTGCGTATTGCCGATGTTGAGGGTTGCTCCACCGAAGGGGTCGGCGTACCCGATTATATATATATATATATATATATATATATATATATATATATATATATATATATATATATATATATATATATATTGCGTGTTGTCGGTGTAGAGGGTTGCTCCACTGAAGGGGTCGGCGTGCCCATTTATTATTTCTTTGTATTTATATGTTCTGGAATGTTTCTGGGTCAGTAAATACAAAGGAGACTCTGCCAAAATTTTTGAGAATTTTCAGAGTTAGGTTATTTTCCGACAATTCGGACTTCTTGAAAATTTTTGACTCAAGTTCTAGGCAATTTGAACCATCCATATCCGAACTATAATATCGGAGGGATTCTTGGAATCATGTCCATTTGGACATCTTAGAATTTTACCTTGGTTCCAATATTTCTCGGACTACTTTAGTTTTGGAAAAGACGAAACTAATATTTGAAAGCGACTTGACTTCTAGGGCTCCCGTTTGGGAGATAGTTTCTCTGAAGTCTAAATGTTTAGAATGGGTTGCATGGGGTTTTAGGAGAGAAACCGTTGGATCACACCCGACTGACTTCTTTGCAATATAATTTTTTATTTTCGTACTGATTAGTCCCTGATACGGTATTCGTACGGCCGTGCGAATATCCGGGGTGAGGCTTAGCTCACTTTCTTGATCACAATTGGACATCCAGGCCCTGAGTTTCAGCTCAGCTATCCATTTGCACATTACCCTGAGTTTCAGCTCAGAATATTTGTTAATTCATTAGATATCTAGGCCCTGAGTTCAGCTCAGCTCTCTAATGAATGGATTCGATATTCTTGGAAAGTCCAAGTCATACGAACTTCTTGATTATAACACATGATACGATGACTCGACCCAGATGATTCGAAAACCACTCATGATGTTATCTTGCTTGTAATCACATCAATATGTGATAGTACAGACGGCTGGA
Organism: Iris pallida; assembly: GCA_029216955.1. Classification (NCBI taxonomy): domain Eukaryota; kingdom Viridiplantae; phylum Streptophyta; class Magnoliopsida; order Asparagales; family Iridaceae; genus Iris; species Iris pallida. The sequence continues at coordinate 4,397,740 of JANAVB010007196.1, read as the reverse complement.
GAATCTAAGCACCAACCCGTTTTGTACGAGCCTGATCCCGGACAAATGGGGTTATTGTTGAGATGCTAGGCGAGTGTGTGTGATCCAGGAGTTTTTCTAAATTGCATTTAGGTCTAGAAAGATCTCGTCGTGTCCTTGCGACATTAATTGAGAATCACTTACTTTTGACTAATATCAAGGTATGAGTTTAATTGCTCTAGATACTAAATCTTGTTCACTTGTCTTATTATTACGTATTCATACTTCTCCTTTGACTGAGGGCTTGCTCGTCGTATTGACGACCTAGTTTTGTTCACTAGGGATTGAAGAAGATCAAGATGTGGATCAGGCGTATACTGAGAATGATCTCTGTGAATGATGTGCAATGGATGGAATGTAATTTTATTTTGAGAACATCTTCAATTATGTAAATTATGTGTTGAAGACATTGAATCAATTATGTGTTTAAAGACAATCAATCAATTATGTATAATATGTGTTTTGGTGAATTCTAGATCAAATATGTAATATTTCTGGATAAATAAATGTTAAGTCAATTGTGGAATTCTGTGATTATGCCTTATATCTATGCCTATCCCGGACCTTACAGGCGACATTCGCAGGGTACAATTTGGTGCTCATTGTACAGCTGCGTAGCCTGGGAAGAAGTATCACGTGCCTCGAGTCATCTTGGGAACCGGGGCATGACACAAAGGTACTGGACCAAGGGACTAATAAGTGCTGGCTGAAGTTAGTGATCGAAGGTGTGAAGATACCTTATTCTAAGGGCATTCCAAAACTTACTTGGGGCTAGACCAATTTTTTTTAAAAAAATTTAAAAGTTTGCCACCCTCATTTTTTACTTGGGGCTAGCCCAGATTTTTTCAGGATTGCCAAACTTGTTTGCAGTACTTACACCAAGTAGGACTGCAACAAAGTTGACAGTCCTGACATAAACTAAGACTGCCAACTTTTTATTTGGCTAACACTTGGGCTAACACTTGGCTTTCTTCTAAACGGTAGAAGCATAAGTTACTTAAATTTATTGTGTTTCGATTTTAGTTATTTTCATTATATATATATATATATATATTTTAATATATATATATATATATATATATATATATATATATATATATATATATATTTTTTTTTTTTTTTTTTTTTTTTTTTTTATATATATATATATATATATATATATATATATATATATATATATATATATATATAAACGAGATGTTAGGGTTAGCTCCGGACTTGGGCGATCCTGGAGAATACTCCGGAGGCGGATGTCCTGTTCCGTGCGAGGAAACCAACGACGAACGCCCCAATCTGCGTGAGGTGGCCGGCGGCTGGACCACTGTGGTCAGGCGCCGCCGTGGCAAAGCTGGCCCTTTGCAGATCGCAACGACGCGTGCCGAAACGGCAGGGTCAGGGGGAAGGGGACCACGTCCCCGGCCTCCCTATAGGCCTCCGGTGACATCAGCCAGGGCAACGTCCAGGGGCGAGCAGGCCATATAGTCAGAGCAAAGGAGATCGGATCCTGTACACAAAGGCAAGGCGGCTGCATTGGAGCGGGATCCCCCACCCCGTGCAAGAGCGACAACTCATCTGGGCAACCCAGGAGCATGGTCGAAGCCGATGACATGGGCTGAAATCTGCAGACCGGCGACGGTACAAGAGGAGGTAGATTTGCAATATATTGAACCTGGCGTTATTAATGGGAAAAAGGTGGTGGAGATCACGTCTGATGACGTGCAAGAGACCATGGAATACTGGAAAAACACCCTAGTCTTATATGTTATGGGCAACAGACCGTTCTTCGGTCATCTCCGTGCGTTCGCTCATCGAACCTGGCGGCCAAAAGAAACCATGGAGTTATTTTCCAGAGAAAATAGATTTTATTTTATTAAGTTTGCACTGGAAGAGGATCTAGTGAGGGTCTTGGAGGGCGGCCCTTGGACTTTTGACGGTAGACTGGTGGTGCTCAAGAGATGGTTGCCTGGAATTAATTTTGAGAAAGACAGACTCTCCACTGTCCCGATATGGGTTCGCCTGCCATGGCTCTCCCCACAGCTATGGAGCATCCCCTCTATAATGAAGATCACGAGCATGATAGGCATCCCCATCCGCACTGACTTTCCCATGGCTCGACGACAACGTCTATCTTATACACGAGTATTCGTCAAAATTGCTGCTAACGGATCGTTGCCAAAATCCATCGACTTTGTGCTTCCATCCGGTGAATGGATCCAACAAGACATGGAATACGAATGGGTCCCTCCTTCGTGTGAGAGATACAATTGCTTCGGGCACATGAAGACCAGCTGTCGCAAAAATATTGAAACTACTGCGACAACTCTCCCAGAAGAACAACAGCAGGATGAGAGGAGCACTCCACCGAGCCAGAAGACTAACAATGATAGTTCTATGAGGATGGACCATGATACCATCATGGACGATGGAGAGAGGGCGTGCGAGGCCAACCCTAATCCAGCGAGGATCTCCGCCTCCGTCTTGGGCAAACGATCTGGCCCAGACGAGCCGGCCAAGGAGGACACGCCCGAGGAACCGAATCCATCCCAGCCTTTGGTGCTCTTCAATAATCCTTCCAATAATAATCATTGTGGCACCAATCAACGGGATGACTCACAAAGTCCGAGCCAAGAAATCAACAAAGATACAGGAGGAAGTCTCCGCGCCTCGAAGCGTCCGGCCACAGGCCATGAACATGTGGAAACAAACCGACAAGATGAGAACCAAAGTAACAAACCCGACGAGCCGCCTGATGCAGATCTGACCACAGCCAATCCCAAATGGGTGGCCCATGTTCGAGAAGTACAGGAGTCGGCTGCCGCCACTAGGGGACGTCAACATGCCTCCTCAACCAGTATAGCTTCCTCGATCCACCCGCAGGAAAGCTCAGAAAATAAGGGTGCCAATCCCTCATCATAAATGATGATCATCTCGTGGAATGTGCGAGGAGCAAATTCCATAGAAAGATGGCGCGAGATCCAGGAAGTAACAAGGAGACACAAGTGTACTATAGTCATGCTGCAAGAAAGTAAAATAAAAGACGGTGCCAAGCTCATGAGACGTATTCCGCATCGTTGGGAGTCTGCTCACAACCTTTCGGAGTGCGGGGTGGCCCGTATCTGGACAATGTGGGACTTACACGTGTGGACGGGTCAGGTAAAATATTCCTCTGAGCAATTAATCGTACTTGTTTTCACTAACAAAGGAGGGCTGCAGATCGCGGTTGGGGCAGTGTACGGTCATAATGACCATAGAAGGAGGAAACAGTTATGGTCGGACATTATCCAGGCTACGACAAATTTGGCGAATCCTACGCCTCTGCTCCTCTTGCGGGGACTTCAACGCCATGTTAGAACCTGGAGAGAAGCAGGGAGGACGCCAGGTGCCAATGGAGGTACTTGCGGACTTCAAAAATTGCCTACAAAGTTCTGGCCTCCATTATGTCTCCACGACGGGCCATCGCTGGACATGGAACAATAGCTCGTCTACGAACAGGATCGTGTGCCAACTAGACAGAGCTCTTTGCAACGCTCACTGGCTAGACAAATTCCCCGACAGCAAGACAGAAGGGTTGGCTAGCGGCACGAGCGATCACACTCCGATCGTCATTCGCCTACTTCAGCAACCCCCTCCTCCTAGGCGGCCATTCCGGTTTTGTAACTCCTGGCCGGTCCAACCCGGCTACGATGAAGCGGTTCAGAGGGGTCTGCAACCGGATGTTACAGGATCCGCCCAATTTAGCTTCGTCCAAAAGTTGAAGAAGGTAAAGGCTGAATTAAAAGCTTGGCACAGGAGTAAACCCCTCCGCCCTTTGGAGCACGCAGAAGAAGAGTTGAAAGCAACTCAGTTGGCGCTGCAAAGCAATCCCCTGGACGAAGCCAATGCAGGGAGAGAAATCGAACTTCAAAACGAAGTTCGACACCTCCGTCAGCTCGGGGGATTAGACTACAACAACTAGCCAAGTGCCAATGGCTTCGAGAAGGCAATCGCTGCACTAAATTTTTTTACTCTACTGTCCGTGCCAGACAACATTCTAATGCTATCTCCTCTCTGATTGATGCCAATGGCCGACAAATCAGCGAGGGCGGAGCGATTGTAAGGGAGGCAGTAGAATACTATCAAACGCTCTTCAATCAATCTGATTATAGGAATGAGTTCCCTGAATTCTATGCAAGCGCATTGTGACGGAGGCGGGTAATTCCATTCTGGAAAGACGGGTCACTATGGAGGAAATTGATGCTATCAAGGAAGCTGATCCTAACAAAGCACGGGACCCGATGGATTTAATGCGGCGTTCTACAAGAAGCACTGGAAACAACTGAACAGTCATATTCTACATATTGTGGATGATTTCTTCCGGACAGGTAGATTACTGACAGAAATTAACCATACTTTTCTCTGCCTGATTCCGAAAAAGGAGGGAGCTTCTACTCTTGGTGAATTCAGGCCCATAGCTTGCTGCAATTTCCTTTATAAAATCATTACTCAGGTCATGTGCCGAAGAATGCAAGCATCATGCAAGGTCTTATATCGAGAATCAGACAGCTTTCATTAGAGGCCGCTCTATAGCTGAGAATTGTCTTATGGCACACGAAATGGTTCGGGACTTTAACAAACCCGGGGGCAAGAAGAGCTGCCTCAAACTCGATCTGAGGAAAGCATATGATATGGTAAATAGGGATTTCCTGTGTGCCGTATTACGCAGTATGGGTTTCGCGAGCTGGTGGGTTGACAGAATCTGACGTGTATTACGTCGTCGACCTTCTCCATTCTTATCAAAGGTCAGCCCCATGGTTATTTCGGGAGCAATCGGGGGATTCGTCAAGGCGATCCTTTATCTCCATATTATTTACGGTTGTTATGGAATATTACACATGTATGATGGATTTGGCAGTTTACCGGAGAGATAACTCCTCTCTACCGACGGGTTGAGCCGACTATTTCACATCTCATATACGCGGACGACTAGTCTTCATTGAGCCGAACGAGAGGGGCATCACGGCGTTGACCAAGATTCTAGATGAGTTCGGCGTCTTGTCCGAGCTGTGCTTAAATAGAGATAAGAGCTGTATATTTCAACAGAGATTGTCCATCTCAGGAGCAGTGGTCCAAAAATTGGCTATAGAACGAGGCGAGCTACCTGTCGATATTTGGGACTTCCGCTCACTATTAATTATGTGCGTCACTCGGATTGCTCAGGGCTGATTCATTATGTTCAAAGGCGATTGGAAGGGGGCAGTCACAAATCCTGTCTTTCGGGGGCAGAATTGAACTAGTCCGGGCTACTATCACGGCCATTACTGCTTACTGCTGCAAGCGCTATATGTGCCTACTAAAACCATACAGCAAATAGAACGATTGTGCGCTGACTTTGTTTGGAAAGGAGGGTTCCACTATCTCTTGGGAAGAACTTTGCCGACCCAAGGAGGAAGGCGGGGTTGGATTGCAGAGTTTACGGGTGCTGCGGGAGGTTGCCTCGCTTAAACTTGCTTGGCGCTTTCTGGTGGGCAGTCCAACTGGGCCACGTGGACGCGGAATAGATACCTAAAATCGAGGAATTTCTGGATTCAAGAGGTGGATAATAATTTTTCGGTTATTTTCAAAAATATTCTACGACTGCGACCTACTCTGAAGCGTCTCATCTATCGGGTCATTCATGACGGGGTGATACTAGCTTATGGATGGATCCTTGGATGGATCACCATAGCATATTGGATATGCTCGGATGGCCGGTCTACGAACTCGCTGGTAGCGAGAGAAGTGGCAGTACTCATCCGCGATGGTGTGTGGCACACTAACGCCAGGCAGGTGGGGAGATGGCTACATAATGAAATCGGGCGGATCCCGCTTGACCCAGCAGCTTCCTGTGACCGCTGGAGCTGGGAAGGAGCACCGTCGGGCGAGTTCAGCGCTCGGTTGGTATACGAGCAGCTGAGACCGCGTCATGCGCAAGTCCCCTGGTCGGAGGTGGTCTGGACCAAGGGAGCGGCACTTAAAATGCAGCTGTGCCTCTATAAGGCCATTCGGGATCGCCTCCTCACTCGAGAGAGATTGGTTCGGTTCAACATCCCTCTTACAAATTCTCATTGTGTGTTTTGCGACCGAGAGATTGAAACGCGGGACCACGTCTTCTTCATATGTGGATTCTGATGTTATTTGGCAACATTGCAGGGTCCAACTTGACATCCCAGCCACCACAAGTCTTGGCCTACAGGCCATATTCGATGAGATCAACGCTTTGAAGACCAGAAGCCAACCACAATACAGAAGAGCCCGACTCAGACTCTTGCTGCAGTCTGGCATGTTGGTTGCGCGAACGAAACATGAGAGTTTTGAAGGAAAATCAGCTTCCATTGGTGGTATCCTATGTAACATTGACATGACCTCAGCTGCCAGACGGATAGCTGTTTGATGTAGCGCTAATGAGCCATCAGGCGTGTGATGTATTTCCATGTTTTCTCCAATAAAGTACCCTTTCTTAATATATATATATATATATATATATAATCTATATATATATCATATATATATATATATATGATACGCCTATCATATATATATATATAT
>JANAVB010007196.1:4270707-4274591 GCA_029216955.1 Iris pallida | reverse complement strand
TAGCATCATTAACTTCGCTTTTATTAGCCTCTCCAACTGTATTGCTTTTTATTAACCTCTCTTCCCCCCGACTCCTCCTCTTCTTCTGACTTCTCTTGGAGCAGCAGGTTCAGCAGCAGCTTGTAACTCCTCATTCTGAAGTACTTTAGCCATGGCTTCGAGATCTTTAATTTTGCAATCCTTTTCATTGGCTTCAAATTTAAATGATTCAACTTTATTTTGAAGCTCCCTTTCTCCTCAACGAGCCTTTATTTGTTCTGAGTTGTTGGTTGTTCGCACTGAAATAAACAAACAACAATGAAATGTATGATGTGAACCTAACACGGAGAATGACCTTTCCAGTATCGACATGATAGGGAATAGCAATTATCCGTTCCAAATAACACGGAGAATGACTATTCTCCGTGTTATAGTACACGGAGAATAGTCATTCTCCTGGAAGATTACAAATCAGAAATTTGAAATAGAAAAGATTTTACCTTGTGCATGTAGATCTGATTAAGAACAGAATTCTGTTTTCTAAAATCCTCCAGTTCATGCACAGAGCCCTCCATCAGAACGTTGACTGTACGTTGTTGTGATTCTTGTGCCTCGAGCTCTTTCAACTTTTCTTTGAGTTCTTCATTCTGCGCAAGAATATCAGAATGATGTCTTCTCAAATCCAGTTCATGCACAGAGCCCTCCATCACAACGTTGACTGCACGTTGTTGCTCTTCTTCTGCCTGGAGCACTTCAGCTTTTCTTTGAGTAGGCATTCTCAAAGTTGGCTGCACGTAACTGCGCTCCTTGTGCCTCCATCTCTTTCAACTTTTCTTTCAGTTATATGCTGCGCAATAATATCAGAATGATGTCTTCTCAAATCCTCCATTCCTTTGCTGAGTCGTCCACCACAGCGCCCATTTCATGATGCGGTGTTATCCGTGGTTCATCAAAATTATCCCCACCTGCTTCTTGGTGTTCTTCCTCTCCCTCTTTTTCAACTTCTTCTATAGGTGGCTCCTCTTCTTTGTGCCCTTCTTCTTCCCCAACAGGTATAACCAGATCTTCCAATATCATCTTCGATCGCATTTTGTTGTGATATTCGGCCTTGAGGAAGTTTGAGATATCGTACCCATTCCATGTGAAAAATCTGGGTAATCAGGATTGGGGCGAACTTCCTTTCCACAAATTTACTATGTTCTGCAAACCAATAGAGGAAGTATATTGTGCAACCTTCCAATTGTAGAAAGCCATTGAGTAATCCCCCTGTTCAGTTTGCTTCTACTCCTCTTAAGCTATCCATTACATATGCCAGGATTAACCTTGGCCAGCATATACTGTTGATTACGTCCACACTGTCTACCAAGGCCAAGAATCTGTACGGCAAATTTGAACCGCCAGACTTTGTGAAGAATACATTTGGCACAAGGGAAGATATTAGCTTGGCCAAATCATCTGGATTAAACAGCGTATCTCCGCCACGAAGCCGTCGTAACAATTCAAAGAACTTGTCTCTCACTTCCTTATTCGTGACTTCTGAGTGTTTGCCCTTAGTATTAGCCAGCAATCTTGTGAAATGATCTCTGCACAGGCTCAATTGATGCTGGTGGTGTGGGCTGCTGTGTTTTTCCTTTATCAATCTTCTGTAAGAAACATCATCAACGCTTTCTTCATTCAGCGGTAGACCGAATATGACTGCCATATCCTTGACGTTGGCGCGATTTTAACAGTGGTGCTCAATTCAAAGCACCCGACGCCATCTTCTTCTTCTGTGTAACTTGCAATTAAATTCTCAAGCCCTTCCGTTACCTTGGCCATTTCGGAGATGTGGACTCTGTTTTGGTAGAAAATCTCGACAAAATTCCAGGAAACCGGTATCTTCAAGGAACCAATAACTGGCTCAGGTAAACGGCCAGAATCTCGATGACCTCCTCCATAAGATTTAGCATTGGCTTGAAGGTAGAACGGAAAAGTCTGAATCCTTATTCCTGACAGATTTTCTTTCTGCAAAACAAAAAAAAAAAACAAAAATTAGGTCGGAGAATGGCCATTTATGGGTTTAACACTGGGAACGGCATTCTCCGTTCAAGTTAGACGGAGAATGACATTATCCGTTCCAAATTAAACGGCGAATAGAATTTAACATTCAAATGCGTTTTATGACGGAGAATGTCATTTTCCTTGAAAATATATACAGAGTTTGCGAACATAAAATCAAAGTTATACCTTCTGTTTGCACTTCTTCTTGCACTTCTTTTTGTTAGCAACTTTTTCCTTTTCTTTTTGCAAACTTCTTAGAATAGGGTTTCCGTTGTTCTCCGTCTGTCGCTTTTGGCTTTCTGTAACTGGTGCATCTTCTCTATTTGGTAATGCTGCCGGTGATGATTCGGCCGCTGATGCCGACATGGTGTAAATATGCGAATGGGGAGGAAGGTTTGAAGATTTTGGAGGAGAATGATCTAGGTTTGAGTACAGAGTGGAGTATGAAGAAGAGGAGGCTCCGAAACGGTTTTCTTTTCCCTTTTCTTTTTTTAATAAAAGGGTTCGGGGGTGTTTGAATTAATTAGAAGGGCAAAAATGTCATTCGATGGAAGGGCAAAATACTCCTTTCTGCTTAATTAAAAAGAATTGAAGCCGTTTGGCAAAAATGTCATTACAATCAACAAAACAATGAACATAATACATTAGGGCTTTCCATACATTAAATATAAAAGAAGAAGAAAAAAATCATCGTCTTCCATATTCAACCAGATTGGACTTCTTTTTTAGCTCTTCATGTGCTCTGAAGTTGTAATCCATTCAGCAACTATGCGTCTTTCCTTTTCCGCATCAAACTGCATATAACAAACAAACATCAAAAATATTGCTCTAAAAAGTTGAAGTTTTTGACGACATATTTTCATACTTACATCGATAGAACGGTAGTCCAGGCTACATCGGTCTTTCATGAATGCAATTAAAAAAATTCCACAATCAACTAAATTGCCTGGCGGGGAACATAAGAAGGACGTTTTATTGCAAAATTAGAAAAGCTGAACCTAGCATCTCTCAGCTTCAAAATCTCTTCTTCGAGAAAGATCCAAATTTGAAAGCTACAATTACCAGAAAACAATTGTATTGGTATAATGCGTATTCTTGTACCCATTCATAAAAATTGATAAATATGAGCTTACTATTTTTTATAACTGTTCTGCTTTGAATCGGATCATCTTTAGATGCAAGTGAGTCCCAAATTTCAACAGTCCTGTTTTTAAACACAACTCTTGCAAGAGTATAGTGTTCGCCCAAATGAATGGGTATGTATATCTGAATCAGGATAATTAGGTAAACAAATTAGTAAATTTTCAGAAAATTAGGATTAATAATTAAACATAAATACATTAATACCTCTTTACAAGTGCTTAAAGATCCCATGTAATCTGAAAATATTTAAACTTCTTCCATAATTCATAAGGCTTTTGACGGATGGAGGTAACGTGGCTTTCTACATACACATCAATTAATACATTACGAAGGACAAAAACACGAAAATTGTTAATGCTATGCATTGAAGAATAAAATGCTCATTCACGACATCCTTATTGGTAAAAACCATACATTAGCTTTATTGGAGGTCTTCTCCGTTCCTCCACGGTGAGAAGAGCAGATACAATACTACAATCTGAATAAATTATTAAAAATGTCAGCGATGGAATCGAAGTAAACATAGATGGCATCTAAGAAGAATATACTATTTATACATACCCCATTGGTAATTTTAGTTAAAGGAGCTAAGGTCTTCATCTCCCACCGAGATACATAGGTTTTGTTGCAGATGATATTATTTCTCTAAGAAAAGAAACGAATAAATTAGGAGAAAAAAACTGTTGGAATTAAATCAAAACTCATATTACTTATCGTCAGGT
>JANAVB010007196.1:4260707-4265707 GCA_029216955.1 Iris pallida | reverse complement strand
GATACAAACTGAGCTACCTCGCGCTTCATGCCATACCACCATACGTGCTCTCAGGTCCCTATACATCTGTTGTTAGCCCAGGATGCATAGAATACTGAGAGCGATGCGCCTCCTGAAGAACCTCCTTCCGAAGCTCTCCACGCGGAACGCACAGCCTAGTACCGTGCCGCAACGACCCGTCTTCGGCTACAGAGAAATCGTCAAGCAAGCCCGTCCTCACCTGCTCCCTGATGCTCCTCAGGATAACATCATCATACTGCGCTGACCTGACTCTATCCATCAGCTCAGACTGAATCTGCAAACCCCATATTTGGATCTCCACGCCCGGAATGATGATCTCGATACCCAAACTATCCAGGTCGGTCAACAAATGTCGATCTGTCGTCAAGAACATAGCAACTGGATACCTGCTCAAGGCATCTGCAACTACGTTGGCCTTCTCCGGATGGTACTGCAAGGATATATCGAAGTCCTTCATCCGCTCTAACCACCGCCTCTGTCGCATGTTCAACTCCTTCTGAGTGAACACGTACTTCAAGCTCTTGTGATCTGTGAAGATCTTAACTCGCTCTCCGTACAGGTAATGCTTCTATAACTTCAAAGCAAATAAAACCGCGGCCAACTCCAGATCATGAGTAGGATAGTTCTTCTCATGAGGACACAACTGCCTGGATGCAAGCAATCATCTTCCCGTGCTGCTGAAGAACAACCCTAAACCCTTCCCGAAGCATCGTTGAAGATCGAGAACCCTCCTGACCCAGATGGCAAAGTCAGGATCGAGCTGTAGTCAACCTCCTCTTCAGCTCATCGAATGCAGCCTGACACTCAACAGTCCAGATGAACTCCACGTCCTTCCTGGTGAGTCTAGTCATCGGCTCTGTAATCCGCGAGAAGTCCTGGACGAACTTTCGGTAATAGCCAGCCAAACCAGAAAGCTCCGAACCTCGGCAACTGAACTGGGCGTAGACCAAGACTCCACTGCCGAAATCTTCCTCTGGTCCACTGAAATCTCGTGCTCGGTCACAACATGACCTAGGAACTCCACCTGGTCTAAGAAGAACTCACACTTGAAAGCTTCCCGTAGAGTTGCTCCCTCCTCAGAGTCTCTAACACAACTCTCAAGTGCTCCTCATGCTCCCTGCATCTTCGAATAGATCAAGATATCGTCTATGAAGACCACCACGAACTTGTCAAGGTACTGATAGAATACCTTGTTCATCAAGTTCATGAACACCGCTGGAGCATTGGTCAACCCAAATGGTATACTGTAAACTCGTACGGCCGTACCGAGTCCGAAATATCGTCTTGGGAATGTCATCCCGCCTCACCTTAGCTGGTGATACCCGGACCTCAAATCTATCTTCGAAAAGACCTTTGCCCCACTCAGCTGATCGAACAAGTCGTCGATCCTCGGTAAAGGGTACCTATTCTTGATAGTAAAGTTGTTTAGCGCCCGGTAATCAATGCACATGCGGGACGTACCGTCCCTTCGGCACGAACAGGACTGGTACTCTCCAGGACGAAGAACTGGATCTGATGAACCCCTTGTCCTGCAGCTCGTCGACTTGCTTCTTCAGCTCTATCAACTCGCTGTTATTCACCCTATAGACATGCTGTGAAATGGGCTCGGCTCCGGCACCAAGTCTATAGAGAACTCAATATTCCTGTCTGGCGGCATCTCCGACAATCCTCGGGAAAGACATCCGAGAACTCAACAATCAACGGATGTGGCAAATCCTGCCCCGCCAACAAAGCTCACAGAATAGCCTCCGGCTCCGCTGCTCCTCGAGCAAACTCGATCTCTGGCTCTCCCGGCATCCTAAAAAGAACTCTGCCTCCTCTGCAATCAATGCTAGCATGGTGCATGCTCAACCAATCCATACCAAGTACCATATCGTACCTCGGTAGGAACATTACGAGCAAACACGCACTCAAGTCCCGGCCTCTCAGAGTGACTCTCCGTCCCTTGCAAATATTGTTAACCAGGATAATACCTCCCCCGGTCATAATCTTGCAAGTCCTACCCATATATTCAACAATAATATTGTGTCTCAGAGCAAAAGAAACAGACACAAAACTATGGGTCACCCCAAAATCAAACAAGGCGAAAGCAGGGAAGGAATCTAGGAGAACATGACCTGCTACAACATCTTCCACGGGCTCTACCTCCTCCTCTGCTGCCAAAGGAACACCCTGCCCGCGGGTGCTCCCTTCTGGTGCTGAACAAAGTGCTGCTGGGTCTGAAGTGGAGGACCCCTCAGCTGAACTGCTGGTCCTCTAGCCGGCTGCGCTCTGTCCTGGCCTCCTCGGACTCCGAAAACGGAAATCCCTCAGCTGGTGATCGGGCGCCCCACAGTAAAGACAGACACCAACCTCTTCCTGCAAGCCTCCCTGGTGTGCCCCGGCTTCCCGCAGAAGCCGCACGGAGTAGCCGGTCCTGGCCCTGTCCTGGTGCTGCTAGGCACGCGCCGGTGCCTGCTGAATCTGCAACAGAGGCTGCTGCTAAAATGGCCTCTGCTGATGCTGAAAGTGGGGACGCTTGGCCGGTCCCGTACTGGAACTTGCCCCCATAGTATCTCCGCTCCTCTTCGGCTTGAGGCTGAAGTCCTCCTTTGTAATCTGTGCGTCCATCAATATCTGATCGAACGTCGCATCACGGCGACCCGAGGTAGGGTGTGCACTGCATGAATAAGTCCCTGCGGAACTGATGAGCCTTCTGCCCCTCATCCTGGATCATATCGGGAGCAAACCTGCTAAGGCGGAAGAACTCAGCTGCATACTCGTCCACCGACGAGTTCCCCTACACTAGACCCACGAACTGGCCCTCCAATGCTATAAGAGCCACATCCGGGAAGAACTTCTCCTTGAAGAGCCTCCGAAGTTCTTTCATGTCAGCCCTCTCACCGACGCACGAGGATCTGTGTGGTACCATGTCAGCGCAATGTCGAAGAATCGATTGGCTGCGGCCAAAACCCAAAGTGCTCTAGGAAGCTCTGCCAGCTCCATGCTCCGCCGCACGTCCTCTACCCAGTCGTCTGCATAAAGGATGCCCTCCGTGCCCGTGAAGTCCCTGGAGCTCATCCTTCTAAAGTCTAGTACTGTCCCCGGCCTGGACTGCTGCTGGTATGGCTGCTGGCCAGTAGGGCCCTGCACCGTACCCGGTGCCACTCTCTCCACTGCTGTCAGTACAAGCTGATACGATTTCTCCATACTCTGTCTCAGCATCTCGATCTGACGGTGTGACGCCTCCGACTGGCGCTGCGACGCTCTGCCTGGCCCGCTGTGTCTCCATCATCTGCTGAAGGAGAAGGAACATATGATGTGTATCCGTCGGTATCGGTGTGGTGGTGGCGGCAGTATCTCTGGAACAACGACCGTAACCCTCGGGGTGGAGGTGGTAGACCTCCCTGTGCAACTGTCAGGGCCTCTGGGATAGTAGAATCACTGGGGGCAGTCTCGTGAACCTCCTCCTCAGCCTGATCAGATCTCTCGGGCAAGCTACTCGATCCAGTGGCCTGCGGGTGTGTCTTCGTCATCCTGGAGACGAATTAAAACAAGAGATCAATATGGCACATGAGTAGATTATCAAAGAAGGACAATTAATTTAATACAAGATGAATAATCATGATAATCAAAAGATCAGAATTTCCTAGGTGTGATTGAGAAACTCCTATCATGTCCTAGGTCCTACATCCTAATTGCATGCTCGTAATTAGTACTCTAAGTCGAGCACCATTACGAGATCGCACTAATTGCGATACCGACTGCGTGGGCCACCATAAAAATGTGTCATGACCCGTACCCTTATGAGGGTCACGAGCACGTGGGTACGTCCAGCCTACGCCGCAGCATCGGCGGTAGAACGCTGTATATAACGTCTGTAAATACTACGACTAACAGTAAAATGTACCTGTACAGTATATACTCTCGAATGGAGGTGACATAACAATACAGTCTCAATCACAGAATAAAACTAAGGTAGATAGCTCAGAAGAAAGACATATGATAAATGAAAGAGTAAATAAGTCCAGAGTCCAATACAAGCTCAGATATATACAACATCACAGGGTCTCAAAATATAATGTAGAAGCTACAGTCTGATAAAGCTAGCTGGATTGCAGTCCAGTCAAACCTAGCTAATCTACACTACTCTGGAAGTACAAAGTCTAGTGGCTCTACTATAAGGCCACGATCCAAGGCTACTCCATCTGACTCGAGCCCATAATAGGTCGAACAGTCCGACTCAGAATCATCTGTAATATATCATAACGGTATCCTGTCAGGAAAATGAGCAAGTACAAACACTAACAGCAGTTCCATGTGAATTGACAAATTCTATAAGAGACAGTATAATGAACTACAAGACAAAGATATAAAAAAACTTGGGAACCGTTCGAAAGTCGAGTTACAACCCTTAAACCAAACAAGGACCGGGGCTGTAACTCTTCTCCCGAGCAGAACTTAGTCTCCAAATTAAGGTACAATGTAAAGGCAAGTAGAGCATGTGAGTAACTGTATATCATGGCATGGTGAGAAAATACTGAAAGTAGAATAGAGCATGATATACGATAAGATAAAGTAAATATAAAATATGACTTGAATTATTAGAGCGATATGTGATCGGCTTGGGATAAGTGACAGGACATGCTATCCACTTGGCCCGGCAATCCGCGGTGACCTCAACGAAAAGTCATGCCGGCCAACCTGGATAACAAGCACAAGGCAAAAGGATCTCGCTACACCCTTCGTGAGGGAAGAGTGGCGCGAGCACATGAATAGTGACAGGGTGGCTTGGATCACATAGTCCCAAATAATTCTCTCTCCGAATAGTACAATGGATCTGGACATGACACGTCATGGCACGTGATTTCGTAAGAAGGTAGCAAATCCTCTTAGAAATCGATATCTATACAAGTACAGGGAACAAGACAGGAAGTGTACCCATATACCCAAAATCTAGAAACAACATCTCATGTCATGATCCAACGTGTACTAGTCCG